>JAJMJF010000025.1:0-158455 GCA_030563415.1 Casaregolazyma lundiana | reverse complement strand
GGGAGCTCGTTCGAACAGAAGGAATCGTAGGTCGTTGTACCTGCTGCTACCTCACCTCGGATGCCACGATGGTTGTCAAGTTTTCATGGCAACCCACGAGCGACGACCATACTGAACCTGATATTGTAAAAGAGGTTACTGAAAAAGGCGTCGATGATGGCATCTCAAAGTTTCTGCGTTGGGCTCATATCATATTCATCCGTGATTTGCGGCAAGGTTTATCATTTGTTGAGAGGCGGTGGAAGTGTAAGACAGGAGTGAATGATGCACCATATATTGATCGGGAGTTGCGTTATATCGTTATGCAACCAGCTGGCCGGCCATTGACTGATGTTAGGTCGCCATTAGAATTACTGAAAGTTCTGCGCGATGTCATTGTTACTCATCGTAACGTCGTTGAGAAAGGAAATGTCCTGCATCGCGATATTTCGGTCGGAAATATTATCATTCAAAAGCCTACTGATAGCGGCTTAAAGGGTTGCCTGATTGATTTTGACCATGCTTCATTCATTGATGAAAGTCAGAATAGTGGTAGGACATCCCTACGACGCATGACTGGAACTCTGGAATTTATGGCTCTGGAACTGCTTGAGGACGCACGCACACCAGAAAACGAGGCTCGAGCACAACAAGGTCTGCCACCTAACTTAACGGTTCAGCATTCGTATCGGCATGATCTCGAATCGTTTTTCAATGTTTTTGTATATATTTGTACGCACTGTGGAAGTCTGGATGGTGAAGTTCTCAAAGAAGATAAGCTTCATTGGGGCAGCGACTCGTATGACAAGATTTACGCAATGAAATCCGGACAGATGGAACGGCACGGCTTCAAGACGGCTACTATTTTCAAGTTTGCACCGGCTTTTTCTGGTTTGCGCCAGTTTGCGATGAGGTGGAGAGATATCCTCTTCCATAGAACTAGTGAACTGTACTTAGGCACGAAACCTGGGCAGCAGGCCCGGGAAAACCTTTATAATGAGATCATTCGCAACTTCAATAAGGAAATAGTCAAGTTGGTGAGAAGTACCGGTGGCCAGGTTGCTTAATGGTCTACATGTGAGAATCTGCTACTCGTGGATGCTTTTTTGGAAGGCAGAATTTTTGGTCGCTTTTGGGTTTAACCGTTTTTAGCTCCTTTATCTGGTCATTTCCCATGTGTGTTATGCAAGTTGATGATTGTTATCAAGCTGACGGTATCATTGGAAGACTCAAGTAAGAAGTTAGATATAATAAAGAAATTTGTAAGTATTTATACCAGTGGGAAAAGTAGAAATGCTGCATATAGATATGAGATAAACATGGAGAAGTCGCAGCTTTGTATATCGATCACTGATGAGCAAGTTGGATGAGCAGGAATTGCCAAAATCAAAAGATCCGATGTTGTCCATGTTCTACTTCCGATGCCGCCAATACCATGAAATGAAGACAATAACGAAGAGCGCATAATGAACAAGATAAATAATTCAATTATAAATAATGAGTTAATGCACATGAAAAGAACGTCTAACAAAGTCTATAATGAGAGTCCGTGAAAACATGATTGTACCGAGAAAGCATCACAACACAACCAAAACTCATATCAATGGTGCTCAATGGTAGCGATAATAAAAGCAATGATATCAAACGTATTGAATGATTCAATCCTTTGATACCCTAAAAAGAAACCACCTTTTGTAGTCGTTTTAGGCCCTGCTCTGTGGCCGGGTGATCCCGGGACGCAAAGCCGAGGCATTCGTAGAAACTATTGGCTACCGGGTCGGCCGTTAAAGCTTCAAGGCAAATATATGACAGCGACTCGAGACAGATAGAGTTGAATCTTGCAGTTATATCGGAAACTAGAGCGGTTCCTAGGCCCATTCGACGGTATCTTGGAACGACGGCCAGAATATAAATATGCCCAGCGTAGTCGAGTCCGTTATGCTCGACTTTACCAGCAATGGCCCCGACGACCTCGTTATTGTTATCAAGAGCTATGAGGCATACAGACCCGGGGCTGTATAAAAATTGGAGGAAGAATGCAATTGAGTAGTTGAACTTGAGAGACTGGTTGGTGAGAGCCAAAGCAGCCCAGACATGCTTAGAGGTCAAAGGTTGGATGAGATGCCCGTCCGTGGCCATTTGCAGCGGTAGTAGGATAATATCAGTGGAATTCAACTATCAGATACGCTGTGTAGCAGAAACAATCTAAGTTTGGTGGCACGGCTCTTTATATAATTATCGTTATCTACTAAGATTATTTTGAGCCGCAGCATGGGTATCCTCGGCTCATCAAAAATCAGGCAATTAGCTCGTATAGAAAAGGCCGCCATAGCCGATACGGTCAATGAGTGCTAATAACAAGACTTGGCTGTAAAATCAGACGTTTTGCTAGCTATGGAAATGCTCTATCTCTGTGCATCTGATCCACCGCATCTTATCGCCACTTGTGGTTGCAACCGCATTGCGTCTACTAATTGGGCGGGCTAAAATTGTGGGGAACAAGGCAGTGATGAGCTTAATAAAGACACGATCACAAGTCTATTTGAGAGAGCAAAAGCAACCAGGAATGTATACGGGAATATCTTGTCTAGTAAATGGCATTTAAAAACCAAATGTAGCTAGAAATTCTGTATTTTGTTCATTTCAATTGCTGCGGGGTTAGTGTGCGGAATCGTGTGTGTTCCAGAATAGGCAACGGCAGGATGATCAATAGGAAGCAGGAGAAGCAAGGAAACACAAAGAGATAGCGCAGGGAATCTAGTACTGAAATAGGGTGATTTCGGGCGAATTTGGATAGTACTAGTAAGCTATGGTAGGACTGTGGCAGGCAACTGTGGCTTGTTGATTTATCTTATCACTGTTGCCTGTAAATTCCAGTAAATGATGCAATAGCCAGCATACAATCGTGTTAGAGGCAATCTGTAGTACAGTTATAGTTTATCTTTTTTATAATCGCAGTAAATCTATGCATAATTGCTCGTCTGTGCATAATTGCAGTAAATCTATGCATAATTCCAGTCAATCTGTGCCACTCTGTAATATCAGCCTCTCATATAACTTCTACTCATTCCCTCCTTCGTACTATATTTCTCAAATATAATTACATTTTTCCATCACATTGCCTACAAAAACAAATCCATCACAACCCTAGGATCCTCTGCGAGTCATAAATCAGGCTTTTCAGGAGTCGCTTGTTTTCCTTCCTCCAACGGCAGTTCGCCAGCGTCGCTTATCACTACCGGCACAGCAGGCGCATCTCTATAAGAAGTCTTTGTTTTCTCAATCTTGTTCACCACATCCATACCTTCTACGACCTCACCAAAAACAACGTGCTTGCCATCGAGCCATGAAGTCACCACAGTAGTAATAAAGAACTGTGACCCATTGGTGTCTCGGCCTGCGTTGGCCATGGACAACAATCCGGGCTTGGTATGCTTCAATTCGAAGTTCTCGTCCTCGAATTTCGCCCCGTATATAGATTTTCCACCGGTACCATCGCCATTGGTGAAATCACCGCCTTGGATCATGAATTGCCGAATCACTCGGTGGAATTTCGACCCCTTGTAGCCATAACCCTTCTCACCGGTCGCCAATGCCCTGAAATTCTCGGCAGTTTTCGGTACAACGTTTCCATACAATCCTAGAACGATTCTTCCCAGGTCCTCGTCTCCCTGTTTGATATTAAAATACACCTTATTGGTGATGACCGGGTTCTGACTGCTGGCTGAGCCTGCAAGCACATTCGAAACTAAGAAAAAAAGCCCGAAAAACAGCGCAAGTAACGTGACCAGGCCGTTATTATCCTTGAAAAACATTGGAATTGCACAAATAGTAGTTTGGTAGTTGTCGAGCGAGTGGACACCTGGAGAAATACGTGGAGAAAGCTAAATCGAGCAGATTGGAACACGTCCGGGTAACCCCCGAGACCCAAATCTTGCAGCTCTCCTCTCTCGATTCTTCCTTCATATTTCACCATGAGCGACGCTGCAGCCTCAGGCGAAGATATCTCGGGAACGACTCCGCGAGATGTGCGGCTATTGCATTTGATTCTGGCATCTATGGGAGTGAGCTCGTACCAAGAGCGAGTGCCCTTGCAGCTGATGGACTTTGCATTCAGATATACACATGGCATTCTACAGGACGCACAGGAATACAGCGATCATGCATTTGGGTCGCAGTCGACCATGCCTGCAGGTGTTGGGCCTTCTCATCATGCACTTAGTGTGGACGATATCAGGCTGGCTGTTGCAGCTCGAGTGAACTATCAGTTTAAGCCGGCACCTCCGAAGGAATTATTGCTGGAATTAGCACAAGAAAAGAATAAGCGGTCTTTGCCGGTGATCGGGCAGCAATGGGGGCTTCGATTGCCGCCTGAAAGGTACTGTTTGACGGCCAAGGAGTGGGAATTTGATGAAGAAAATGACCAGATAGTAGGCGATGGTGTGCCTTTTACGGAGGAGGACCAGGATGTCTCGATGCAGAGTTAGGCAATGGGTGTAAAGGTGTCAGGCTAATATTAATTATACGGTATTAATTATACGGTATCGCTGTCAGCTCTTGTCAACTGCTACTTATTCCCGTGTCTTTGGCAAAATCCTCTTTTACAATTCGCTTGTCTAGCCCTTTGCCAATCAGAACTATCTTCGACTGGTTTTCGATCTCCTTCGAACGCTTCTCGTTCGACTCGACTATCTCATATGTTTCCCTCACTCCCTGGACGACTTTGACGGATCCATCGACATCAACCAGAATGCCTTTGGTTCTGTGGATTTCCACAATGTGATCACCCATTTGGTTTTCCCACAAGATCTTTTGCAGCCATGCTTCGATTTTGGCCTCTAGTGGCACTGTAGTGTTGCAGAACGATAATACAACTGTAGAAATGCGATGGTCATGCCAGCCATGAGATGCATGATCCTCTAATGAGTCTGGCACTTTAGCATCGTAAGCATGTAGATCAAGGATTTTATTCAAATCTACCTTGCCGTAGACAGTTTCGTAAATAGGCGCAATGCCGTTGATTCCTTGTATACGCTGTTTTATGGGGCCGACGTCTGAGACTTTGTCGCATTTGTTCAGTAACAGCACGTCTGCATAAGCAATTTGGATATTTGCAGTAGAAAGGGGAATGCTATTTGTTTCATGCTCATTTATCCCATCTTCATGCTCATCGTCAATAGCCGTATCGTCCAGACTCTTGACGATATTCTCCGCATCCATCATCGCCACCACGCCGTCTAGATAAATATTGGCCGCCAATGCCTCGTCGAGCCAGAACATGTTAGCTATTGGACCCGGATCAGCTACCCCGCTTGTCTCGAGTAAAATATAATCGAACTTTCCTTTCTTTTTCATGAGATTTTCAATGGCTGTAACACCGTTATCCTTGACGGTACAGCATAAGCACCCATTATCCAGCTCCAACCACTCCTCGTATACCTGATCTCCGTCTGTTACTGTCAAGGATCGCTCAATATCGGCCGAGTCACCAAACTCATTGACAATTATGGCGATTTTCTTATCGGTCTGTCTGCCAATATAGTTGAGCAGAGTGCTCTTACCACTACCTAGATACCCCGTGAACACCGTTAGAGGCACTTTTACATTTTCTACGTCTCCATCAAATTCTGCGTTTCCGCCATTTTCATCTGCACTCGTCACGTTGGGCACGGCTTCGACGAGATCAGGGATTTCTTCTTGATCCGACATTGGTGAAAGTTTCCAACCCACCACTCAATCGGCGATGGTTAAGCTGGTTGTTACGCCTGCTATTCAGGAAGCAATAGAGGAATGTTATAATAAGGAAAGATGTAAAGACGACATTTCTATAGAACACCGTAGCGCAGATGGCAGCAAAAGTTCGCCTCAACAGGCCATTGCTCATGACGAGCTGATCCGCATTTCACGGTATCTTCGCCAAAATGCACAAAATACACACAAATATACACTTGCAAAGCTTCTTCGCGGCTCGTCTGTGTTTATTGGGCCGAAAGAGCCGCCTGCACAAAAGACTAGAGAATACCTGGAGTTGATGAAGAGACTCAATGCTGAGCAAGAGGAGCTCGAGTATCAGAAGCTGGTCAACCCGAGCATAAACTTGTCATCTGTCAAGGATCTGGAACAGGATCTGAGCCCTTCGCAACAGGCCAAGGTAGTCAAGGAGCAGCTTTCTACCATTTTAAATATCATTATTTCGGTGGTGTCAGTGGGGTTTGCCGTCTTTTATTGGGCTGGCTCCTCGGCCGGCATGGATCTCGCTGCTAAAACACTTTTGAGTATATTTGCATCGCTGGTTATTTTAATAGCCGAGGTCTTTATATATCTTCGATATCACGCTAAGATCGATGAGGCTCGTACAGTTGAGCGGGCGAAAACTGAGAAGAAGGCGGTCCTAAACTCATATACTTATGGTATGAAGAAGGCAGAGGACAAGGAGAAAAGTGGGAATATAGGAGTGAAGCAGAGAGTTATTTACAAGAAATCAGGGAGTTCAGAGAAATGAGATTTCGCATTTGATCATTGATCATAGTTCTCAAATACTTAGACGTCGTGCTTGTTACGCTCATGGAATTTGAACATCGCACCTATCCAGTGCAGTCTCTGTTTATCCACTAAGCAAACTAAAAACTTACATTGGCATAATTAATCTTCCTATTTACTTATAGGAATTTCACAATTCTCTCATACGCCCCTACCTTTGGGTCAGCATATTCAACTATTGAGTCTACAGTAGACTCAGTTCGACAAATCAGGAGCAGCTTCGGCTTCAACTGAAATGGCCGGCGGGGGTGACGGAAGAGGCAGATCGCTCTTTGCATCCAGTCTCCTTTTTGTTAGTTATCTATGAAGGAAATATTCATTGCCGCATCACTTACGCCAGCTCTTTGGTGCGCTTGTAGCCCCATTTCAGCACAATACGATAGGTATCCCAGGTGGAATAATCAGGCCATAAAGGCTTAATGAACTCAATGTTGCAGTTCTGGTTGCATTCCCATAGCATGAAATCAGACAGTCGGGTGACATTGCCAGTACGAACCAGGATATCCAAAGGCGGAGACCCTCCAGTATAAAGCTCGCTCTCTAACATCTGTGGACTGATATCATCAATCTTCACCTTGTTGGAGGCAACTTTTGCCGAGAGATCGCGGATGGCATGGGTAACATCGTCTCGCGCAGTGTAAGGGAAACAGATATTGAGAATAATACGGTTATGGGACTTTGTACTTTCCTCGACCTCGATGATTTTCTCCTTGATATCATCGGGCAAATAATCTCTGTTTCCAATCACACGGATCTGAATGCCATTATTACGGGTCAGGGTGCTAAGAAACTGTCAACAATAGGAGCCACAAAAATACGACCAATTCTTCACTTACCTGTCGTTCAGCACAGGAATGATCTTATTTCGAATCATATTGAACAAAATATCAACCTCCTGTGGAGTTCGGTTGAAGTTTTCAATAGAGAAAGCAAAAATGGTGATGGCTCTAACGCCCAACCGGCCACACTGCTCGAGCACCTTTTAAGTTAGTAATCTACAGAAATACGAAGAGAATAAGCGGTTTCAGTACGTTTACAGCAGTTTCAAAGCCTTTATAATGGCCTTCGTGCAATTGCAATTGGCGTTCTCGAGCATATCGCCGATTCCCATCCATGATGAATGCAATATGCCGGGGAATTGGCCCCGTTCGAATAACAGAAACAATGATCTGATGGACAAAAGACGACGAATACTGGAATGCCGGAAAAGATTTAATCCAGCTGAATAAAAGACTCGTCATGATGACTACAACAACTTGGTTTTGATGACGCGTTTGTGGAATTTACAATGTTGATGCAAATGTGTTGATGGTGTGGAGAAGTTGAGATTGGCGCTGGAAACGCTGTTTGTAAGCTGGTAAACAGCTGATTCGCAGCCGAACGAACGTTCAATCTAATTCAAACTTCAAACTTCTGACTCTCCCTACGGGTTTGTTCTCAAGAAGTCCCTGAAATGACTAGTCATTTAGAAAACGCAAGAGTACGATAATTTCTATGGACAAAATGGCTTCGATCTGTTCCCCTGGCTCTCATCTACAAACACCACTGCCAATAAACATTACTAAACCAACTATTAAAATATACAAGTTTAAAATGATCAAATTTCCATTTCCGCACATACATCACCTTTCGAAACTGAATATATTCATTCAATACAATATAACATCTACGTAGGGCATCGCCATCAAAAATCACATGAGCCTCCCACGAGTTCCCCCACATTTAGTCAACCACCACATATTTCCAGATTGCATACAACATCTTGACTTTATCAACTATTCCTCAGAACATATCTGGCAATGCAAGTCGAAAATATGCTGACGTCTAACGGGGTGCGAGGCATTGATAAGAAGGTTCGCAAGCGCATTACCCGCGCCTGTGACCAGTGCAGCCAGCTCCGGACGAAGTGCGATGGGTTGCAGCCTTGTTCACACTGCTCGAAAAAAGCACATGTATTTTGTACTTATTACCGTAAAGCGCTTAAACGAGGAAAAGCGTCGCCTGCTTACAAAAAGGGAGGCCAAGAGCGAGAAACTCCAAGGGCACCCAGTGAAAAACCAGCTTCGTCCAAGGTTCCGATTTCGGTGATCCGTAACGACGGCCCTATTCGCCAAGTCAATACAGGTATTGAGCCTCCGTCGTTTTTGGCGTATGCTAAATACCCTGCTGTCAGTGCTTATCCCTTGACGTGGGCATCTAACAAATTGGACATGTCCAAGTGGACGTCTGGTCAGAAAGCGCATACCGAGCCCAAGCAGCCGGAACGCAGTATCAAGTATCCCTGTCTGGACCCGATTTTGCCTCTACTAGAGGGGAAAATGACTGTTCGCACGGCAGAAAACATCTTCGGTCAATACATGCAAAGCGAACGATCAGACACGGACGTCATATTTTCTCTCATCAGAAAGCGATCTCTGCTGTCAAATGGAACTGATGTGCGTGAAAGTCGGAATTTTTCCAAGGTATTGGTGCTTAGTTTGCTCTGGCAATCTGTGATGAGGTCTGACCAGATAGATGAACGATCAAAGCTGGAACTGTCTGGTCTTTTCGAAACATACCTGTTGTCAGAGCTGACTACCACCGTGAATTTCGATGCCGTTTTAGCTTGCATAGCTGTTGCTGATATTTATGCCAAGGCTGGCTATAGTCGTTCTGTCGCAGTTAAGCTATGGCGATCTGCAATGTACTTGGCAAGACAACTGGAACTCAACATCGAGAGTGACGAGGAGCCTCTATACAACGATAGTAAAGAATCACGGAGACGTGTTTGGTGGTTCTTGTATGTAATTGATCGTCATCTTGCATTTTTACTGGATAGCTCGTTGGTCATGCTTGATAAGGATTCTCTCAATCTATTATTTCCATGTACCGAGAAGGAATGGTGCGCAATAGATCAATCTCTTTCTGAGTCTTCTCCAGAAATGGTAGGCGTCAGCTTTGATGTGAAAGACGATGGCTTTTTTGCCTGTTTCATTCCCGTCGCTTGCATCATGGGTCTTATTATGGATGTGCACCATATGTCGCAGCATCCATATTTGACTACCACTAAAGAAAATAGTCAAATGTGGAAGTCGAGCATAGAAAAGAATATGTTTAAAGTTAAGAGCTCCTTGTCGGCGTTCATTAGCAATAGCAAACAGGAAAACAAATCTGTGATGGCTTACTATGCAATGTTCGCTTATCTTTGCATATCTCTATTCCTTGAGTGTCCTTGGGATTGCGCATTATTACTGGAGCAAGCTTCTTCTTTTGATGCAAAGAGAGCCGCCTATATGCATACTCAATGTGCTGAAGCATCCAAGTGGCTGGAAACGATTTTGGAAATAGATCCACAACTAGAGACTTGTCCGACCTTATGCAACACGTACTTTTTCAAATATGCCAGCGTCGTGCTAGCACTATTTGGTACATCTGGCAAGAAGTCTGACGAATCTCTAAGACGTGCATGTCGAAACGTGTTGATGGCACAAGAGATAATACTGGGTAGGACGAAGTCGGAAGGCGTTAAGAGGCTTCGAGATACATTGAAATGCTGGCTAGATGGAGAAACTAAAAACGAGGAGGCAGTAAAGCAGCGCTATTTATTGCTTAATGAGACGGATTACGAACAAGTGCCCTTTCTTTAGGGGTAACTTGGTCACTGGAGATCTAAGACGGTTACACGGAACTTCAGAAAACGTCAGACGCTGTTGAGTACATACTTTGAAAATACAATATGCAACTTTATCTTTATTTATTATCGATTGTCTTTTTTTCCGTCTCTTTATTTTCCATACTTGTCTTCACTTCTCTCTCCTTCCCGAACATCTCAGCATGCCAATATAAATATCAACGCGATCCCAACACAAACCATCACGCGTGCAACGCGAATATTTCCCGTTATATCACCAACATGTTCTACTCAGAAGTCCTGTTAACTAAACAGGGCACGCTGGCACCAGTATGGCTGGCGGCGCACTTGGAGAAGAAAGTCACAAGGCCTCAGCTGCTGAAAATCGACATTTCTGAAGCTGCCCGGGCTATGGTCCAGGAGCCTCTGTCAGTGCGAATGCTTGGCCAGTTGCTGCTTGGACTTGTCCGACTATACAGTAGGAAAGTGAAGTACCTTATGGACGATTGCCACGATGCGGTGGCGCGTCTCAGAGCGGTGTTCCAGCCGTCTAACATCGACCTTCCTGCTAATCATCGCCGCTCTGCCAAACCACTCACTCTTGGTAATACCATTACGGAGCTCGATTTGGCCGTGCCGGAGCTTCCTGCAGAGCTTGGTGGCGAGCTGTTATTGAGCCAAATCCCTACGCGTTTTTCCGACAGATTAATTGACTCGTCACCGGCTGCTTCAATGGCTTCTAGATTAGACCATATCACCCTTCCAAGCTACAATGATTCTATTGAAGTTGCTCGTGATGACGTGGCAATGCTTAATGCGGATGACGTCGAGCTGAGTCGTTTAGAGGATGAGGACTTGGATTTGAATTTCAATTTTAATCACGGCAGCCCCCATCAGCCTAGTTCTGACTCGATTCTGAGGGCAAGAGATTCTGAAATCGAGGTCGCACGTGATGCAGCACCTAGAAGACCCAGAACTGATGACCTTGAAGAGTTTCAGATGGATTTTTTGCTTCAGAGCGCAAATGAAGTAGCTTCATCTCCCCCCTCTATTCTGCAGCCAGCAACTCCGCCATCTGTGGAGGATTTCGGCGACCTAAATCTCGATGAAGATATTGAGCAGAATGGCCCAATGCGGCCGCGTAAAGTGCGCAGGATCATACACCCAGACACAGATACAGAAATTCCACAGCGCACATTGATCAGAATGCAAGAGGATCATTCGTCTATTACCAAATCCCAGTCGTTGCTAGCTGCAAATGGACTACAATGGGCTCTGCATCAGTTTGCTAATTCTTCTACTAAGATCGGCTCTTATTTATTTGACGAACCCGTCATAGAAAGAATGTTGAATATGAAGCTAACACCGGAAAATTTGGCCAATTTCGGTCTTCAGGCTCAAACTCACGACATTTCTGTACCGAGACCCTCTGCAGGAGGAATTGTTCGGCCAGAGGTTGATTTGGGTATTTCAGACGATGCTATGGATGATTACGGTTTTGATGCTGTGCCTGAGCCATCCTCTCCTCCTCCTCAAGAGTTGCACCAGGATCAAGCCGACCTTACAGCCGGTCATGTTGCACAGACGTCCCTGGCAACCGACGCTGGTGTTAGCCAAGTTTCTTCGAGCACGTTGCATGTTGCTGAAAAAATCCGTGTCCGCTCAGGAAGCGATCGGGACGCAATCGACCTGACTTCATTAGCTCCTAATTCCAAACATGAGAAAGTGCAAAATTTCTTTGAGGTTTTGGTGCTCGCAAGCAAAGATGCATTGTCAGTTGAACAAACAGAATCGTTTGGTCCTATAAGAATGACTCCTAAAGAACGACTTTACGGCACTCCTTTTGCTTTCGCCTAATTGATGTCCGGGTTCGATACTTTGATATCTATGCTCGTCGTTTCTATTAACATTAACATGCAATATATATTCGTTATTTTAATGAAATACTCCGTTATTCCGTCATTGCCGATGGAGATGCACAGTGTTGAAACACCATTATCAGAGAAGTTTTGTTATCCAATTACTTTCTCCTTAGTAGAAATTATCCTCTAGTCGAGAGAGCACAATCTTCGTATTCTTCCAATCGTCTGTTTTTGCCTCAGGAAGTAGTTTTGGATTGATATCAAATACCGTAACAACACCGTCAAGTCCTCCGACAGCGACCCGACGGGATCCTGGTGTTTGATCCCAGCAGAGTTTATTTAGAGGACGACTGAGATACTCAGAAGCAGTGGTGGATGAAACGAGTGCCTCTCCTTTGCCAATAGAGACAACTGAAGGTTTGACTCTCATGACAGGAGTGTCAAGGTCATTATTAAGATCCCATACTTCTAAGTGTCCGGTCCCGTCCACTGCACCAAAGACACTAGGAGAATGGGGGTTCCATGATACGTCATAGACAGTATCTTCTTTTTGAATATTAAGAATCGGCTTGATATCTTGCTGAGATATGTTCCGCGCAGTGCCGGTAAAAGATTCTAGTTTCCAAACCTTGATGGACCAGTCAAATGCGGAACTGAGCATATAGTCGCTCAAATTGACTGCACCTTTCAAGGAATGAATATCTATCTTAGTTATCGGAGCATGGTGGCCAGCATACCTTCCTCTTGGGTCAATACCAGACTTGGTCCCTGCGTTGTTGAATCTATTAGCCTGGTAAATTATTCCTTCCTCCGATCCTGCCAGAACAACAGTCGTGTCTCTTGGCGAAATAGCTAGAGAAGTAGGAGCAGTTTCATTAACAGCTGTCGACATGAGTACAATCTTCTCCAGAGGAGATGCCAGAACGTCAGGAGCCCACGTACAGAAGGTGCCGTCAGTACTTGCAGAGAAAAGCGTACTTGAATTTTGGGTTCCTCCGATTTCTAATGCATAAACGGGATGCTCATGTCCTTCACCAGTTAGAGGTGAAGATAAGGTCGGCTTTGGGCCTTGTCGTAAATTCCACGAGAATATCTGGCCATTATACGCGGAACCAAAGATAATTTTGGCATTAAATGGAAAGCATTTCAGGCTCAGAATGACACTCGGAGCAGTCAGCACGAATTCTGGGGTCCCAGACGGCGAACGCAGATTCCATACTAACACGAGACCCTTTGGAGCATGCGCATCGCTGGACTTCTCCGTATATGCAACGGCGATAAGCTCTGAATATTTCGGAGACCAGTCGATGCTGGTTATTGCACGTCCGGCCGACTCGTCGCACCGCAGTTTAGCTACCTCTAGAGCGTCTAGAACAGCATCGATGTCCTCGCTAGACTCGTCGAAAAATGACCTATGAAAAGATTCATTAGCAGCAGACTTGTTAGATTCATCGGGTTTCGTTTCAAATGCACTGACAGGGTGTTGAGCTTCCAGATCAAGTCTCTCGAGCTTGGTTTCGAGCTCATCGACAGGCGCCACGGCCTCTTCTGTAACTTCTGGAGCCACTTCCCTTTCGACGTTGTCTGGCTGCTCTGAATTATTTACTTCAATTTCCGGCCATATCTCCGTAGTTTGTATGATTTTGTTATAAGTAATAACCTCCTTTTTAGCAGATACCGGCACGTCGAACACGGGAACAACCACAGACGACCAGCTCGTGCTTTCAGGCTCATGATTTTCTTGCGGACTTGCTGCACGTTCAAAGCTAGCAGACATGCGCGCACCTACTAGCGAATGGACCAGGTTATCTATGCTTTCGGGGGCTAAGGAGCTCTACGGGTCAGATCTACAAACATTCACAAAAACAGCTTACGTACCTGGCGACTGAGCGACTCGCTTTCCTGAGCCTTTCTACGTCTCCTAAGCTCGGCGATCTTCGCCCGTTTCTGCTCAATTTCCGTCTGCCTATCCATTGCCCTGTTGATGCTGAAGTCATACAGTTTGTTTAGTTGGAACCTCGATGTTAGGAATGGCAACTGAGTGCACGTGACATTCATTACATATATATGGGTTTATGGCTGTTTTATTCGTTACAACTTACGTTCATTCTGCTTGTGCTGTAATATTAGTCGTCCATCATTGGATATATATAATATCACTGCTTTTTTATTATTGACGTTGGCCTTCTGAAAGTTTCACCGCCGTCTCGAACCCAGATTCCAACGTGTAGTTACTTTGCAATCTTTGATAGAAGATTGAACACACTTTGGTTTCAAGGTTCTTGTGACAATTGGTGAAACTTCCGAAAGCCCAATGTCAGTAAAGGTAGGTATTCAAATAAACCAATTAAGGCTATTAGAATTAAAAGATATAGAAGTTATGAAGAGTAAAAGTATAAACCCTAGCGGTATTTATATGAGTAATGAGGGTATGTCACGTGAGTCTGACACACTATAGAGTGGGAACTCTGGTTGCCAATCCTAACAATCTTGATTATTTAATACTTGAACACGAATTTCCTATTTCGTACAATACACCAATGGACACCGATGATATCAATGACATTATCGACGGCTTGGATCACGAGGAAGGACTCGACGATTATAGTCAGAGTGCTCGCAGTAGCGACTATATGAAGTTGAAGAACGCCTGGGTCAACGAACGTATTTGCCCGGAGATGCTTCCGTTCGAGAGCCTACTGCTGGATCGCATAATGAGTCGCGTCCGAGAAAGCCTGCTGTTCATTGAAGAAAATAGCATTAATATTGAGCAGTCGAAAGGCACGAAAATCAAGCTTTTGGTGGTGGAATCGGAGCTGGAAAGAGTCAAGTTTCTCGTCCGAGGCTACCTAAGGCATAGACTGCACAAAATCGACAGGTACACCGTGTTTATCAATAAAACCCCTGAGGAAATGCAGAAATTGTCCGAATCGGAAGCTGCATATTTATCAAAGTACGTATATGTTTGGTCTTTTGGATGGTACGGTCTCTAACTCTAGACACTTTGATCTCGTACAACAGCTCTATGGGAACCAGTTTCTCAATGCATTACCAGAAACGTTACAGACGCTTGATGATGAAACCGGCGGCATATCTATGGTGGAAAAGCCCGACTTGGATCAGGCCGTATTTGTCAGAGTCGAAGAAAGCGACCTGCTGCCACTGCGACTTGGGCCCGACGACATTGTAGATCTAGAAAAGGGGTCTATTCATGTTTTCAAGTATAATGCGGTTGAAAAATTGGTCAAAGCAGGATCAGTACAGCTGATATAGCGTCGAACGAGCGTCACGTGACCGCTCGCGGCACCCCTCATTCACCATCTGCTTGTCGGTTCTTGGTTTGGCCAAATTTCTCCTGCACCCTTCCTATATCCTAGCATATAACGTCTAATGACATTCATATTTATTTACACCTTACACCCTTTTGTCTGGTGCCGCTTCCCGTCATGTAGCCCATACGACTTGTTCCCAATTCGGTCATCTTCTCCATCTTCACTTTAAACTACCAGGAATGAAACTAGCTTTCCGACTGGATTCATTAGTTTTATAACTCCGATTTCTTTCTACAAGCAATGTATGGTGGAAATAACGACGGTGATCCACTGTCCAGGAGAAATCCCAGCTTATCATCGACGGCATCCAGGTCTGTAGATAGTAACTCCGATGCCGTCAGCTCGTTATCGAGTGTTGGAAAGTCGGGAGTTTCGTCTGCATTTAAAGCGAGCGGTGCATTGGCTCGGCTCGGAAAGGCTATTTATAGTGGTGGTAGTGCGTTCGCAGCAGGAAGTTCCAAAAGCGAGACTGATTTCACTGCTCGAAGGTCGTCCACGCATCCGGCCAAAGCGCTATGGTATGAGGCGAGAAGCGGCATAATTGCTATGAGCCAGTCGCCTAATCGTGATCAGGTTGTAGTTGCCGGTCACGATTTCTTCGAGGTGGTGAACGTTAACTCTGAGTCCATCTCGTTCGCTTACGATCTGAGCTCGCACAAGAGCAGACAGTTTGACAAAATCTATACTGTAACCAATGTGAAGTGGGCAAATGATCCTACGCAGAATATAATAGCCATGAGCACTTCTGGAGGTGACATATTTATATATGACGGGGCTCGCGGAAATGTGCCTATTTTGAAGATGAACGTCCTTAATCGGGCTGTAAACAGCCTTTCATGCGCCCCGAAAGCGTCTAGCAACATATTGTCGGGCAGCCAAGACGGTGTTGTACGGCTATGGGATATTCGTCAGGGCAACAAGCCGGTATTGTCATTTAATAAGGCCGGCGATAATGCTCGTGAGGTCCAATATCACCCCTGGAACTCCAAAAGGTTCGCTGTCATTTACGATAGCGGAGTAATTCAAAAGTGGGATATACGTAATCCTGCCATGGCTGACAGACGAATCAATGCGCATGCTGGTAATGGCCTAACTATAGACTGGCATCCAGAGCTGGAATACTTGGCTTCTGGCAGTCGAGACAAACAGATTCAAATCTGGAATATGGCAACTGAGAGCAGAACACCAGAATATATCATTCAAGCTCCTAATAGTGTGTCAAAGGTCCGTTGGCAGCAATTTGACACTCGTCCAAGACACATTCTCGATTCTTGTTTGGCCAGTTGTGGGGGTAGACAGGACACCAATACATATATTTGGAATCTTCGGCGCCCCCATATACCGCTATATGCATTGGAATCGCACTCAGATACTGTCACTGAAGTGGAATTTGCTAGTCCAAAAACTGTCAGAACCGTCTCTCGAGATGCATTTCTTATTCAGAATGATCTGGACGCCGAACCGAAAGTCATCAATAATTTTTCTAGCCAAGCATTTGAGTGGTTTTCAGGCGACTCGCTAACGTTTGTGTCTCAGGAAAAAGATATCAAGTGGGGTCGTGGAGGACGGCCAAGGCCTGCGTCATCTTTCTCGGCAGAGGACTCGCCCATATTTTCTTTATCTAACGTTCCTTCTGAAGAAACTCTTTTCCAACGGCGATCTCGTCCGGCTGCTGTTGCAGCTCAAAATCATCCACATTCTTCTTCGAGAACTAGCGTACCGTCTGCAAGAACTTCACAGTCGGTAATGCCACCTATGGAGCTTGATAGCTCCCAGTTCATCTGCGACGCCTCGTTGCCTACAGATAAACCTGTTGCATGGGCAGCTTTGTCGCTACTCTACCAGATGTATCCTAGGCCCAACGAGAAGCTATCTGCTGTTTGTTATAATAACTATATGGCGGCAGCTGTAGTGGGAAAGTTTCGTACAGCCAAAACCTGGAGCATTGTTGCAGAAACTATTCGTCAAGAGGAGACGGATTTTTCCCAAAAATTCATTGAGGGCCGATACAAGTGGAGTTATAAAAGGAGAAAGGATCACAGCAGTTTAGGCAAAGAGCTAGAAAAGTCTAAACACAGAAGCGGGTCTCGCCAAAGAAGCCGCTCGAGAGCATCCCCTAGACAGGAATCAAATACAGGAGCAAGATTGGAGCATGGCGAAACGTCGGAGTGGGACCAGCATGGATCGCATATCCGACAGGAACTCACCAAAGCACTGCAGATTTCTATTGCAAAACCAGCACAAACAAACTCTTTCGCTGCTAAGGGACCATTCCAGATTTCATCCGGGCATGGGTCGCTCGAGTCTATTTTAATATCCAATTCTCTTGAGTCAGGTTTTGGAATTTCCCCGGAGTCGAATATGGTTAACGCTGGTCAATCACTTGGAGATGTCGCGGGAATGAACAACGCAAATATCCCTGCTCTAGTCAGTGTTGGCTACGGAGTAGAATCAATGCGGGTCATGGGTGTGAAGGGAATAACTGATTTACGAGGTGCAACCGATGCTCTGCCTCAGCTAATAGTAGAGGGACCGAATGGAGAAATTGAAAACGGAAACATACTGTTAGATAAAGATGAAGATGAAGATGAAGAACCTGAAAAGAAAAAGGCTGATCGGGCTATCAATTCCAAGCGTGAATTCATATTGTCTGATGTTGCACCAAGTGCATTTCGTTCATACTTGGATGACCTTCATCATCCTTTGAGAGCTGAACGGCTCATAGAAGAAGCCGCATCATACGCATGGCAGCAAGGAGACATTCAATTTTTAGTAACCATATCGACATTGCTTGGAAGCACCTATACAAAAGCATTTCCAAATGTGATCACGATAGAAGAGTGGACTCACTTATATATATCCTTGCTGAAGCGATCCTGCCAATTCGCTGTTGCAGCTGAGATCATTAAAAAAACCGATTTGGCGCCAATAAAGGAGCTTGGGTTAGCACGAACTTCTTTTGATCCTCTTTGTAGTCGCTGCAGAACGCCATTGACGGATAATGTGAAGACAGAGAGTCTCGTGGAGGACGCTGAAGCTGGCTATTGGTATTGCTCTGCCTGTAAGAATATTCTGAGCGGTTGTGTACTCTGTAATACCCCTATCAAGAAACGGGCCGTGGCGTTCTTCGACTGTGGCCATCTGGGTCATTTCGAATGCCTAAAGAGTTGGGTTATCGATGATGGCATGGCCGAGTGTCCGTCCGGATGTTCGCGAGGAATAATGATCCAGTAGCATGTATGCTGACGGAATGCTAGCATTTAAGCATTTATCTTACTGTCAATAGAAAATTTCGGTCAGAGCTGTCAGCTAGACTTTCTAATGGCAGTAAATATATCGTATGAAATAAATTATTATAACTGCCCATTTTAAGGTGAATCAAATGAGATGCTAGCTGATGCAGTTGAGGGCTATCTGTGTCGTCTTCTCTTGGTTCGCGACCGACCAGATAAAACTGGTCGGTGCTTGGTAGCCCGGTTACTTTCTGGACAATGCTCTCTAGCGTCCAAAATAACCACGCCGCTAATCTTTTCTCCGATATTTATTGAACATTGGAGCACCCCCGTACTTAAATCGTAAACGCGCAAGTGGCCGTCGAGTCCTCCGCAGACCATAAGAGCGCGTGAACCTTTCAACAAAAAATGGTAGAAAAAATACTCACTTGGTGCGCTACTTGGAGCTTGCAAAGTGGGAAGCGGGCGATATCTTGGCTGCAGAGACTGGCTGTTGTTTTGGTCGCCGTCCCTTTCAAACACCACAGTTGTAGTATAATCACTGAAGTCGCTATCTTCAGAGTCGCTGGAATCAGTAGAAGAATATCCATCGCTGGAAGTAGTACTGCTATCGCTGGAAGTAGCACTGCTATCGCTAGAATCCAACGCTGTGTCATGCAATCTGTCATATGGAGTCCAGTCGCTATCGGAGCTGAAATTGTCGGCGCCTGCATCCATGGTATTCGACGTGGCACCGTTATCCAATGTAGAATTCAAGGATGGTTCCCCAGATGCAGGAGTAGTATTGTTCAGATTAGATGTATCATTAGATGCATTATCCACATTAGATGCATTATCCATATTAGATGCGTTATCCATACCAGATTCGACCAACCTTTCCGCAGATGGCATTCTACCCGGTATATACGCATCTCCGTACAATTGACCACCGGGTACCCATTGGTAGGTCGAAATAACCTGTCCCGTAGAAGCATCAACCGTTATGCAATTATGATGAACATCTCGGCAGATGAGTCGGTCATCGATTAAAGCCGCAGAAATTCCCACCAGTGGGTATGCTGAAATGCGAACTGCGGTAATTGGACGTCTACTCCACTTAGTTTCGTATATGTACAGATATCCATAGCGACTGACAGCGGCGATGCGCCAGCCCCGTTCAAACGGCCTTTCCAAATCTAGAAACGCCACGTCGCTGATCCAAACGGGCGGATGATCTCCGAAACAGTCTCGACAAAGGCCGCGGGCTTTCCAGAGCGTGCGACTCCTCAAGTGGGGTACATTGGCCGTCGAGTATCTAACGCTAATAATCTCCAACGGATTATCTTTGCCGCCCAATGCAGCAATTCCGCCCTGACTGGGATGAAATCTAAATGCAGATACAGGCTGTGAGACCGTCTGCAGAGTTAGAAAAGTACGCTGAAAATGCTAAAATTCAAACCTACTGTAGAACTACAAGTAGACGAGTAAAAGTCTCGCACTGTCAGTACGCCTGCTGTATCGCACGAGTATATGTTACTATACTCGCACTCGAGACCCACGGTAGCCCAGCTGGTCGCCGACGGCCTCCACTTCTTGAAGAGCTCCATCGTGGCTGCCCGAAACACCTGAATAGCCGACCCTCTACGCGCAACAACCACATATTCCTCGCCACCTATTTTGACAGCCATCATTTTCTGTATGTATGAATTGCGGCCCTCGGCGGCTACTGTGGTTTTCGATATCATACGTGCTCCGTGATCGTACTGAGGCCCGACATTGAACTCCAGACCTTACGGTTAGAAAGATAATACTTGTCGGAGTAATATAACATACAAGAAAGCGAGCCCGAATGCACTCCAGTTACCAGGACCTTCATTGCAAGTCTCTACGGAAATGTGTGCGATCTCGGGTAATCTGGTGGATTTCCGTGATAGTTGGGTCAATTTGCATCTTCCGTTAAACTTTCCACTTAACTTCAGCACAGCATGACGGCCGACGTTCAAGAGGTAGCGGAGACCAACGGTAATGCTCCGGAGGTACCTGATTCCGTGACAGTCATTCCGCCGCCAGAGGTGCGGGATGTCATTGAGCGCACTGTCGGGTATATTGTCCGCAGTGGAACTGCGTTTATTCAACGTCTACAGACTAAACGAGAAGGCAAGTTTGACTTTCTTTTTCAAGGTGATCCCTATTACTCCTATTATGAGTGGCGGTTGGCTGAGAACAAGAAGGGAAATGCTCTGAACGCCCCTACCAGCACTGCTGAGCCTGTAAAGACGGAGCCGTCCGGGCCAGTTGAACCTGCTCCGTTTGAATTTTCGCACGTTTTGCCGCCCATTTCTCCGGCTGACTTGGAAATCCTCAAAACCACTGCTATTTATGCTGCTATCAAGGGCAAGCAGTTTGTAGCAGCATTAGGACACAGGGAGGCAGATAATTCTCAGTTTGATTTCCTCAAAAACGGCCATTCTCTTCATAATCTGTTCAGAAACTTGGTGTTGGAGTACAAGAAAATCGTCCACTTCAAAAGTGTAGGCCCTCTGAAGGAACGCATCGAAGCCGGTGCTTCTAATAAGTACGACGTACTGAAAAGGGCCCGAATTCGCGCAGAGTGGGATACTTATAAAGCCGAGCAAACGGAAATACTCAAGAAACAGCAGGAACAGGAACGCATAGAATTCGCACAGATAGACTGGCACGACTTTGTACTTGTCGAGACTATCCAGTTTAGTCAGGCTGACTTGGATATTCAGCTCCCGACCCCTCTCAACTTAGCGCAACTGCAATTTGCTTCGCTAGAGGAGAGGAAACGGGGAATATTTCGCTTGGAGGAGGCACCTCCGGACTATGAGCCCGATAACAATTCTGACTATAAGCCGCGGTCTGACTCTGAAGAGCCGAAAACTGCTTCACCTGAACCTCTGCCTCAGAGTACCCAGAAGCCTGTTTCGGGGCTTCCCGGAAAGGTGAGAAGTGCCGGAACATCCAGGTTGTCTAAAATCCGCCAGGGTTCTGAGAAACTCATCAGGTCGCCTTTTACTGGGCAGATGATCCCGGAATCCAAGTTTGAGGATCACAAGAAAGCCATGCTGTTGGACCCCAAGTGGAGAGAACAGAGGGCCATCGAGGAAGCTCACGCCGAATCAACAAATCTATCTACGGCCGAAGTTGAACAAAATATCAAACGGGTATTAAAGCGCTCGACTCCTAGTGCAGAAGGTGCCGAGGATGAAGAGCGCAAGAAGCGAGCAGCTACTCAGCCGATGTGGGATGGATGGTATAGGACAGCTGAAGAAGCCAAGCGAAAAGCTAAGCAGAGCTTGAAGGAGCAGCAGCAGGAGTACGACAAGGAGATGGATCAGGGTATAGGGCCAAGAAAAGGCTGAGGGAATGGTACGACTTGTTTCCAAATCAAGGATATTTGATGAATATTCCATGTAATCATAATATTTATACAGCAACGGTGATGAACTCCGTTCTAGGCTATGTATTTAAATGCTAATAGATGCAATCATTAAATAATCGTCTATCGTATGCATAATGCAATCATTAAATAGTATCGATCGTACGCGCTATTACGTCGACCCTGCCATATCCTTTTGACCATAGATCTCCGTCGCTACGACGATAACCACTGACGATATACATTTTACCACATCCGATGCTTGAGATTCTGTCTTCTCAAGTAGAGCTCCTGCTTTCTGAGCCAGTTGCCGCAGAATAGAAATGTCATCTCCTACCAAAGAATCGGGCAGTTTTACCAACAATGCGAACAGCCATGCTGCTAGAAGAGGCTGCATGCCCGGAGAAATCCACTTGCGCATATGACTGATTAAATGTATGTTCTGAACGTGGCTGATGTGACATAAAAGTTGCAATGTTGGAGGATTGTTCAGTAGAAATAGTCTCCAGTCACGCACGCTAGACGGAAACTCCGGGGGAGAAGCATCGGCCGACTTGCTTTTCACCCTAGAGAGCTCAGACCGTATCCGTGCGAATCGGATCAAAAAGGATTTTGCCCATAACGGGTCGATTAGACGAGTCAGGTCAGGCGAAGCACCGAGATCACCAACAGCAGCACTGATTACCGAACTAGGTGTCTTCTCTCGTGAACTAGGCGTTTTCTCTCGATGTATCTCGACATCCTCGTATGATCTCTGAGATCGTTTCCGGCCTCTAGTGCCTACCTCGATGCTCTTTTCCTTGCTAACATAGATGCTTGGTCCCGTGCGAGCTTGAGCCATGACACTCAGCACATATTCCTTAGCATTCAACGGTACTGCCGGCTGCTTTGTCATTTGCCCCGCCAATAATCGTGCATCTATTCCAGGAAACGCCGAGCGCTGGCCAAATTCGGCATCCAACGGCCCTGCTGTTACCGCATGTTGCCCGTTAGCCATGTCCGACGGAATGTCTTTTTTTTTGCCTCCGAGTGGCGCCAGGAACTTTTTAATCTTCAGCTTTTGATCACCACACATATTCAAACGGCACGACCGAGACTCACAACGAGAAATGGCTCGCTTTGTATTTGTCGATGTATTTTTGATTTTATTATCGGTGTTTTTTCCTCCGCTTCCTGTATGGATAAAGGCGGGCTTCTGTTCTGCTGATTGTAAGTGCGATTAGAGTTGCTATTGCAGCGTCATCTTATTACAAGAGCTGTGTTATTGCATGGAATACGTCATGTATTACATGTGCCGTGTTATTACATGGACTGCGTCGTTACGTGGACTGTCTTATTACATGGACTGTGTTATTACACCAGCTATGTCAGTACTGCCTGTCAGTACACTAGCACTGTCATCGCATCGCTGCTGTAACTGCTTCTTATACCAATACTAACTCAATCTAGCTCTCATCAACATCGCTCTATGTTGTCTAGGCTATTTCCCTGGTCTCATACACTCATGGTACATCATCTCCAAGTATCCCGAGATCCTCGAGTTTGACATAGAGAGTCACCCCGGTGGATTCAGAACTCAAACTATATACGTGACTCTTCCATCTAGTCCTCCTCCAAACGGTCCTCATCATCATCACGTTCAGCACACGTATGGCACCGTTCCTGAGGCAGAAGGACAGAGCTCATCACATCCAGATGCACCTCCGCCTGAGTACGTTGACGATCCCTCACACCAGGTTGATCCAAATCAGGGTAAGATTCAGCGGTAAATAGGAGGCTGGTAGATGGCGACGTATTAGTAGTTTAAGCTTACGGCCCGAAGCCGACTTGCTAGGTGCCAAGCCATAAATGACTTATTTAAAATCTAAGACACTTAGTTATAGATCGCTTCGTCTCGCTGTGGTGTTTTCTTTTCAATCTTGACATCCAAGTACTTTTCTATGGTCGGCCTAACTACGAATACTTTGGCCATATCCGGGCGTTGCTACTTAAATAAAACATGGAAAATTTGATGAAACCCAACATGCGCAAAAGTTTTGTATTGCGGAGTGCTGTTCATCTCAGACGGCTAACTAAACGGCTGAATTTGCTCAGCAGATCTCAGTTAGATCTCAATCGGCCAAAGTGCTCGTTCCTGCTCATCTGATCTGATCAGCTACTGTTTGCAAACGTATTCCATTTTTCCTACATCAACTTTTAGTATTTCACGCTGTAAATCCTATATCTTGCAGCATGTTTGTTTTATTCGCTTCTTCAATTTCCTGGATATCCAAGTTAGGCAGAAGCTGGACTTCCTCGTCCAGCAACTTTTGATAATATCGTATCCCACCGTCCTTGACAAAAGTAGGCCAAGCCAGTACGTTTGCCCATTCTGGCCCGAGCTGCGCACTCAGCCGTTCAATTTCGTATTTGGAACGGCTGGTGCACCAAGGGCATGCTTCATCGATGGCCATAATGGACAAATAGAAAACCATGATAACCATTGCAAATGCGTATCGCCGACGAAGGAGCGTAAAATATGCAGACGGCATTTGCGAGATAAATAGAAATAAATGGCTCGAGCTGTTGAATCTGATAGCCAGTCGGACAGCATCGATCATGGTGTTCACTGCCGCTATATAAATATCGGCATGGTTGTCTGCATCAGTCAAATAAGGCTCATATGCACCAGTTGCAGCATTGCGCAGCTGCAACTTATCTGGAGCAAGCAGGCCTGCCTTCGCCAGTTGGTACGTGATCTTGAGAAGATGATTAACAGAAGGACAGTGAAGAAGCTTATCACCAGAGCAGTTATCAAGCATTTCCTTGCACAAATTCAATTTTGAAGTAAACACGGCAGTGCTTATAGGGCTCTCTTGTACCACGCCGAAACTTTGGGCTACAATACATGGCGCTGAAATAAGAGAAAGCAAATCCAAATGTCCCTCTTGCGCAAGAGGAACAATGTCCGGAAGGTCAAATGCCATCACAATAAGAACATAAGAAACTGTGAACCACGTTTCGCTCGACATGTGGCTTTGAGAGCGAGCGGTATTGATACATTTGAAAAATTTCTTGACGGCATAGTCATGATACCCCTTTTTATTACAATTGAGCCGGTACAAGTCCAATGCAGCAATTCCGAGTATACCATCCATGACAGCCTCTGCAGAGAAACCCAGACTAGGGATGTATTCAGCCCATACAGACCTGTCCCATTTCCAGACAATTTGATCGATGCGCCTGGCATAGTGATATAAAAATTCATAGTCAGAAAAATCTCGCCCAGAAAAAGTTCGCATAGACTGGATAGACTGCAAATCAATATCATATTCAGTACAATATTCTCCAGCCGGCGTGGGGCAAGTGTTGCGTTTTTCGCTGTCACTGAGCTGCTGAAAAACAGGCTTGCCTAGCGAACTCAAAGACGGATCGTCAAACCACTTCTCTGCGACATTAATCTTTCGAGAAGGAAACAATTGCTCTGACTGATTATTCTTAGAATTAAAACAAACTGACAAGTTTGAGGCCGAAGGTACACTCTGAGGCAGAGTTTTGTTCTTAGCCGGAGAAATCAGCGTATTGTTCATTTGCCGATTGTCACCTATTGCACCGTTCGCTTCAGTCCATAAAGTTGAATCAGGTGATGCAGGGCTATTTGCAGATGCTGTGGAAGCATCAGAAGAAGGCGTATGTGGGAAAGGATAAAACTCTGTGCCATATTCTTGCATAGCAGCACTTGACCCATAATTCATTTGGCCATTACTTGTCATCGAATAAAAGCATTGTCTGCCTTTCTGTAGACATTTGGAGCAACTTGGACGTCCCTCATCGCACTATAAAGTCAGTCAAAGAAGGGAAGGCCTGAGGGCAGTAGGATAAGAATAATAGCCAAGAGAAGATTTTCAACGGCATCAGCAAAGTTTTGGTATACCATGGCGATAGGAGAAAAAAATGAGGGATGATCTAAAATTTTTTCGATTCTATCACTTGACAATTCCGATACTTGCTAAACCATATATCTTGAAAAATTAGTTGTTGTAACGGCCTGCACTGCTTGAAAAACTGCTTCACTGACACCGGAAAATCTCCACCGCACTTATTCCTTAACCACACTAACGTACCATCTATACTCATCAAAGAGTATAGTCGATTTTAGATTGAAATTTCCTACTTACCTTGATTCTCTGCTTCTTGCAGTTTAGGCAGCCATTTTTGCTTTTAGAATGCCTCCTGCGTTTCCTTTTGCTTGGATCTATAGTGTCTCTGCTTCTAGGCAGCTTTACCTCGCACATTTTTCCGGTGTACTATAATTAGTCCGGGGTACGAGTTCGGTGGGTAAATCTGGAGAAGATAGACAATAACCAAAGCACGACGAGCAACAGCAATAACCAGATTTGACAACGATCAATGTCAAACCAAACAGGCTTATCAGTTTTTCTCCTTCTGTTTGCAAATTGTATTTCGAAACCCCAGGTCCGTTCAGTGCCTTATTAATAGTCATTCTGGCGTTTAAGCGGCGATCATTACCTAACCTGCTGGGTCTAGAGCCGCCGATTCGTTCCCAAATAGCAGGTTGGGGATACCACAGCGATGCCGTGAAAACCAAGGGATTAGGCAGTTATTCATGTTTACTTATTATGCAGTATTATTGCTGCCCTGGTATCAATTGTGGATTTTACAGGTCGTTAGAGGCCCGCTAGTAACCGAAATTGCAGTAGCAGAAGGGAATTCCACACAAACCAGGACAGTACGAGTTTCATTACTAAGAAATTGCTTCCAGACCTGACCATTCTCAAGGTTTCGTTAGATTTGTTCACGATGAGATCGTCCATTAGTTGGCGCCAAGAAACCATTATGAGATAAAATGATGCCCCTTTTCAGATTGTGGCTTCATAAAACACCTGATGTCAGCCGTGTGAGACTTCTAGAACGTGTTTATTTGTCATCTGAGACTTTGTGTTCATTTTGTCTTGCTGCAGCTTTGTGCCTGTTATTTTTGGACAAAAAAGAAAATAACGTTGACAAAATTCATAATGTTAATCTATTATTGCTGCACCACTGCATATAAGCTTGAACAGGAATTACATTGACCACCTGGGCCAGCTGGCTTGAAAATAGTATAATTTATTTGTAACGCTCATGTTTAAGTTCCTACAGTAACCGTGCCACTTGTCTGCTAAACAGCGCCTTTGTTACCTATGTTAGCATTTTCAGCCTGTGGACGTGTGGCACAACAGAGAATGCATATATCCAACCATGGGGCTTCAGCCAAGACTCTGCCCTGCAGTTAATGAAGCAGAGGGCTTAGCCGTAGCTCGGTCCTTGCCATGGCAGAAATTGTCGACGCCATCATTACATCAGGTTACTCATGAAATTGTGACGTTCATCATAGCTTAGAAGTAAAAAAATGCGGCGAGCCGATCAATTGTGCACATTGCACAATTTGGTAATAAAAACACCTCCTTGTAACGATCAATTATAGTTTTTCCAACCTCATGGCTTCGGGCCTGAATTTTTCAAGTGTTGATAGTTCACAATTGTAACGGAATACTAATAATAGGTTATATTTTGAACAATATTTAAAGATCATCGCTTTTTGCGGCTCACCGCTTCCCAATCAACTACCTTGAGCGGTTATAACCTGCTAGTTTTAGTTATTCAGTCCAGGATTGGGGTTTGCCCCCATTTCCGGACTAACCCTCCTACATCGGCTTCAATTTGTGCCGTTGGAGCCTAAAAGGGATCGGTATCGAGGCCAAGCATGGCTGGTATACCGGATTCGGCAAGAAATTCCCCAGACCGGCTGGCCAAGCTAAAAAGGACAAAGTTCAGCAACACGCGATCTAAGATGAAACCGGCATCGGCTTTTTTTCATGTATGACAAATCATTGCAAGCACCGATCCTAGTCATGTAGGATTCAACTGAGCAAAGGTAAACAAACTCGGGTTGAAGCAAACGAAGTCACGTGCTCGCCGCTATGCAACCTACCGATTCTCGACTCCCCTCTTTTGTTGGCATGTCAATTACCAATTATCATCTGATACAGTACGAAATATTTTCTCCTTTTCTTATAGGTCGTTTATCGTTTGCTCATCGCTCTTCCCCACTCAGTTTCCCAAATGAAATTCGATCCTAATATTTTGCTATGAACAGCTAATTTTTCCCAATTCTCCACAAACAGCCATGCTATCGGGTCTGCTGAGCCAAACGCAGCCCAAACCTCAGTCTGCTTACGACACGATTACGAAGCTATGTGATAGGCTGCAGCACTCGTCCATGCTGGAGGACCGCCGTGCTGCCGTGCTGGGGCTCAAGGGTTTCTCGCGTCAGTATCGTGAAGCAGTGGCCGCTGGCGGTCTCCGTAGCTTGATCCAGGCGCTGCATCGTGATAGCGAAGATCTGGAATCATGTAGAGCGACGTTGGAAACGCTTATTATATTGTTCATTCAGCCAAATGAGCCTGTGCGTGCTCGTTTCAAGAGATATAAGAGCCCACTTGAAGACCAACATCAGAAGGCAGACCACTCTCACAAGAACAATTCCGATTCCGAGCAGTCGCAAGACTTTATTTCGCTCTGGCTAACTGATGAGTTTACTCAGAAGGAGGATAATGTGCATTGTGTACTGGAATTACTACGAAGCACGCCCGATTTTTACGTCAAGCTGTACTCCTTGCAGCTGTTATCCGCAATAATTTCGAGCCGGCCCAGGCGAGCTCAAGACTGCATATTCCAGGCTCCTCTTGGTATCTCCACAATTGTTTCTGTTTTGGACGATCCCCGTGAGGCGGTTCGAAACGAGGCTATATTGGTGCTCATAAACCTTGTCAATGAACACGGTGATGCTCAGAAGCTCGTGGTCTTCGAGGGCGCATTTGAAAAACTATTCAACATAATTTCCGATGAGGGTGGACTTTCAGGCGGCGTCGTGGTCGATGACTGTCTTTCTTTAATGGGGCTTCTACTCCGATATAATATGTCCAATCAGAATATGTTCCGAGAGACAAGCTGTGTACCGAAATTAGCTGCTCTTTTGGAATTAAAGTCTGAAGAAGATTCTGAATATTCTGCTCCACTAATTTGGGACGACCAGTTGGCAACCAATCTCCGATATGTCTTAGATATTTGCCGACTATTTGTTGTTCAAGGCCATTGGGCAACTCCAGTCAACCAACTCGCCTTGTGTAAAACTGGGGTCCTCGTAAATGTCATGAAGCTTGTTTTTGGATCTCTTGCGTCAGTACAAATCCGCGCCGCAGGTCTCCTGACTGTCGCTGATCTTATTCGATCTAATAACGAGATTCAGCACGATTTTCTAGCTATAGATGTACCTTATATGGATCTCAGCATTGCAATTCAGGCACAGAGGCAACCGGAAATTATACCTGTTTCCTTTGCATTGCTGAACTGGGCACTTCTTAGCAATTCGGTACATACTTTTGAGCTTAGAACAGCTGCTCATTTATGTTTAAATGCTGCCCTTGAAGGAAATGTTGATGCAAAGCGGTTATTTTTGAAGGAGCAAATAGCCCATTATAAGGGCGTTCCAATAAAGCCGGAAATAGAGGATAAAAAGCTGGCGGGAGGACAACAAATAGACGATGAAGCTTCGCCGGGCGAGAAAGTATCTGAATCTAATGAAAAAGATGTATCTCCGGAAGCTCTCACAAATGGTCATGGAGATCCTCCGACTGAACAGTCTGTGCCGTTTTTCGACCCTTCGACGCTCCCGCCAGGCACGGCTAACTTATTATCAGCTCTTGTTGATTACGATAATGACTCTCGCCTAAACCCCTATAAAACCTGGTTTGCTGCTGTTATTCTTCTTTATTTATTTGAGGACTCTCTTGAGGATGATAAGCAGATGCTTCGCGTTCATGATGATGTTAGAATGGTTGTTATTGGTGATGAAGCAGCCGGAGAAGAAGTCGTCACATTTGTCGAAGCATTATGTGGAATGCTGGTTACCTCTTTGCAATATAGCGACGCTCGAATCAGTATCGCGTATCTTATGCTGCTTTCAGTTTGGCTTTACGATGATGTTAAAGCAGTAAATAATTTTCTGGATGAATCAGCTACGGTACAAGCTCTGATTTCTTTGATAACTACTCATACTGGAGGACTGGCAAGTAATCCTCTCGTTGAGCCGATGGCCGCCATCCTATTGGGCATTGTATATGACTTCACTTCCTCGGACTCACCTATATCTCGAGTCGATTTGCATAAGTTGTTGAGCAATACTATTGGTCGAGATCAATATGTTTTGAAAGTCAAAAAACTTCGGGAGCAACCTAGTTTCCGCGACTTTGACGAAGAAACGTATCTAGATGCACCTGAGCGAGATGAAACTGGCTTACCAAACGTATACCTATGTGGAGCATATGTCAGGTTCATTCGAAATTCCCTAAATCGTATTCAAAAGGCACTCGACCGAGATCCACATTCGGAACCGAACACCCGCGTCTCTTTGGAAATGTATGATGCTTTGCAACAGCAATATGTTGATGTCGTGAATCAGCTGACTGAATTAAAACAACAGCACGCTGATGTTTCTGAAAGCCAGAATAATAAGTTGGAGCATATGGAAAAAGAAATCAGTGCTTCTAGGGACAAAATTATCGAATATGAACAAAAAATATCGGAAAATGAGTCTGCTTCGGTGCTTCTGTCACAGGAATTATCTAAAGCGTCGAAAGAATTGGAAGAATTGACTGCTAAGCATACTAAACTGACTGAAAATAACGATAAGACTAACGCGTCTTTTTTTCAAGTTACTAAAGAGTTGGAATCACTGCAGCATAAAGAATCGAAGCTTGGTCATCAATTGCAAAATGTTACAAAGGACAAGGAGAAGGCAGAAGCTGGGATCAATAAAATGAATAGAGAACTCATGACACTGACTAGAGAAAATTCTGAGTCACAAAAGCGCTCTGGTGAGTTAGAGAAAAAAATTGCAGAGTTTGAAAAACAAGTCAAAAGGTTGATGGCTAGCGAAGAGCAACTCAAAAATGAAACAGGAGAACTCCGCCGGAAGAAAAATGATGCCGATAAAGAAATAAAAGCATTATCTGGCATCAAAAAGCAGCTTGATTCGTTCAAGGTGGAACACGAAGCACTTCAGAATGACTTCGAGGAGGTTGACAGCCTCAAAGATACCTTGATTGAGAAATTGAAATCAGCCGGTAATCAAATTGAGAAGCATAAGTCTCATCAGAGTGATCTGTCGCTCAAAGTTGATGGGCTCATAGATAAATGCCGACAGCTGGAGGGTGATTTGAATAGGGCGAACGAAGAGTTTACTGCAGCTTCTAAGAAGATGAAGCAAGAGCACACGGATGACCTCGAAAAACTTCAAGGAGAAATATCCGAGACGAGAAAGGAACGAGATGATCTTCTGGAGGAGCTCAAAGATATTAAGGATCTTCTAAAAAATACTCAAGAAGCCCATAATAAGGAGGTGGAGAGTCTCAAAATTCGTGAGGCGAATGATAGCGGTGATAGTCAAAACGACCAGCAGAAGGGCCAATTTTCTATTCTTGAGCAGAAGCATCAAAAGGAGATTGCCGAATTGAGTGGAGCCCACAAAAAGCGCGTTGAAGGTTTGGAAGCAGAGTTGGAGGAATCGAAGCGCAACGCTACTGAATTGAAGAAGCAAGCTGAACAGTATGAGAGTGATATCCGAGCGGCAAAAGAACCAAGTGCCTCGGTAGCAATACCTACTGTCGATAAAGAGGAGCTTTCTGCTGATGGCACGTCTAAGGAACTTGCTGATCTTAAGAAAAAATATCAGCAGTCTCTTAAAGAGTCATTCTCTAAGGAGAAAACACACAAAGAAACGATTGCATCGCGAGATAAGGAAGTGGAACATTTGAAGGATCAGGTTAGAGAACAGAGTGAAAAGCATCAAGAGACCTTAAGCAAGTCGGACAAAGATACTGAGAGGCTAAAAGCGTCCCAGTTGGAGCTTCAGAGTTCAATGGAGAAATACAAAGCCGATCAAAATGCATCTCGGGAGAAATTGAAACTGCAAGATAAGCAACTTCAGGGGCTTCGTGCACGCATTGAGCAATTAGAAAATGAAAACGGGGGCCTGAGGGCTAAGGACAAATCAGGTGAAAAAACAGTCCCCAAAACGGAATTGGACGATTTGATGTTGGTAATGGCAGACTTGGAAGAATCAAAAGATAAATACAAGGCTCGTCTGAAAGCACTCAATGAAGAAGTATCATCAGATGATGAGGATGATGATGATGACGAGGACGAGGGCGAATAGTCGCATATGGGCCGTTAATGCCGGATGTATATATGTTAATAGACTGCATGATAATGCATGAGGGCTTTTTTTTATAATTGATCCTCTAATAAAACAAATTACGCATTGCTCTTTATATTAAACTATTCTTAACTTATATTAACTCTACCTTTTATCCTTAATCTATTATACCTTTCATTTCTTCCTACTGTCTGCCTTCTCGTGGATCGGCCATACGGTGAATACTAACATTATCGTCAATATTGATTGCACCTAATTCCATCTCTTGAGGTGTGATGAATATACTCTGAATGTTGTTCCGTTTGCGCAGTGAATCCATTACCATAGACAACGAAATTCTTCGATTGACTTTATCCATAAAAACATCAAACTCGTCCAGAGCAACTAGCCGAGAATTCATCTGTTCCCAAATGGCAACTAATAACGCAATTTGTGAATACGACTTCTCGCCGCCAGATAGTGTAGCTACATCCCGTCTTTCCAAACCCATTGGTGCAATAGACATGTTCAGACGCTCCTTCTGTCGATCTATAACCAATTCCCCATCGAATCCTCGCTCCAATAAGTTTTCCCGGAAAAGGCGGCAAAGATGAGAGCAAGTCTGGTCGCGAAAGTACTCGTATTTTTCTATACGCTCCGCCTCTCCTGCATTTAGAATCTTGTAATCTTTCGTCAATGCCTCATATTGTTCCTTTGCCACTCTGAACTGTTCCATAGCATCGTTGATTTCTGCTAAAACCTCATCACGGGATTTAGCCCCGTACTGCTCACGAGTTTGTTCGATTAATTGCGCTAACTCTTTAATTTTGTCAGTGACAGACTCCGGGGTTTCTCCCTCTGGTAAAAACATGGGTTCAGGTGAATCAGTGAACTCAGTTGCCTGCAACACTTTTTTACTTTTAATGTCTTCCAAATTGTGTTTGGCTTCTTCAGTCTGTGTAAGAGACTTTTGGCAAGCACTGACTCTCTCGTCGTAGTTTTCATGATCATGCGAGATACGCTGCTTTTCTGCTTTCAAAGACGCTCTTTGATCGTTCTTCGCCCTTTTTTCAGCCTCAAGCTTGGTAACCTTTTGTTGGCTCATATCATATTCATCCTGAATCACCAATTTATCCTTTTTCCGACCGGCAAGTCGGGCTCTCAAATCGATCATCTGATCAGTGTAACGGACTTTATTCTCCTCAAGGAGGCGCTTCTCTTCATTCAAAGCTTCAACAGCATCGATATCAGCAGCCCTGTCATCCCTGTCAAGAATGCTCTTCAAGGCCATTTGTTCCTTCTGAAGGCCCTGACGCTCTACACGAAGCTTACGAATTTTGGTACTGATCTGTTGTTGCTGCGCTCGGCTCTCATTCACAGGAACTTGAACTGTTTGCCGTTCAGCCTCTAGTGACCTGTGTTGGCCTTTTTTCTGTTGATAAGCAGCTTCTAATGAATGCAATTCCTGCGAACTATCCATTTGAATTCTGGCAAGTCCACCATATCCATCGACAGGAGCAACCGCTGCAGCTCCACGGATTCTACTGCCTACGCGATATCCATTGTTAGAAGAATTCCTATCAAGAGTAAAGCAGGTGTATACATTCACAGGAGACTCCCGCATGGCAGCTTCAGCGGTCCCCCGATCGGGAATTAAAATAGTCCTCTCGACCTGATGGACGTCTATCATCAACCTCTTTATCTGTTCATCTGAAAACTCCAAAACATTCATAATATTGACGAACTTCTTGTCAGGCATGTTGGATTCATAGTCAAACAATTCTCCCTTTCGCACAAATACAGGAGTAGGAGTATTGCTGTTAGTAGCACTTCTCTTGTTACGTGCTATAATTGCTGACAAAGTAGCACGATCTTTCTCAGAAAAAACAATGAATCCACCAAGAGTATTATTGAAAATTCTCTCGAGGATCGGCAACCAACGCTCATCTTTGATTTTGATGTAGCATCCCACAGGCCCGATCGGCTTTTTCTCGAAACGTGCTCTGGAAATATCGGTCAATATACTTTGCATCTCAGGTCCATATCCAGAGTAACGATTGCTTACGCCTTTCTTAATATTGGTAATACGCGCAGCTGTCGCCTCCATGCTATGACGCAAATTAGATAGTTGACTATTAATGCGATGAATAGCACTATCATGCTTGGCCTCAGCCGCAGTGAGCGAATCCATAATTGTAGATTCCTCCTCAGATAAGGTATCCAGTTGCCTGTCAATGACGGACAATCGTTCAAGAATTCGCTGGTGCTCATTAACCTTTTGCCGTTTTTCGTTATCGTAGCTATCCACGTTTTTATCTGCAAGCTGCTGTACTCTAGAAGAAACGGTGGATATTCTGTGATCAGCTTTCTTGAGATTTCCTTCGATTTCCGGTTGATTTCTTCGAAGTTCACTCATCTCGGCTACAATACCTGCGATAGCCTTCTTTTTTTTCTCGGCAACGTTCTTCTCTGTATCGATTGCGGCCTGCAAGTCAACAATCTCCTGCCCCGCTTTAGCAATTTCTGCATCATATTTGCTCGTTCGTGCAGCATGAGAAGACTTTGAATTCTCAAGCTGCTGAATATTCTTGTGCAGATCTTGTATTCTCGCGTCCAGTTCAGCAATACTGTGTTCCGTTTCTCGCACGCTTTCCCAGAGTAGTAAACCTTTGAGATCTGACACTTTGATCATAGCCTGTTCGTACTTATCAAACTTCTTCTGGTCCTCAGTCTTCTCTTTCCAAACAGCACGAACTCTCTTGACTGTCATCTTCTGTACCTGCAGCTCATCGGCAGTCAAAACAAGTTTTTCTCTGGTTGCTTCCTGATAGGCAGCGATGCGGTCAAACTGCATACCCCTAAAGAAGTGCTTGTACTTTGCTTCCGGCGATGAACTAGCCAAAAACGAACGAGCCATATCCTGTGTGAGAATCGTAAACGGGTTATCAATGAAAATCTCAAAAGCATCGAGGATCTTGTCAAGATCTTCTCGTTTGGTCGAAACGGTCTTTCCATCGTGATCCTTGATGCGGTAGGCGGAACCGGCGCCTGTTCGCGACATGGCACGTTCCACAACGATTGAACTTCCGTACTTATCAGGCTCGAATGCATATTTGCCTTCATTTGACAGTTCTACGGCCACCAGGCCGCGTTCCTCGCCTTCCTTGATCAAGGAGCTCAGCTTCTTGGCCCGGTTCGTATTGGAGGCCCTACCTCCTAGACACATAGAAAGCGCAGTTAAAATAGTACTCTTTCCTGAGCCATTTTTGCCGGTAATCAAATTGATACGAGGCCCAAGGCGGATTGTGAGGTTTGCATGACACTAACATGTTAGTAACGAGCAATGTCATAACGACGCGAAAACAACAGTTGCTAAACACGAGTCAACTTACCATAAAATTCAGCATAGAAACGCGTAATATCGAGCCCCTTTTTTCCTGTTCGACCTGCAGAACACGAGTCGCATCCGGTCCGGCGATGGCAGCCATAACACGTTTTGCGGCAGGAAACTCCTCCTATATGCGTTAGAACGACAAAACATGTAGATCAGCATTTGGTAGTACTTACAACTATGCCTTCCATGGCAGATGATGGCCGCCGAGCAGGCGTAACCAAAGCCATGTTCTTGAATAACCTGGTGGAGCGCTTAAAGATCAGAGGCAACATGTTTGATTTGTTTTAATGGGTAATCAAATGCATCACGTGATCGCGTTTCTTACGCATCTCGACAGTGCATATTATAAGAGATATGTTCTATTTTGCTACAGCAGCAAATTGATTAAGCGAGCAGAAATGCAGGATATACTTCCTGGATCTAATTCGAACTTATTCGCTCCATCCAACTGTATTGGAAGACTTTCGAGGGTCTTTCTCTCGATTTCTTACAGTTCAATATGGAGGAGCACATGTGATTGACTGACCAGTCATAACACCGGCTAACGTTCCATGCTGCGATATTAACTCAGGCTGTTTTCAAATTAATCATATTGTTTGCCGTATTCGGAAAGATATTACTCAGCATTTTAATATCTTGTACTGTAAATCGGTTTTCCGATCGTGTATTTGCTGACTAAATCACGACTACATATCAAAGCCGCACCGTGCCGAGCCGGAACTTGCCAATCTTCAAAAAAATTCCCATAATATATATATGGGACTTGGGTCTTCAATTTGTTATAACTTTGGCTTTTTTTGTGACCATCTGATTTCGTGCTGTGGGGTCAAATGAAAGTCTTTATCGTGCTTGCCCATCCCGAGAAGCAATCTCTGCAGCATTCACTTCACAGAGTTTTGCTGGAAGAATTGGAAAAACAAGGTCATGAAGTAAAAGTCTCGGATTTATATGCCATGGGTTGGGATCCTATATTGGATCGAAAAGATGCTCCGCAGCTGAAAGAGGAACGGTTCGATATTCCGCGACATACTAAGGAAGCGTACGAGCAAGATATTCTACCCGCAGATATCAAAGCTGAGCAAGAAAAGTTGCTGTGGGCAGATTTTTTGATTTTGCAGTTCCCTCTCTGGTGGTACAGTCTCCCTGCCATACTCAAGGGATGGGTAGACAGAGTATACACTGCCGGGTTCGCATACTCTCGGGGCGAGTTTACTGCAACAAAGTACGGCGATCGATACGGAGACGGAGTACTAAAGGGTAAGAAAGCCATGTCAATGGTAACTGTTGGTGGTGCTCCCGGTCATTATGCTGAGCGAGGCATAAGTGGATATATTGACGATTTGCTTTTTCCGATCAACCACGGTATTTTATTTTACCCGGGTTATTCTGTTCTACCCTCCTGGATATCATACTCTTCTGTTCGTATTGATTCTGAGGGGTTTGAGGAGAGAGCTGAGTCTTTGCGACAAAGAGTCCGGGATTTGGAAGCGACTGAGCCGATCCGATATAGAAGTCAGAATGGTGGAGATTATGAGATTCCCTCCTTGGAACTCAAGCCAGGTTTGGAGAAACCCGTTGTAACAAGTTTTGACATTCATCAATATTAGAGGACGTGTAAGTACTACACCATAGCGTCGATATCATCTTAGGTATGGAGAGCCTAGTTCTGGTTATTCAAGTCCAATCTTTGGAAACCTTTATACATTTGGAGTATCAATAGAATTTCACTATCAATAACCGTCATCACTGCAATTTCAGACACTGCAGATTCATTATTTACATTATGCAGAATAGTCAAGGCGAGGCACTCACCAATCCTCTTTGGGCAAGTAACCAACATCTTTGTGCACCGTAGAAAGCAGCCCTGCGGCCCGAGCACGTCTAATGGCCTTTGCAAGTCGCCTTTGGTTTTTGCCTTTTGTTCCTGTAGTCCTGCCTGGCAATATGCTTCCATTCGTGGACAAAAAGTTCGATAAAGTCTCGGGACGAGTCCACAGCGATAGCGGATTTGTGCCCGACCTATCAAACTGATCTTTAGCAGGAATGAGTTTCCTGTAAGTATGCCTAAGCCTGATTTTCGTGGTCGAGAAGTCAAACGGGTCGTATGTGGTTCCAGGAGCAAATTTCGGCACAAATGACGGATCCACGTCCAACTTCTCAGCCTCCTGCTCCTCTTTCTGTCTTCTCAGTTCGTCCAGCTGCTTCATGGCATTCTGCAATGCTGCCGGAGCTTTTGGTCGGCGTTGCGGTCTCGATGATCGGGCTGCCAGGTCCCATGAAGAAGTGCCCGACTGGCCCTGTTCCCCGTCTTTACTATCCTCTTGCCGTAAAGTAGCGGTCGTATTGATCGATCGATACGTATGTGGATTTTTCAAGCATGTCCGATATAACGTAGACTGCACATTCGTTGATTTCCATCTGTTGATCAAGGTAGTTTTCCACATGTTGGTTTGAGTTTGAAGGTAAATTTTGAAATTTCAGTGGGAAAAAGTTAAGAGCCAACTAACTCGCCATAAGAAGACAGAAAATGCCAGTTAAATACTAATGAATAACATTGGAAAAACGGATCATCGATTATTTGCGATTGCTATAAATTGATTATTATTTAAAATTCGTTCAGCACGTAAAGTTTAGAATAGCTCGAACAGACCGTTTTTGTGATAGCATGAAGATTGCAAAACCTGTAGATCACAAGAGCAGCCAATTGCAATAGATGTCTTTTTCTATATCGTACTTATCTCGTCATCTGCAGGAACATCCAACTCATTAAAAATCTCTCTTTCGATGACGGTGATGCTGTTTTTAAATGGAAATGATCCGAATGTTCAGCTCTATTTGCTGCCATTCACCCCGCCAAATATCCCATCAAGTCCACTATATCATATCCTCCCTAACCCTACTTATTATCATTTCTAGGCGATGAAGTTCCCGGTGAACTATCCAGCAGTACCGGTTTAAGCACTTGTTCATCAAACTCTCGGAACCATTTACTGCGATCGTCCGAAAATATCCCCGCAATGGAATTCCGACTACTAGGAAGGTCTCCCAGTGGAACACCTCTTCTGGACGATCCTGCCATTGGCGGCAAATCCGACATATCTGATTCATTATCAGAGTCATCGTGGTACGACACTGATCCTCGCAACCTTGCTAATGATTCTTGATCAGAATCAGAGACAACCGCGGCTCCTCCCGATGGACCGACAGGTGGTAGAATGTTCCGGTTGTCTAATACAGCTTCGATATCAAATTCGTCGTCAGAATCAGCCTCCATTTCAACCCCAGTTTGGATGTTGAGAATTTCCAGCATTCGAGCAGTGGTTCCACCAAATACAATCACTGTCAAGACTACAACCACCAACACAGTTGCTCGTAGAGCATTCGCATGCTCGCCGGTGAGGCCGGCAGCCAGTGCCACGCCTACAGCACCTCGCAGACCTGCCCAGAATAACATCATCTGATACCTCTGAGGAATTTCGTCAGTGATCAACATTCCAGGGTTAAATTGCTGCATCTTTGCTCTGTGAATAACATTGATAACCCGTGATAACGGGAATACTGCGCCCCATCGTGAAACGCAAATACCCATTGTGGTGACAATGATAAGAATGGGCTTGAAGCTCAAAGTGTCGTCGGTAAAGAGCGACAACCCTAGATAAACAAATATGAAATTTTCGCTGAGCTGTGCCAGGGCTTGGAATATATACTTTGTGGCAATCTGAGTTCTTCGCGACATGTTGAAATATGCATAATGCTTCAAGGTTATTCCACAAAATAACAGTGATACTATTCCCGACATATGGCAGCCATTTGAGAAGAAATACGATCCATACGCAAACAGCAGTACCAAGGAAGATTCAATGCGAGGAAATCTTCGTACATGTGAATGCTTAAGAACCAGAGCAGTTAGAATGCCAACCATTGCACCAATGAGTAAAGATATAGTAAAGGTCATCAGAAACATACCAATACCTTTGAATATGCTGCTGAAGCTCATTGATTCGCCCTTGAATTTCTGAGCCGTTTCAAACATAACAATGCAGACAGCATCGTTCAGCAGAGATTCGCCAAATATAATAGTATACAGTTTGGGATCGACCTTGTATGCATTGAATATCGATAGAATCGTCACAGGGTCTGTGGCGGATAGTGTTGCACCCACAGAAATGGCGTCGACAAAAGAGATCTGGATTCCTTCCAGACCAATTGCAGTCCAAATGAAGAGTAAAATGCCCAATACAACGGCAGCAATGAAGGTACCGGCAAAGGCAAATGTCATGATGGAGCCAATGTTGCGGAAGAAATTGGCCTGATGTAACTCGTAGCCAGAATTGAGAATAATTGGCGGAAGCAACAGATTGAAGAAATACGAATAGTTAAAGGAGAGATTCTCTTGAATGAAACGCCCTGGGGATACTCGGATGATCAAGCCAACAATCATGCCGAAAAATATCGAAAGGACAGTTTCATGCACCGCCTGGATTTTCTTGTGCTGAAGATAATAACTGGTCCACAAGGACGTTATCAGCAGAAGAATCAAAATAAATATGGCCCAGGATGCAAACATCTCTTTGGTCGTGGGATCCGTATTGTCTTCATCATCAGGGGGATCGAGATCAGCATCAGTTGAGTCTCGAGCTGCACGTTAGTAAACAGACCATATCAATGATGCAACTTCACTTACCGATCAGCTGGAACGCAGCTCGGGCAATTATGTCGGCTGCAGCCATGCTGGTGATGAAACTCGTTCTGTTTTGAGTGATGCAGATGTATAAGCTGGGAAGTTGAGCTTTTAAGTGGGAAGTTAAGCAATTAAAGCATAATAAAGTTTGTTTTTTGAGACACATCACAGATTGCATTTCGATTGACTAGTAGGCTACGTCTATTTTATAGGTCGTCAGCGTTATACGCTATATCAGAAGCCACCGGCTGCTTAATACGATGCCGATAAGCACAAAGGCTGTAATAATGCCTGCTCCTACCCTATCTTTGGTTGTAAGAGCCAGCATAGTGTTTAGTTTATTTTCAGAATACGTTGATCCCGTAGTATTCCCTCCAGCTGCTCCATCTCCGGCTCCTCTGGCTCCCTGCTTCTCGGTCAATGGGCCTGGTTTGGTGTTAATCAGTAATGCATCCAGAGTTTCCAAGGCACAGATCTGTTCTCCAAGCCCGTACACACCGTCCCATCCTGAATAGGACCAGTTTTGTCCGCAAGTATGGCCATCGTATCCTCCAGAGCACGACTGGGCTGCGGCATATGAGGAAGTGACAATTTGGGGCATTATAGTGGACTGTGTCTCTTGGGCCTCAATCATTGTCAGACCCAGAAACCGGCTGAAAATACCCCTGAAGCATCGCTGATCCGTATCACACGACTTCTCAGGCTGGCAAGCTGCTTCCATCATCACACCGTCCGAGAACATAGCAGATCCCGCACGATCCCACAATGAGTAGATACGATCTAGCCAGATGCTGTCGCTAGTAAGATTGTACATGTATGCGGAGCCGCTCATAACAAGGCCGTAAACATAGGTCCACTCGGCCTTTTTAATATCAGTACAGTTGTTTTCCATGTATGCTCCGTCATAGATAAGTGCCATGCCGGAGGTGTTTCCGGTATAATAGGATATAAACCCCACACCCTGCATCCAATCCCACGTTTTGTTCGCCCACTCCTGGTAAGTTTCATTCCCGGTGAATTTAGCCAGCCGAGCTGCAAGGTGAAACAATGCTCCATTGGACACGCTATTTTTATAATCGTACCCACTATTCCACTGGTAGATCTGCCAACGAAGTCCACCACCACAACTGCCAGTTTGCCAGCGCCATGCCATTGTATTAAACACCGCCTGTGCCAAATATAACCAGCTGGGGTATCCCCCTTCGGGTGCTGAGAAGTTCTTCTCGGCCGCTTGCATGGCTGCAATACCCCAGAAAGATTGATCGTCGTTTCCTTCGGTATTGCTCTGGTTCGCAGGCATATATGCATCTCCAGCACCAATCTGGAATAGAAGGGATGTCTTGACTAAGTCGTCGTAGCTATGGTCGTCGGTATAGTAGGAATAATCAAGCATCGACCCCCAAGCCACCCCGGCTTCCCACCAATAATAGCCATATACGAACATGCCAGGGGTTTGTCCGGACGCATTTCCATGATAATAGTCCATAAGTCCTTCAGCGAGGAGTTTCGATGCAGCTATAATAGACGACGTGTTATCGGTATCTATCTGAACGCATGCAGCATACTGGACAAGAGTAGCAAGCCACACTATCGACAATGGAAGTCGAAATTTAATCATCGTTTATAGGACTCCGAATGACTGTATCTGTTGTGTCGGTTGTTGAGTGCTTTTTTGTCAGCTATTGCCGCTAACATAGCCCACAACTCGGGGGGTAGCAAAAATGAGCGAATTTGGCCAAAGAGGCTGAAAAGCGGTGTTTTCTCTCTAAATTCATAGTTATGAATATATGTCCTGGTATTCTATTTCTACCATTTTTATCCGATTTTTTTTCAATGTTGGTACTTTATTTTTCCAGTCGGCTATTATTTTATGTAGATCATTGTAGATCCCGGGTAGCCTGGAATACTCACCCAAATGTCATCTTTGAACAACTATATTTCTATCCATTAGCATATAGCAACAATTTCCCCACTTCAGTAATATACATAAACTGCAATTTAAAGGAAGCCGTAAAAGTGGGGCTGTGCAGTTGCAAAACTTTTTGGTGGGGAACCCAAACTCGGCAGCTGGATATCTGTAACTGGTACTATCGGCAGGATTGTGAAATAATAAATGGCAAACGTAAGACTACCTATCTGTGTTAGCTATGCACTTTCTATATGCTCAGGATTCACCTTCTCCAAAATTGTATGATCAACAACTTCTTCATGCTCAAATGCCCTATCTCCAAATAAAACTGCTATCTCCTCCAGCGAATAATCAGCAGTTTCAACAAAGAGATACTTGACCATCAGAATTGATATGAAATTGAACCCGACTATCATCAGATAGTAATACCCGTGCATTGTAGAAAACCCTGATGGAGTGGACATTCCGATAGCAAAATTCAATCCCCAGTTGCAAGCGGTACTCAGAGCCATACCTTTCGCACGTGCTCGCAACGGCATAACTTCTGCAGGGATTAAGTACGCAACTGTCAACCAGCTAACACCAAATGTGGCATTATAGAGTACGTTAAAAGCATATAGCCCTCTGGCTCTAATCCTTTGATCCAGATTAGGAACTTCGGTAAATACACATACCATAGCTAAGCAAACCATCATAAATACTGCTCCTACCATCATTACAGGACGACGGCCAACGCGGTCTAGTAACCACCAATCTGGTACAGTGGCAAACAGGTAAATAATAGAGTTTGCTACTGTATATAGTAATGACTTTTCCGTGGAGAATCCTGCATCACTCAATGTAGAAGCTAAATAAAAAGACACAACGTTGATTCCGTTTAGCTGATTGAATGCTTCAGACCCACAGCCCATTATTAGTCGGCGATGATACTTTGTGAACATTTCCTTCCAAGAAGCTGTGCCCTGTCGGCGTTCATATAAAACAGCTTCTCGAATCTCCGTATACATTGTCACTACCCGGCCATCTGAGACATCTCCACCAGCGTGTAGATAAGCTAGTGTCTTGCGTGCTTCGTCGGCAAATCCATTGGCTGCAAGCCAACGCGGAGTTTCTGGAACAAGCAAAGAGAGCACCAACATCAGCAGTGCCATAGATAGCTGAACGAAGTAGGGGCCCTGCCACGATATATTCGATGGGAGTCGAAAATAAAAACCGTAGTCCGTCCAACAGGATATAGCGTACCCGAGAATATTGCATGTCATCTGGATTCCGACCATCTTTCCTCGCGATCGCATGTTGGATATCTCTGCTTGAATTATAGGTACTGTGATACTTAGAATTCCCACACCGACTCCCTGCATCGTTCTGCCTCCCACGAATGTGGCCAGACCGGGTGCAAATGCTTGAACGAATGCGGCCGCGAAGTAAATCGAGCCACCAAGCCTTACGCAGTTCCGGCGGCCTATGATGTCTACTAGAGGATGCAAGGTTAATACAGTTATGAAGCAACATGCTTGTAGACATGAAACGGTAATCCCTGTGAGCCGGGGGTCAATATTTCCATTAGCATCCATGCGGTCAGCGTATATTCGCTTTTTGAACACAGGATTTACAAGCAGGCCGGCCATAACACCTTGATCAAACCCATACATAACTTCGCCAAGCGAAGCGTAAAACGAAGTAGTTGCAAGGATAAGAATAGACGGCACCCACGATGGGTAATAAGTACTCATTTTCGTGGGTTTCAGCACCTTCTCCAAACCACTGAACTCCACCTGCTTAAGCAGGGTATCGTATTCGTCTTCAGCTGACATTGCGTCAGTCAAGAGTAAATAATAACTTTTTTACGGCTTGCTTGGAAAGTCTGTGCTCTGATATGGGAATCTCAGGGCTTTAAATATTCTGGGGTAATTCTCTACCCCGCAGAGACATGGATAAATAAGCCAACTATTTAACCGTGCATCAAAGGTCAGCAGCCGTCACATGCTTCAAAAACCTTTTGCATCGCAATAGTCTTGAGCATCACAATTCACAGATATCTTCCATATATTGAGTAAGGGAATTGAGCTGAACAGGCAAGGTATAGACTCAATAAGGTTACGCATATCATATCGAGTCAAAAAATTAGTCCTCAACATAAATGCACACCGCCTTTTATGACACGATACGCGTATACACACAATGTTCGTAAATATGGCGTGAGGCCTTCTATGGCGTGAGGCCTTCTATCGCTGTCAGCTAAATTAGTTGCCATGGCGACGGTTCCAAATCCTAATCTAGTAATATCAACACCATCAATTATCCTCCTTAACACCCATGAGCACGCGTTCTAACAAAGAGAACGTCGTGGCTTTCCGGACACCTCGTCCAGGAGAAGCTGCTACTAAGGCTAATCTGGTAACGCCGGCCACTGTGGGACGGGTGCCCTTTGGCGGAAAAAACTCTAATGTTGCAACGACTGCGGGGCGAACCACCGGCAAGAAAAAGGCCCCCTTCAGTGTCAAAGACTTAAATACTGCAGTAAAGCAGCCTATTTCAACTAAGAAAGCATCTAAGATTACCCCTGCATTTTCCGTATCCCACGACGCATCTATTGACGTCGATAGTGCGTCTCTACCAGATATTGAATTTGCGCCAAGTCCTGAAACCAAGCCTCTTGAGGACGACGATCTCGGACTAGACCTTGATTTTGATTATATCAAGCAGGCATTTCAGTCTCCTGTGGTTGAGCTTCCGCCAGACGATCTCGATGATACGTTTGTCGTGGAAATAGAGGAGAACCCTGCTCGGCGCATTTTAGCAATCAAAGCAGACAAAAATACCCGCTCAGCACCTGGGTACATGGCTCCGACACGTTCAGCATTATCGAAAAAGGTCCAGAGATCGTCGCAGTTGGAATTCACTGACGACGAGATATTGGGAAACCTGCAGGATCAGGTTTATTAACTGCACCGAATTATTGCTGATAATTAATGGTGGTTCGTGAAAGCAATAGGCAATCCGTAATCATAGCTAAGACGTTGTTTTTTATTAATTTTATTTGCAGCCTGTTTAAACCCCGGTTGCAGTTTCGTTATCTCAGCTCTATCCGGCTCCAATCGTGTATATAGAGATCTTCATATTTCAATGCGCTTCAGTCGTCAGACATCGATATTATCTGGTTCATTCATCAGATGTCGATATTTTCACGTGGCTCGTTTGCTTCAATAATCATGCTCTTATTTACATTTGCGCACAGTCGCTGGTGGTGAACCTCGGTGCACCTTGTTCATCCTCCTCTTGATACTCTTCATGCATAAATGACGATGGTAACTGGTCCACAGTTGTGAAGTCCACATCTTCCACCTCTTTCGGTAAAACATTCAGTGGCTCACGAGGCTTGGACGGCAGAATATTGGCTATTTTTGTGTAATCTGTAGCCTCCAAACACCAACCTGATACAGGGAATTCCACATCTACCAGTAGAAACAGATCTCCGCAGGTATCGATATTATCCATTTGCGGCATTCCGTCCCCAGAAACTCGTAGTATCTGTCCAGGATGCACAACGGTGCCTTGAGGCACAGTAACGTTGATTCCGCGGCCATCCATGTGCTGCAGAAGGACCCTGGAGAATCCAGTCAGGGCCTCAGCCAAAGTTATGGATACCGATGCCAAGAGGTCATTGCCGCGGCGCGTAAATACTTCATGAGGCTGCGTATCGAGCACAAACACAATATCTCCAGTCTTTTTTCCGTACTCCTCGTCGGCTTTGCCTTTGAATTTGATAACGTGGTTGTCAGGAGCCCCAGGAGGCACAAACACTTCAAGCAGCGACGCCTCCGACACGGTTCCCGAGCCCGTACACTTCTTGCAGCGATCTCTATCTCTCATTACATGGCCGCTGCCTTTACATGAGTTGCATTTCTGGGATTGAGTGCCAAACATGGTGCGAATCTTTTTAGATCCGGAGCCATGGCAGGTCTGGCACTTGGATATTCGGCCCTTTCTCGCGCCAGTGCCAAAACAGCGGCGGCACAGCACGTCGCGATCTATGCTCATTTTGATGGTCTGGCCTTTGTAGAGATCTTCGAGTGTCACTGAGAGCGGGATCTGAGCATCGGGCGTGCGCTGGGTATCGTTAGCAGGCTTGCGGCCGCCATTTGCATAGTGGCTGCCATTTGCAGCGAAATCATCAAAGCCGAAAAACCGCGCAAAGTCCTCAGCTCCGTAATCCTGTGCGCTGCCGTTGGGCTGGAACCGGCCCTGGGCGTCGCCCCCGAACATGTCGTAGTTTCTGCGCTCGTTGTCATCACACAGCACCTCGTACGCCTCTGAAATCTCTTTAAACCGAGCTTCGGCCTGCGCCCGCTCGTTCTCGGGAACTTTATCGGGATGGTGCGAAAGAGCCAGCATTTTATAGGCCTTGCGGATCTCTGCCGTGGTGGCATCGCGGCCGACCCCGAGCACCGCGTAGTAGTCGACTTCTGTATACATATGAGGATCTTGTTTGCTTTACGAATAATCTAATGGCATGTGGCGATTCCGTGTTTGGATAGTTCTCCGGGTATTTATACTGCGGTTAGTTGTTTACGGGTTTAAAATCGGCGAGCAAAATCAACATAAACTCCAACCCGGCGGAAACAAACTTAACTTCCTCACCAACCGGGCGTATGCTTCCCTATATGGACTACGTCGAGAAGCGTTTCTATCAGCTAAGCAATTGGAATGAGCACAACTTGTACCCAAATATAATAGCTACGGCTTCCAGTAAGTAGGTTGGCTGCTTGTACCAACTCCTCTAATTGTAGATCTCATCGACTTTTCCGTTCCCCAGGGCCCCAGTCTCATCCTCTCGTCACGGCCCACTCTTCATTCATGCACCTCTTACACTATCTCGAGTCTGGGCTTGGCCAATGGCTCGCTATCATACCTGTATAGCTCTGCTGACCTCGCCAACGTCGAGCCGTCCCGAACCATCTCTTTGCCTGATGCTGTTCTGGGATACAATTTGCTCGGTCCTCTTCGAGGAACTCCCGGTGATACCACTAATCCAAGCATGCGGCCTGCTCTGCTGTATGGTAGACTGTATTTCCCGAGCAATAGCCTGGACGCCATGCTGATCAAACGCATGTCCAGAGCCTCGCAGCTCGTCGTCAAATGCGTCAGCGACTCCAAACTACCTGATGGCGGCGTCATGAGTTTCGCGTACCAGCGCGATGTCGGCAGGTACAGTCAGGAGTGGCTGTATACGACGTTCGACTCGCTTCTCGGCTTTAGAGGCTTGTACAATATAGGCTACCAGTCGAAACTGAATGTTCCTGGAAACCCTCCACGACTTTCGCTTGGCATGGAGGTCTTTTGGGGCCTTCTCAGTAAAAGTCCAGGCATATCTACGGCTGTGAGGTATACTACGGAGTCTGCCTATACTGGAACACCTTTGACATTAACTCTTTTGACCAATCCACTTATGGGTCACGTATCGGCCACATATTCCCTAAGAACTACAGCTTTGTCATCTTTTGCAAGCCGCTTCGACTTCAACATCTATTCATACAACAGTGATTTGTCTATAGCCTGTGAACTGTGGAGCAGAAGTAAGGGCGACCCTGGCGAATACGACAATACGTTCAAGCTTAGCACAAGCCTGGGAATGAAAACGGCTAAACTTGTATGGGCAGGAAGATACGGTAGTTTTCTGGTCAATACTGGTGTTGGTTTAAACCTGGCAGGTCCCCGTATGGCTACAACCAGCTTGGGTCTCGAATTGCAGTTTTCGAGCTGAAATACCGCGAACCATACCACTACTTTTTTGCATATTTCTCTATTGAGGCTTACAGCGGGACTTTTGCTCATTTCTTATACGTACTAAGGGGGGCATGTGCTGGAAACCGTTTAGCGTGATGGTTGCCTTGGCAACCATGCTCTGTTTACTTCCTCACATTGTTCATCACATCTTCAGTCTATCATGACACAAGACAAACCTCTTCCAGATGTCGGTTTTATTTACACAAAAACCATTGGCGGAGGAGCTTTTGCCGTGTAAGTACGAGTTTATTATTTCACGATTGCCTCACGTGCTAATAATGCCAGAATCAAGGAGGCTCGAAAACGCAAATCCAGCCAGACCGTGGCTATCAAATTCATCGACAAACAGCATGCCCGGCAGAAGGGTGTTCATTCTCACAACGTCAAGCAGGAAATCACACTTCACAAGCATTGCAGCCCTCATACCAACGTAATTGAGTTCCTGGGTAGTGGTGAAGACTCCTTTTACTTCTGGGTTGGCATGGAACTGGCTTGTGGTGGTGATCTCTTCGATAAGATCGAGCCTGATGTCGGGATAAACGAGGACGTTGCTCATTTTTATTTTCGGCAGCTTATCAACGGTGTGGAATTCCTTCATAGCAAAGGTGTCGCCCACCGAGACCTGAAGCCAGAGAACATTTTGCTGGATGAAAATGGAAATCTCAAAATTGGTGACTTCGGCTTGGCTGCCTTATTCCGAAATCCTCAAAATGGCCAGACTCGGCTGTGCACAACAAGTTGCGGGTCTCCGCCATATATAGCACCTGAAGTGCTTGAGACAAAGTATATGGGTGACAGGGCCGACATTTGGTCATGTGGGATTATTTTGTTTGTATTGCTCTGTGGATCCACGCCTTGGTCCGAGCCACTGACGGACGATGTCGATTTCTTGGCATTCACACAAAATAACTACCTTCATCGATACCCCTGGAATAAGGTACCACTCGGTGCAGTTTCACTGGTGAAAGCCATGATGAAATTGGTGCCTGATGAGCGATATTCCATCAATAGCATCCAAATGCATCCTTGGGTCAATCGGAACAACACGTTCCTGCGTTCGGACGGAAGATGTGCAGACCCATTGGCCCTGGCGACTCAACTGCTTAGTAAGCTTCACATCGGGCAGGATATGTCTTCATCGGGTGGTGATGAATCCGATGAGAATACTTTTGTAGGAGGCTCCCAGCCAGTCTTAGGAACTAGCATGCCGTCCATGACACAGGACGCAATGCCCATGTTTTCACAGTGTGACACTTATGATGGCCACTCTGCCTATAATGATGATATCTACAGTATGATTCTTCAGGACCCTTGTCAAGTCCAGTTCGGCAATGGCATGATTCCAGATACCATATCCCAGCGAGCCACCAAGTTCAAAGATCTTATCAGTGGCACACGGTTTACCCGTTTCTATTCTGCCATGCCATTGTCAGTGCTGGCTCCTAAACTAATATCTGCTTTGCATCAATTGAGAGTCAAGCTCTTAGATAATATGGATTTGATGTCATTGGCAAATCGGAGTAAGTCGGAAATCCGATTCATGACAACAGATCGCAAAAAAATGCCCCTCTATGGAAAAATACGCTTCACCCCTCTAACCTCGGGTCAAAACAGTGTCACAGATGTCTCCTTCATCAAAGACAAAGGAGACCCTTTAGAATGGAGGTATCTATTCAAACGGACAGCGGTTTTGTCACGTGACTATATTCTTTGTTAGTCAGCCGAGATTTTTCTCTACCGCACCAGAAAATTCCGTGAGCCTCCCGACACTTCTAGAAGCACATCTAAGATGAATATATAAGCAAGGTCGCCTCCACGCCTTTTGTAGTATTATCATAGATAAGTTCCATCTATTATTTATCAAGTGAACTTCGAGTACATTATCATGCCATATCTAAACCTTTATTCCGGGCCTGCTTTGGTCGATGCTTTCCTCTATCAAGATCTGGAAGCTCGTAAAGCTGAACGCAAGCGGGCCGAAGCTCTTGCTTGGAGACGCCAGCAAGAGGAATATGCAAGGCAATATGCTCTTGCTCAGCAGGCTGCTTACGAAGAAGCTTTGCAAAGGCAGGCGGAGGCTGAAAGGCAGCGAGCCGAATACTGGGAGGCCGTGAGAGCTGCTGAGGAAGCCGAGGCCAGGCGAGCTGCCAAAGCTGCTCGAAAGGCTGAGAAACGCCGACAGAAGGAGTTGAAGAGACAAGAAGAGCTCAGGAGACAAGAAGAGCTTAAGAGACAGGCTGAATTGAAGAAACAGGCTGAATTGGGGCGTCTTGACGAATCCAAGCACCATCAAGCCAAGCAACAGGCTCAGCTTGAATCTTCCAATAAAAGTTCTAGTCAGCAGTACAGAGTTGTTCAAGCTCCATTTCCCTATTTTGGCTACTATTTAGTACCTTTGGAGAAGGAGGGGCAGGATACTGAAATGGACAATTCTAGCCCAGCGGACGATCATGAGGAACATGCTGCAAAGGAAGCCCTTTCTGATGAAAGTGATTCTGGAGATTATTCTGATGACGACAATTCCGGTTTTTCTTCAGCAGTCGAAAGGCAAGAAGAGCTTTCGGGCCAAGAACCTGTTGCTAAAGAAGAATCTACTGGAGTAAAGGCTCAGGATGAAGCTCCAGAAAGTAGTCCAGCTGACAATTCTGTTGCCACTCCTACAAATACCACTGAAAGCCACACTCAAACCGAGGAAGAAGATTCTACTATGACTGACCAAATTGACGAGGCTTCGTTGGTTCAAAAACTGCATGACTTTAAAAACGAAGTCGACCGGCTAGTAGAGACATTTGATCGCATCTTCAAGACTGAGACCAGTTCTGGGAGTGAATCAGATTCTTCAGGCTCCTCATCTGCTGTAAGCTCACGCATGAAGGTTTTACAGAGATCGCAACTTCGACTAGAGCAGATCTACGATGAGTTGGACAAAATTCCAGCCGTACCAAAAGATCAAAGAAAGCTTAAGAGAGATCTGACGAGGAAGTCAGTTGCATATGCTGACAAAATCGAAGATTTCGTTAGAGTAGTTGAAGAACACAATCTGAGAGCCAAACTGGCTGAAGATGCTAAGTCTGACGACAGTAAAGCTGAACAGCAACCGGCCACACCTGCAGAATTGAAGAAACTCAGAAGAGTTACAATTGAAGCAGTTGATGATGATAGTGATTTTTAATCTAGAATATTTATTTAATAACAAAGTATCTACTTACGTCGATTGCGTTCGATTTCTATTTCATATCCTGTAAAAACGGCCCAAAATATTACATGTAATTTCCTTCAAGGAAATTCCTTGCATTCAGCAAAGATAGCATTAACTCTTCCACGAACGTCTGCTATATATATCTGTATCCACAAGCATTCATGGTAATTGTAATACTCCTATTTGACGCGACAGTAGCCCACAACTTCACGATAAGCGGCTGCGCCCGCGCCATGGAATCTCAATTTCATCACAACATTGATCTACACTTGAATCTTTCCTTTTACTCACACATAAGCTGCTCGCGATATTTCTAATAGAGCGGAAATAGTCGGCACTGAACTAGTGTATCGCTCATAGGACGCGCCATTTCCAAGCATCTAACACAATGGTTGACACTAGTAACTGCACAGAAGTTTCTCCTGAGTGTCCTGTCAAACTCGACGTGTATGGATATGCACTTAGGCGCCAACCTGTTCTTCCTAATTTTCTATGGTGTTGCCATTGTTTTTCATACAGTAGTTGGCATAAAGTATCGTACCTGGAGCTTCTTTATTGCAGTAGCCTGCGCTATATCGGCCGGGTTATGATGCATCACAATGTTTGGAATCTGGGTGCTTTTGAAATGCAAGTTGCTTGTTTAATTCTTGCTCCTTCATTCCTTGCTGCCGCTATTTATCTCACTCTGAAAAGGATTGTTTTATGTATAGATTTTCGATATTCTCTAGTCAGACCAAAATGGTACCCTCCGGTATTTATCTGCGGCGATCTGCTGTCTTTAGTTTTACAAGGAGGCGGCGGGGATATTTCCGACGCAGCTACGGATTTATCGACTATTTTCATGGATAGAATCCAAGAATTTCTTGCCAGCAACCAGAAACATTGGTGCATATATCATGTTGGCCGGGATTGCATTACAAGTAGTAGTAGTACCTGCGGTTTTCGGCATTACTACTTTACACTACTTGGTGAGATTGCGTCAAAATCGCAGTGAAATAGCCGTTAAGGGTATTAGTCTGTTGCGTTCTCGTAACCTCCGACTATTTATGCTCGGTATCGGAATAGCCTTCACGTTCATACTCATACGGTGTATCTATCGAATTCCTGAGCTTGCAGATGGATGGGAAGGCCCTTTGATAAAAAAGAGGTGCCTTTTATTGTTCTCGACGGAGTCATGATTGTAATCGCTACCCTTGCGCTTTCTATATTCCATCCTGCATGGTTTTTTCCTGAAGGATACAATCAGCGGGAAGTTAGGAGCAAATCTCGCAATGCTGAGGATATGAATACGAACGTGGATACGAAAGGGAAGGAAGTATAGAGGATGATATGTTTCCAAAAATATAGAGGCCGCTATCAAGTAAGAATTATAACCCTAGCCTTGTATTAACTTCGCGGTCGAACCAGAGCTAGCTGTATTTGACCTAGAAATTGGCACCAACCAAGTAAAATTGTAAGAGCTCCTTTTCCGTTTACGGAACCGTATTCACCAAAAGTACCATATCACAATCGACGAACGCCGGTCTCAAACTTTGTCCCCCATACAGATGATGAATTTTCTCGGAATTCCATACTCATCCGTGTTGAATCGATCGTTTTTGCGTACAGGAATGGTGCTTTCATCCAATGGTGTAGAGGAGCTTTTCAGGTAGTTCTGGTATTTCTCTTCCGGAAACCATATTGTTCCAGTGAATCCAAGTACATGAAAATCCTTCAGGCCCGCATCTTCGTAAGCTTGTCGCATTGATTCTCTACTTATCCCGTGAGAATGGGCCACGCCCATTTGAGCAGCATCCTCTGCTGATTTATGGACCGTACGATCTTCGTGCTCAAAGTCAACAACATATACACGACCTCCGCAGCGTAAATTATGCGCCATGCCTTTTACAGCGCTTTCGATATCGGGGATATGATGAAAGCTCACTGAGCTTACGGCAATGTCAAACACTTGATCCCCAAGCAACGAATGATCTGTTAACAAATTTCCAACCACCGCGTGCATTTCATTTTTAGGAATTCCATGATTTGACATCTTTTCATTGTACAGCTTTACCATTTCTGGCGAAATGTCGACGCCAACAATTGATTTGACATGTTGTGCTAAACTTTGGCTCAGAAATCCGTTTCCACAAGCAAAATCCAACAGCCGCGTTGATTCAGTGTTCCAATCATCAGGATGAGCTCTAATCAATTCTCGACTGACTCGCTGAGCCATTTCCAAAAAGGAAGGGTTCTCTACGAACTCTTTTTTTGCATGGAGATGCTTGTTGATATCCTCGATGTTGCTGGACATTGGTGGTTAAAAGTTTAAGATAAATTTAACCATTATAAATTTTGCATCACACAAAAGATTAAGAGTAGCCATAAATAATAAATAAATATCAATTTCAATTAATATATATTTTACAGAAAAATGACTTTTGTTTACTTGCACGGAGGGCTGTTAATAATAATGAGAGCCCGATAACCATAGCGCCTTTATTTCAGATAAATCAGCATCTTCTCCGGATGCTCAAGATAATTTTTCCACAGGTCCACCATTCTGGCTATAGTAACTCCATCCAGAACCCGATGATCTCCACTCCAGCTCACATTCAAAACGGTTCGTGGCACAACGTTCATCTCAGAATCGTATCTAGGAACTACTTTGGCTTTTCCCAGTCCTCCAATAGCGACTTCCGAATCGACTATTATTGGTGAAACGTACGTTCCTCCGACTGTTCCAATATTGCTGAGAGAAATTGTGCCCCCTGTTAAATCTGCTGTCGTAAGCTTGGAATTGCGGCCGGCGTCTTGAAGCCGCAGTAGCTCTCGTCCTACCTCATATATAGATAGGTTTTGCACGTTTTTGATGTTGGGAACAATGAGACCTAGCGGTGTGTCCATTGCAATTCCAATATTATGCTGTGGTCGATTGACAATGGTCGGTCCACTGTCCGTTACCGACACCTTGCTATTGACAGCCGGGAACTTCTTCAAGCTCAACGAGAGCGCCTTTATGAAGAACGGCATGAATGAAAATTTGATGCCTTCTGGTGCCAGTTCCTGATTGATGAGCTTGCGCAGATCAACCAGTTTGTCCAATTCAACTTCATCAGTATATAAGAAGTGCGGAATCGCCAGCGACCGTGTCATAGTGTTGAACATCTGTTTCTGGAATGCAGAGAGTGGCGCAGTAGTTTCAGAGGATGCAGAAGGAGGTACAATGGTTTCAGAGGATGCAGAAGGAGGTACAATGGTTTCAGAGGATGCAATACCGGAACCTTCAGAGAATGCAATAGGACTCTCAGCTACATTGGCATTGAAACCAAGCACGTCCTCCTTCGTAACACGGCCATCCTTACCTGTTCCCTTGATCTGAGTGATATCTATGTTTCTCTCTCTGCATATTCTTCGTACTGCAGGTGTAGCAAGTGTCCTAAATCTAGTAGGGGTCTCAAGAGGAACCGAATTGGTTTCTTGCATGGGGATTTCTTCAGGCTGCGTGGTCTCGGCCTTGGCACTGGCAGTCTCTATCCCGTCATCAGGTATGTCAATATCTAGCAAAGGTTTTCCAACAATTGCCATCTGGCCCGGTTCATAGTAGAGCTTTTTGATCACTCCAGAGTACCTTGACGTAATTTCCACCGAAGCTTTATCCGATTGAACTTCGCAAATAGGATCAAATTCCTCAACAGAAGCCCCAGGGCCAACAAACCACTGGATAACTTCGCACTCTTTAATTCCTTCTCCAATGTCGGCCAGCATGAACGGCCGAATGGCCTGCCGGGCATGGATAGAATGCAATTTTCTGGCTAATGCAAACGACGATACTCGTCCAAACGGCCCTCTCGGTGCCCTTAATGCTGCTAAACTCCTTATAAGCATGGCTAGTTTCTAAGGTTTCGTTTCGTGCTATTTGGTTGGTGAGGAAAAAGTAGTGCTGCAGAAATTTTTTTATGGTTATCGACGGTGTCTTCCGGCTAAATGCGGCTTTAGCCGACGTATATATATTTTACGTTAAGTGCATACGGACATGGAAATTCATCTGCTACCAAGAAAATTATCTCAAATCTATCTTCTGCTGGCATATGTAAGTTTTCAAACGTGTTTGCCTATATTTATAATTATGCGTCGCGGTGAGCAACATTGGGGATCTGCATAGTGTAACTTTCACAAAGTAGTCTGGGTTTTTGATGAACAGATTTGTTGCCCGTAGACGCGTACAATAGCCATAGCGCTGCTGGAGCATTCCAAGCTTGAAATGCATATTATATGCACAGGTTTCTGTCCTGGAGATTCTCAGGTTTCTTCGGTTTGACCCCTCAACCCCGCATCCGCTTTCAGTCTATGAATAGCCATTTAGAAAGGCGTGCCGTAGTAAAAAAAAATGTTCAGGGGAATATCCCTCATATTCTTTAATGCTGAGAAGATGCAGACTAAGAAAGCTTGCGTTTTTCTCCTTGGCTTTTGCAGGCTGCTTGAGTCTCGGCATATACGAAGTATATTTAAGCGACTCGTACCGTTCGCCTCCAGCGTCATTTGATTCGTTGAAGTTTCTGAATGATTCTGCGGAGCCGTCCGATGATGAGTTCGTGCCTTTTCCAGATGATATCCAGACAACCTTAGCCAATTGGCCAACCTGGGAGTTCGATACCTCTGAAGAATCTAGATATAGATTTGAAACCAATGAGGTTTGGAGACCTCGTGTGTCGCAGCTGGAGGATGGCTCTTATCATGACGATGCCAAGTCGCGATGCCCTGTGCCTGAAGACGATATTTATAAAAACCCTGCACATCTTCATCAGCCTTTGGCAGCCGATTATGCAAAAGGATCTGAAACTGTGTTTCTGATGATCAAAGAAGGTGCTGATATTTTGTGGAAACGCCTTTCTGTTCATCTGTTTACCACTCTTACTCGGGTTCCGAATTTTGCATTGTATGCGGACTCTGCTGCTTCCATTGGTGGATATGAAGTGATTGACATCCTTCGAAATCTCAGCTCTGAAACGCTAGAATCTCCTACATTTGAAATGTATCGGACCATGAGGCATTTTCATACCATGCATACCAATCACCTTTCGTCCGATGTCAAAATCCGTGACGGCTGGAAGCTCGATAAATTCAAGAACATACCAATGCTGTACCACGCATGGCGGTCCCGTCCAAATTATGACTGGTACATATTCATGGACGGTGATTCTTATATATTTTTTGATAATCTCCTGGAGGAGTTGAAAACATTAGATCCTTTCCGGCCTATTTATTATGGCTCAGTAGCCAAAATCGATAATTCAGCCTTCTGCCACGGAGGTTCAGGAGTTGTGCTCTCTCGTGAGGCAATGCGTCAAGCATTTGATCATGAAAAAGTTGAAAACTATTTGGCTCACTATGAGCGTAAAACATTCGACTGTTGTTGTGGTGATGCTATGCTAGCCAAATATCTCAGAGAAGTGGCAGACATTGAACCTACAGATGCCAGGCCTGTCATTCAAGGAAACCAAATGTGGGATATCAGCTTTGACAGGAAACACTGGTGTTCACGGTTGGCTACTTTTCATCACCTTGCACCTGATAATATCGAGGTTTTATGGGAGTATGAAAAGTCCAGAGGAGCCGGCAAGAATAATGTCCGGCACTGCGATATCTACCGCGATTTCATAGCGCCATACATCGAAGAGGAGAAAGAAAACTGGGATAATGGCGTAAACGAGTATGAGTTCAGGGAGGACTCATACTGTATTCCCGGCATGGTAAGATTGGCCAAGGATATTGTTTTCAAGTCATTGCGGCCGCATGAATCACTTGAACAATGCAAAACTGATTGCGATCAAATGTCCAAATGCTTGAACTGGCGCTATTCCAGTAAAAAAAAGTATTGTGGCTTAAGAAGAGATATTCGTCTGGGACAAGCTGTGTACAATAAGGACTCCTACCAGTCGGGGTGGAGAATTGACCGCATTAGAGAGTTTCGACAGAGAAACCCGTGTGATATTCTCAATAATAATACCGAAGCAGAAGGTGACCCGGACGGTTCAGCCAATGATCGCCAGGAGGGTTGGTTTTACCGACAACTCAGTAATCGCAATGTTCAATCTAAAGCAAGTAATGTTGACCCTATTCCACCGGTTTGAGTAACTGGGCTGTGCAGTACCAACAGAAACAGACACATTTATTGGGTGTTTAGTGTTTTAGAATATAAACGCGTAGTATGTATATTCGTTTTAATTATGTAATTTTACTGCATGTTATTATTTATCTTTATTAGGAATGCGTGCTAATACTTTCGTTATCTGGCAGGATGACGATCAAAGCCCGTTGTCATTGACGGCTCCCTCGGTAAGAAGGACGTCTATAATTCATTCCCTATAGCATAATTGAATGTCAAAGAAGGTTTCCAATACTTTTATCTAATCCGAGTCGTATTGCAATCGAAGTTCTGCTACACGAAGTTTACGGTTATCGGAGGTATATGTCGGGTAAATGCGGCTTAACCATTTAATGTACAAAATTTACCCTGAAAGTATATAAGAACGAAGGCCATTTATGTGACAGCTACTTTAGAAGCATTTAAAAATTCAGCTTTTGAACAACATAAGATAAACCATATACAATTTAGAGAAATTGGAACAGATCTGCCTGGTTATTAATTAGCAGTACTGTCATGCCGTGAATCAAGTGGCATCTGTAGACTCGACGATTCATTCGAGACTCGACTAGACACCGAGGGATTGAGATTCTTTCAATAAACTACAATTATCTACGAAAATGCATGGAGGAGAACATATCATATGATATAGAGCTACTGTCATTCTTAAAGATATAAATGATTCCGTAGAATTGTGAATTACAATGGCCCAGTCGTGGTGCTCTGGTCCATTGTCATTATAACTGCCGAACTATTTAACATGCTAAGCGATAAAAACTTTAGCAAAACTGGTGACGACTTGCTAGTGAAATGCTCATTCCATATTCTCCAAATCTATACAAATTTTCAGCACAATTCGCAAATTCCACCCATCCTCCATTATGTCCATCTCCTTGGGCTTAAAATCCTAATTTATAGCCTTGCAAACCATTCTCAAACAGTTCTACGGCAAACCAACGCCAACAACATGTCTCTATTTTTCTCATCGCCTCTGGATATAGAAATCCGTCTCGATGAAGAAGATAGTAGGAAACATGTAGATGTCAAGAGCGATAAGGGCAGACGAGAGTCTGTGCCGTTATATAAGGATGGCGAAACGGTCAAGGGAACAATCACAGTGCGACCCCGGGACGGCAAGAAGGTCGAGCACACAGGAATCAAGGTTCAATTTGTCGGCAGCATTGAGCAGCATAATGATCGCGGGCAGCATGACGATTTTCTGTCGTTGGCGCAGGAATTGGCGGCTCCGGCGGAGCTGCGACATCCCGAAACATATGATTTCGAATTCAAAAATGTCGAAAAACAGTACGAGTCGTACTTGGGAACGAATGTGAAGCTGCGATACTATGTGCGGGTGACTGTGCTGAGACGCATGGCCGATGTCGTTCGTGATAAAGATATATGGGTATACAGCTATAAAGTACCTCCTGAGGGCATTTCTTCCATAAAAATGGACGTCGGTATTGAAGATTGCTTGCATATCGAATTTGAATATTCGAAGAGCAGATACCATCTCAAAGACGTGATTGTTGGCCGGATATACTTCTTACTGGTACGGCTTAAGATCAAACATATGGAACTGTCCATCATTAGACGAGAGACAGTGGGAACTGCCCCTAACCAATACAATGAAAGCGACACTCTTGTACGGTTTGAGATCATGGATGGTGCGCCTGTCCGCGGAGAGACTATACCTATCAGATTATTCCTAGGCGGATTTGATTTGACCCCGACATTCAGAGACGTCAACAAAAAGTTCAGCACGAGGACATTTTTGTCGCTGGTACTCATTGACGAGGATTCTAGGAGGTATTTCAAGCAAAGTGAGATTCTTCTATATCGAACGCCAGATGACGACTAGGTGCACCCTGGCTATGCTATTTGTATTTATATAAATCATAATATGATGTTCGGTCAAACCGTCCGCGCATCTGCACTTGTCGTTATCGCACCTTTGCCGTCTCTTCCATATACTTGCTTTCCATGGCGCTGATTTGTTCCAGGTGTTCCTTCAAATGCTCTTGCAATTGCTCCTGTTTCTTGAACGTACGGTCACAGCAAGTACAGTGAAACAAGCGATCTGATCGGTGCGTTTTCATGTGCTTATTGAGATTGGATGACTCTGAAAAACTCTTGTTACATCCAGGGAATCGACATTTCAATGGCTTTTCTCCAGTATGAATCCTCTGATGTACCGACAGTGCAGTACATGCAGCAAATCTCTTGCCGCATATTTTGCAAACGAAAGGTTTTTCGCCTGAGTGTGTTCGCATATGCTGGTTCAGCACCGCCTCCTCAGCGAACCTATGACCGCAAACTTTGCATTGAAACGGTTTATTCTTGGTATGTGTGTTCAGATGACGAATGATCTTCTGTCGTTGAGCAAATGGCCGCTTACACCGATCACAGCCATCCCAATGACAGATATACTGCTGTTTGCGAGATCCGATGTGACTGGATATGAGGTGTTCAGAGAGCTCTGAGGCCGATTTGAAACCCTGACAGCACATGATTCCACGTTCGTTCCATCGGCATATATGTGGGAAGTCAGCTTGAACACTGTTAGCACTGCTCTTCGGTGTACTTGAGGCAGAAACATCAGATTCAGGTGTCGGGGGCGGATTGTGATCATTCTTTAAATGGAAACTCATTTCCTTTCCATCTGCGCTAGAAAACCCGCACGACTCCCATTCGCACTGAAATGGAGATATCCCCAGGGAACTCGCTGGGCTAATATCTGGTTTCTGTTTCTGTCCAATAGGCTCGTTTTCACGACAACCTGCATGGTGTCGAACATGACTCTGCAAAAGCGAGCTATCCACAGTGCTGAAGTCACAAGAATCATATCCGCACTTAAACATGTTGCGGGTGTCTTGATCATAATTATTTTGGGACAAGTAATGCTCACTTGTACCACAGTTCTGATGAGGGAACGATAATGATGAATAATGCTCTTTCTTGATATGATTTAGCATATCATCAGTGACGCCTGCAGGTGCTAGGCACGAATCCCATTGGCACCTCCCCTGGTTCTCAGTATCCTGTATATGACCCTTGACATGGTTATCTAATTCTAACATGGAGTTGAACATGACTTCTTCGTCCGGACTATGATTCCAATGACAGTACCATGCTTCCTTATTGTCGTAATCACTCATCCTTTTGACATGTTCATTATCAAGCCAATCGGCGATTTTGCTATTGTTGGTGTGGCCGCCTAGATCTGAAAAAAGGCGCTCTGCTGACCCATTGGAATAGGTCCGAGTATCACTCTTTCGTGGGTGTATAGGCAGTCCCAGATCACCAGGCTGGAACCCTGCAGTATTGTATTCTAGTAATCGATGGTCTCGCTTGGCACTGGCACATTCTTTGCAATCGTATGGCGTTGGCTGATCTGTTGCCGATTGAAGACAAGCAAAACACTCGTCGTCAAAATGACAGCTGTCGCACTCGTCGCAGCTCTGGTAGTCAAGTTTACACAAGGTGCAATCTTCTTCAGAGCTCCCGCTTTGAAGAACCATTGCCTGGTGTATGTGCGGAGATGTAGTGCAAGAAAAAAAAAGATCCGCTAACACATTATCTATTGTATACCTTGAGGGTTAATGGTCACGTGCCGATCTTTTGATGGACGCCAATGTTTGCCAAACGCGGCGCCATTTGTACGAATTACCACCTGGCCCATGAATATTCAGCGGAAAAGTGGTACTGGACTCTTGCTTAGAGAAAGCTGTGACGCATCTGGTCCTGTATGGCAGAAGGACATGTATCTACAAGGAATAAAGGAATCTGGTATGAATGGCATAGCAAGTACAGGCATATTTATGCAATTTACAGGAATAGAAAATCATATAATGGAAAGTTGATTACGTTTTCTCATTATACAGCACCCTTTGTTGTCTTAGCGTACGACTCTCTCCCATAATACTGCATAATCACTAGTTACCCAACTTTTCAAGCCAACAAATCAAACACCACTAAGTCATCTACACCATGCCGCCACGACCCTCAAAAGGCCCAACTGTACGCCAGGTATCTTTTTCTGATCGTATGTCAATGAAGGGCCGTCAAGCATTGGATATGATTAGTCTGTATCTTGCAACTCTGCTGGCATTAGATGCAGAAGAGGCAGCAAAAAAGTGGAAAGAGACCAACAGCGGCAGGCGAATATAGACTTATCTTACCTGCTAGTAATTGTTAGAATGTATCTTTGAGCTATGCCAATGTTGTAAGCTACTGATGTAGCTATTATGTTAGCTCTGTGGCTGTTATGCTACCTCTTTTATGGAATTTAAACCGGCATATTCCTGAAGTAACACCTCGTTGGCCTATCCCGTTTTCCGCGGAAAACAAGGCAGCGGTCACATCAAAAAGAATCTTTTATAAGATTGAAAAGATACCATTCCGTGATCGGCTTTAAACTGCATGATGGCAGATAGACCACTGGGTTTGCATGCACCGACAGCCATCACCCGGCTTTCTGATTTGTATATGTAATTTCTGGATCAAGAAATATGTCGTTTACGATACATAAAAGACTTGATGATTACTGTTCAATTAACGGTTTAGTTGGTGCTACGGAAGGTCACAGTGCTGGCATTGTCTGATGGCAAGGGTATTATTCTGAGCCAGCAGATCTGTTGAAATCTCACTAATATCAGTTCATATTTCATCAACCTGGCATCTGAAAGTTTCATGTATATAATGGTCTAAAGCTCATGGTTTATATTATTTATTTTGGCTGTTAAATAACTGGCTCAAATCTTTGTTGTTAACAGGGATTGAGCTCGGCCCTCGACATTCTATGCGACTTTCAGAACCACTAATAGCTGATGATATCCAGCCAAACTAAATAAATAAGACTGTCCAAATAGCCCTGAGGAAGGCATAAAAAATAAGTGCCGCTATGTGTGAGATAAAGCTGTATATATCCCTGAGGCACAGGCAGCGAAATGTTACACTACAGCACCGCGACTATGGTATCACTAATTCGTTAATCGGACCACCCCGAATCCGAACAACAGGTTATAACGCATTCTACTCGGTCGAAGACCTCTAGGTGCCATGAATGCTCGGCAGACTCCAGATTCCCGGGAGCCTAAGCGGCCATGTAAACTATCATCGGAAGTGCTACATTTTTGTGTTGAAAAGCACTCTCGGCAAGAATGCGACGTTCTGAACCCCGAATTGAAACCGCTAGCGGCTATAGCGCGCGCGGGCCTCGTCTTCACCAATTTTCACATTCTCAGGGCAGATCGATCGAATCTTGCCCTATCAGCAGATTTCGCCGTTATTTTATACCTCTTAACAGTAGAAGAAAAAGCAAATAAAATTATTTTTGGGGCCGCTGATAGCCAGAGAACTAACGCCGTGTGTGGAACATGGCTTCCGAAGATCTGATGTAGCAGTTCATATGATCTTATAAATATTAATTTTACCTGTAATTGGAGAAAGCTCAAACGTCCTAGAAGGCGTATTAGTGTGTGCTGAAAGCACATTGTATCAATTAACAAGGCGTGTGATGAATGATCTAGCATCATTTCTATTCTGATTAGGGCTATCAGAAAGGCGCCTATTTCTTTGTGAAGAACCCTTTTGTGGTTGCACAATTACTACTTTTGCTCTCTTGCCCGTAGTAGGCCCTGCTTTAAGATTGCCTGCACTTGGATCTGGAATCTTTGTGCCGCTTGGGATGACTTTAGCGAAACCGGCATTCCCGACAGGTCACGCAACAGTTTCAAGCATGTTGCTTTCTTTAATGTGCCAGCGACTATTTTTATTTAACTTCTCACACGCAGCTCATAAACTGACCGTGCTTCAAGTAAGTTCTTCTTGAACTCAAGAAATCGGAATTTGCTCATACAGTATGCGGAGTTGCTGTTTTGGGACAGCTGCATATGGGCTGCGTCTTCACAAGCTTTTTCTGCGCCAACAAGGGCCAAAAATTTCCTCCCCAAAATAATAGCCCGGGGTTAAGGTGCTAAAATCGGCTTGGGCAGAGGTACAGGGGAATATTAAGATAATCTTTTTCATTTACTAGTAGACGAATATTTTTTGGGTTGGGCTTAGCTTTGCCAAATAATTATGAATTTCTTTTTTTTTCAGGGTACTTTATATTGTACCAAGCTTATTGGATAACTAAATCTTTTGTATGCATCTTGAATCATTTCCAAGTCCGGCAGACATTGACCCTGATTTGGTCAAAAAGCTCTTATACGCAAAGTACAAATTTTGTGAATGGATCACTTAGCTATGTTCAGTTTAAGAGAGCACCTGTTTTTCTTTTTGTCTGAAAATCCGTCTTGATAGCCGTCATATCCCCGTCACCTTTTTAAAAGTTTCCTTGAGAGAAATTATACTGGGCCCACATTTCTTTTTGCATAGTTGCTTTTTTCGAAGAATTCTGAAGACGCCTGGAGATAACCGACAGTGCAATGGATTTTAATTCTCTTCACGCCTTTTTCACACATGGCATATCATATAAGCACTTTTCAGCTACTATCCAATATACGGATGACGTAGTCCACACTTCGTGACTATTCTGGCCCGTGGAATATGAGCCTTGTGGCCGCGTTGGGATGTGCAACTTATGCCACTACCCGGCGTGCATTGGTCAAATCTGGCATTTACGCACCAAATGGCGAGATTTTTTGTCGATCATACTTGCTTTTCTGCCATGTATCGGCCAAGAATCCGCGGCGCAATCTATTTTCATCAAAAAACTAATTTTTTATCTTGTATGAATAGTCACGGCATGAGGAAACCTATCGCGCCCTAGAGACTTGCTAATAATATTAAACACGACGTTTCAAGGCATACAATAACCGTCGATTCTCACAGTTCCATCAAACTAGAATCTTAGCTTTTACAGCGAATTAGATCACCAACAAACTGTAATTGTAGCCACACTATTGTGATATAGTTCTCATCTTCCGCCAAAAGAGTGGCAATTTGACCGTATAATAAGGTGTGTTTTATTGCGTACGATATCATCGACAAGAATTAGGTTAGTCGGTTCTACTCTGAGGCAGAAGTCCACTGTTACAGTTGGGCGTTGGGATCGGCTACGAGGTGACGAAGGAACGCGCAGAATAGTGTCTGAGGTTACCGACAGCCAGCAATCCATCACGAACACTTGCTAAACAAACATATAGATGAAACATCTATTGAAACCTGTTTCTTGCATTCTTATAGGTTTCTGCGCATTCAGGGGGAGTGGCTCGTACATTTTTGCAGGTATTTTCGGCTCATCAAGCGGCATCTTGTATAACAGGACAACTCCATTTCACACCGTAGAGATATTTAAACATAGTCAGGCCAATCTCTGAGTTCCTCAGTATTTTTGGTGAAGGATTTCAAAATACTGAAGAATTTAGGGTTGGATATATCTTTCAGTTAAGGGCATTTGCCCATCTTTTGATCGAGTTTGACTGTAGATTGACTGCTTGTGGACCCTTATTGCCGAGCTCTGTTAGCTGCATGAGCTCGACTAATTTATATCTGCGGCCTGTGTGTATGTTATAGTTATCACCGCTACTGAAGCCGAGTTGACTTTCTATTCAATGGTCTCAGAATTGCCAAGGTACAATCCGAATCGACATCCAGTCGAACTATGGCAGGCGTGGTATATGGCAAACATTCAGAGCATTCAACGGGAGATCGCTCAATCTAATAGTGGTAAGTTATCAGTGTTATTTTCTACTGCATTTAACTACGTGGCTTCGACTTTTGCAAAAATTTCAAACGCAGTTAGAGACACTACATTTAAGACGTATAAATCTTTGCTTATTTATTTATGCCAGGCTTTCCGCTAACTCGACAGCAAACCCTCCAGTAGGGCTGGAAATAAGAACTCTAGCACGTTATGAATATACAGATGCTCTAAACCAGCGGCAGATATGGAAACCGTTTTTGACTGGTAGAGAACGTCAACAGTTTGACTCTCATTTGAGGGTAAGTTGAGCTCCATTATCGGTACAATCACACCAAGGCCTGCAATTGAATTACTACAGAATCCATATTTCGAATCTCATAAGAGCAAGAAGCTTCGTCTTTTCGTCAGACTGTTCGATGTGTTTGCACAAGGTTCTTGCCTACGCGCCTGGATTTGTTTGGATTCCGACAGTGTTTCTTGCCGAAAACCTTACTAACTTACAACTTAGGAATTCATGAGAAATAGCCGTGGTGAAGTGGTCCGACTACGGCCATCTCCGCGTCATTGAAATTCTCGGAAAGCATAGTATATATAATATGAACAATATAATCTCTAACATTGTGTGCAAATGCTCCCACGAGCCTTACAAGAGATTTCTTTAAGGTTGCGCTCCCGCCATTAGTAGGATGCTCAATCTCCTCAAAGACATGTAACCGAAGGGTTTAATAAACTTAGCGATATCCACAAGATTAGAGTGGGCATGTTTGCCGAACGCACGCCCTTTACCAATATTGGCGAGCCCGACATCACATGCATTTGGGCAAAAACCATCCCAAAAGAATTCAAGGATGATATAAAGAAATCTGATTAGAGTATAAGTATATCAGTGGTAATGCCGCTGCTATTTGCCTCTCACGGCGGTCTTTAATAAACGTAAAGTGAAAAGGGGCAATAATGAGAAGGGAATCAGAAACAAACTAGACTGGCGACATTTCGAGTCGACCTAATGCATTAGCAAATTAAAAAAAAAGAAGCGTAAAAAATTTAAAACTATACACTCATAAGGTTGCGCTTGTCCGCGAGTTCCTGTATGGTGACGAACTTGTTCATGCGAATAAAAGCAATACGGAGAGCCGAGTTAGCCATAATAGAAAACACTGAGGCTATATGGGAAGAATAAAATCTTAGCTCCAAAAGCTCAAGTAATGAGCTCTGTTGTCCCTTTGTTTATATTTTCAGCCTAATGCAATTCACGCAACGACCTGCATCCTGCCGAATAATCGAATGATTAGAAAGGAAAGGAGAATAATATAAGTAGGCAATTATTTAAAACTAACTAGGAGAGGATATAGCAATGGGTATCGCCGACGGACTTTTAGGATCGGCACAGCCACAGCAGAGACGTAGCATGACAACACCATACCCTGCAAATATCTTGTAAAATGATGAGCAAACGATGGAATTCTATTGACTTCAATTAACGTTAGCGTTTGGTTATGCAGGCATGCCATTTTTGATGCAGGGTGTTTTGCGCAGGACAGAGCGGCTCTGGTCAGTGACAAAACATATGCGAGTTGAGAGCTAGCTGGAATTTATTACATGAAGCGCAAAAATAACCTATTGATACGAAGATATTTGGCAAAGATATATATTACTGTCGAGAAATGCATGATAACTAACGTAGATCGAGACATGCGCTGAAACTACTACACATGCTGAGAAAGCATTCATCTTAAACAAGGTTGAGAAGAGCAACGCACAACGTCACAACACCAATAGTCAGAGCTAGTTTAGTGCCTTTTCGCGTTGAAAAAGCGGTGTTATTTTTTGTTGCCGATGAACTAGAAGATGCTGACGAACCAGAGCCACCAGTGGAAGCCGTCTTGGCGGCCTCTGTAGATGTCTCCTTAGACGTAACAGTGTCCTTTGAGGCAGTCTTCTCTGTTGTAGCAAGACTGGAATCGCTTGTTCACCAGAACCGAGGACGGTGCTGTGACTACCGGACTCAGTAGCAATAGCAGAATCGGAACCAGTGCCAGTTGCACTACCGTAGGAATAAGACGTAAAAGCAGTGCCTATGTTAGAATCCGTATTAAGACCGTGATCGGTGCCAGTATAATAGTAGGTATCCGTGTACAACCAAGAATCGTACTCATAGTCGCTGGTCAGCTCACCGTTCATAGTAGCAATAAGGCCTGAAGGAACGCCATCTGTGTAATGTGAAGATATTGCAGCATCTAGCGAGGCCTCGAGTTCAGAAAGAGGAGGAAGTCCAGTTGGCCAGCCAGCGAGTTCACTGGCTATGATAGTGTATGCGTTAAAAACGCTAGTGGAGAAGTCGTCAGAAAAGCCGGTATCAGTAGCCATTGTGCCAGCTTCTTGGGGAAGCAGCTGCGAGGTATATTTATATTGTACTGAGATGAAATTGCTTTTTCTCACAGCCCATTCGATACGACAGTGCGAGTCGTATCGGCGTCATTATTACAGTCTAATTGCTGGAGTTGATTGCAACTAGCAGCGACAGACCGCCAGGTCGTCGTCGTCATTTATTCATAGCCCTGAACTTAATTCACAGGAAACTGCCCGGCTCTTCTGCAACAGCAGCAGCAAGAGAGCCTCGCGGCTTGCTTTCCGCAGCTCAATTCTAGCTAGTTTCGACTTCGTGTGGGCCAGGCACAATTGCCATATTGGGAAGTCAGGGAAAAATCCAACATGACTGCTCGAAGAAAGCGGCCTTTCTATGGACAAATGTTACGGTTAATAAACTGCTCGTGTCCTAATATATGCTCAAGTCACTGTTCTCGAGTTAATTTTTATCAGCACCTACGATATCATGCTCCAGAATGCCAAAACCTCATGCCACCACATTTTCTCTTCTAGAAACGAGTCATACTGAAATGTCCAAAATGAGCTAGTATTACAAGATCTTAGAATAGGGTTTCAGCAGATAACAGGACAAACTTTGCTCGATTGTTCGTTTACTGGCGAAGGCTATTAAAGACGGTAGTAAAATAGACAACTGTGGTCGACAGAAAAGAGTGCTAAGTCATCAATATAGATATGACTACGTCATAACATCACGACATATATTCGCTTGCTTGTTGTACCGCCACTAGATCTAGACATGTCACACGATCAAGGCTGCGCCGCCTTTTACCGACGGCCAGAAGGCAAATAGAAACTAAAGCAAAATATGACAGCTCATCTGGGTAGGCATGCTATTGGAAAGATCATGTACGAGTAATAAGTATATGTGGCTAGTGATTGGAAAAACCAAGTAGAAAATTCGTAGATCGAGCTAGCAGATGGCATCGATAATTAAAAGAGCAGTTAAGTGACAGCTGTATGCCAAATCACTGATATATGAAACAGCAGTGGGAATTCATCGCAATTGCCCAAAGTGTTCAAAATAAAAAGGCTAATGATACAATGTATTGCACAAACAAAGCTAAGGATCAAACAAGAGGCAGGAAGTTGCTTAGATCTGTTGGCGTCCGTATTAACTTCGGCTGCTGTGGAGGGAGAACGCCCTCCACCGGGTATTCATACATATTATTCAAAAAAAGTGAGAGCAAATAAATGAGGACATAGACTATCTGGGTCAGATCAAAATTTTGTAGCGACGACTGGTGTTACTAGCATTAACCTTAAAGGAGGCTCAGCAGAGCACCGCAGAATGATACAACACCAATAGCCAGAGCCAATTTGTTGCCTTTTCGCGTTGACGAAGCAGTGCTTTTCTTTCCTGAAGATGAACTAGAAGCTGTTGACGAGCCAGAATCACCGGATCCACCAGTGGAAGTTGACTCACTAGCTGCAGTAGAAGTCTCCTTGGACGTAACAGTGCTCTCCGTGGAAATCTTCTTGGCTGTAGAAGCATCAGAGTCTGTTGCCAAACCAGATCCGGTCGGAGAACCAGAATCTGTTGCCAAACCGGAGTCCGTAGCAAGACCAGAATAGCTAGCTGTATCGGAACCAATGTAAAAGCCAGATCCCGAAAAAGAACCACTTGCAGTGGGAGAACCAGAGGCAGTAGCGATAGCAGAATCACTAGGGAAGCTAGCAGATCCAGAGGCAGTAGCGTATGGATTACTGATGAAATCACTACTGTATGTAGCTCCGCCAAGGAAGTCAGAGTCAGTGGCAGAGGCAGATCCAGTATGATACGCGGTATCCGTTAACAGCGAAGAATACTCGTCAAATGCACTGGATAATTCACCGTTTAAAGAAGCAATCAGGCTCGAAGGATCGCCGTCGGTGTAATAGGAAGAAATGGCACCATCCAGGGTAGCCAGGATATCAGACAGTGGAGGAAGCGAAGTCTCTGCAGCGAGGCTGGTCAAAAAACCATAGTCCGTGGTCGCCTCACCCAAATCGCTGTAGACGCTAGTAGGGAAGTCGTCATAAAAGCCAGTTTCAGAAGCCATTGCAACTAGTTTTGTGGAGGCAGGCGTGCTGGGCGGATTGTTATATATCACGGAGGTGGAATTGCTTTTTCTTTGCGGGTACTTAAAACCACACGCTATGACGTATCAACGCGACAATGCAGCAGTTCAATTCCTGCAACTGAATGTCAGCGGGCTACTGCCGTCTATAATCTGCTTTGTAACAGCAGTACATTATAACGAGGCTCTTGTTGCTTGATTCTCGCTTCTCAATTGTATTTTCGACGTGTTGGGGCTTCAGGCACAATTGCCGAATTCGAGGCGGTTTCAGGGGAAACTCACTAACAAGTTTATCCAGCAACCCACCAGTGTACGTACGTAATAATGTAATAATTTTGCGCTCACTGCTACTGAATCTCGTTAATTTCACTGTATTCGTAATAATTTTCATTCTTCACTCGTTATGACTCCATTAGTACCCGAACGCCAAGACTCGTTCCACCCACTTAGTACTGTTAGGGAAGGAAATCGTGCTAAAATGCCCTAAACGAGCTAGCGTGACATGGGCCAAGAGAGGGGCCGACGGCACCCGGGACGACAATGGGATAAAGTTCGCGTGCTTGTTCCCATGCTTATTAGCCGAGGCCATTTAAAACTGGCACTAAACCGAGAAATTGCGTTATAGTACAGTAGGAGGTTGCGTAGTCATAAATGTGTTGCGTGAGTACGTCATATATCATGTTTTTTAAGCCACTTTATTCTGTCCACAAACAAAGTGCAAATACACCCCGCTTTTGTCTAGTTGCCAAAAAATATGTTTCAGCCGCCTTTATCATACTAGTCGGATGCAAATCGCTCCGAGAGTTCCGTCTTAGCACGCCATTGACTGAATTACGCAAATTAGAGGTTCAATGCGGCTTCAGACCAAGTAAGGCAAGCCTGTGAGACTCGCAATGTTTATTATGATGCTAGATGCAGATAAATTGGTCTCAAGTATTAAACTTGAATACGAGCAGGAGAATAACTTACGATTGAATAAATCTGTAAAAGTTAATCAGATATACCAACAAATCGACAAAAATCAAATTAACAGATAGGTCTGGGCTGAGAGTAGGTGATACGCCGAACAATTATATGAAGCTGTTACAGGTATTAGCGATGCGCATTTTTCGAAATAGCAGCAAACTCTGGATAATACAAATATATTGCAGATATAGAATTCCTCATTCAACAAGACCAAGACAAACTTTTGTACCGAACGCTGCACATCCGCATCAAAGCTGGCCCAACAGAGCACCGCACAATGTCACAATACCAAGAGCAATAGCCAGCTTGGTGCCATTTCGGGTAGAAGAAGCAGCACTTTTCGATGAGGAGGAGCCACCCTCACTTGAGGACCCGGTAGAAGTAGTCTCAGTAGCGGCTGCAGTAGAGGTTTGTTCGGAAGCAGCCGTACTCTTTGCCTGCTCCTTGCTTGTCTCGGTACTAGCTGCAGCTGCAGTAGAAGTCTTCTCTGAAGTAGCACGCTCTGTCTTCTCTTTACTAGTCTCCTTGCTAGAAACCAAACCAGAACCAGAACCAGAACCAGAGTCACTAGCACCTATAGCTGTAGAGAGCGCACCACCGCCCAAAAAGCCTGTATCAGTAGCAGTGGCACCACCAGAACCGTAGCTGGACTCAAAACCAGTAATGTAGCTGCCATACCCAGTAGCAGTAGCATAGCTGGACTCAAGACCAGTAAGATAGCTCTCATAGCCACTAGCATAAGTGTTATAACCAGTAGCGGAACCGCCATAACCGGTAAGATAACTCTCATAGCCAGTAGCGTAAGTGTCGTAACCAGTAGCAGAACCGCCATAACCAGAAAGATAGCTATCATACCCAGTAGCAGAACCGCCATAACCCGTAAGGTAACTACCATACCCGGTAGCATAGCTATCGTACCCAGTAGCATAGCTATCGTACCCAGTAGCATAGCTATCGTACCCAGTAGCATAGCTATCGTACCCAGTAGCATAGCTATCGTACCCAGTAGCATAGCTATCGTACCCAGTAGCATAGCTATCGTACCCAGTAGCATAGCTGTCATACCCAGTTGCATAGCTGTCGTAACCGGTAGCAGAACCGTCGTAACCGGTCAAATAGCTGTTATAATCAGTAGCATAACTTTCATAACCGGCAGTGTAACTGTCATATCCAGAAATATCATTCGTGTACGATAACAACTGTGACAACAGAGAATCGTCTTGAAGAGCACCATTCAAAGATGTGGCAAGGGCCGACGCAACCGGACCCACCGCTGCAGTTTCGATAGCCATTGTACTCTAAATGCGCAAAAAACAGTGGCGCGACAAAAGTTATATAGCTGAGAGAATGAATTGCTTTTTGTGGCGGTGTCACCGACCTTTTAAGCCTGAAAAGCAGTACAACCGATCCAATTGTTGGCCCAGTGACGGGATATATCCTCGTCATAATCATACAAAGGCACAGCAGCGACAAGGCTCAAAATTCTGTGCTCAAAGCTGGATTTACCGGCCACATTGGGTTCCAGGCACAATTGCCAAATGAAGGTACACCAGGGGAAGATCGGACAAGACCGAGGAACCCATAAGGTAAATACGGAACGAGATTTACCAATAAAGATTCTGCAGTCCCTAAACCATTTTAAAATTGCCATATAACCAGTGTTCTCCATTAACCATCGCCAGTTCCAAGTCGGCCAAATGCGAAGGTCATCACACACGATTGCACTGTTCGGGAAGATACGACCGAAAAAGCAGGGGCGAAGAGGGGGTAGCAATTGGCAGATAATGGCGTAAACTTTCCTGATTAGGGTACGCTTTTGGGCGTAGTTAAGATCCGTTTTAGCTCAGTCGGCACTGCACAGTGGAGATTGCCAGCAAGAATTCCAGTTGCATAGCCATAGAAACGGACCCTTCAAGATATCGTCTAACGGATAAATATTCGCTCATATGACATATCATATTTTCATTATTCGTAACTTTAGATCCACCACAAACAAGGAGCCAACAAAGTCCGATTTTGGCTCTGAATATCACCGAAATAAGCATCCACCAATCTACCAGAAAGGAAATAGAATACCAGCAAAAGCAACCATCTGACCTGGCGAGCACGCCATTGGCAGAGGATAGCAAGCATGACATGACCAGACATGTGAGCTGTTTACTTTTAGCCTAACATAGCTGCTGTTACTTTTAGAATATGCTATCGATTTCAAAACATTGTTGCCATATTATCGATAAGAGCCAAGAAAACCGGGGCAAGCACTCCGAAAGTATTCGGTGGGAAGCACCGAGTGAACAATAGTTATTATGCGCTAAAATTAGCAGTCAATCAGCTAAGAAATAAAGGAAATATAACGATCGAATGATCATTTACTGTTAAATCTAGAGAGATATCCAAATATTACAGAATATTTTGATCATATCGTACGGAGCTGTCCTAGTTGGTGCTCCCGGGTAACTCACTTCTATCCATCTTTTTGTGACTGCTACAGGTTCGGCGTACATCTCAGTCTACAACCTCACACTCAAATCCAATTTTCACACAGTTCCACACAGTTCTTCATCATACAACCATGGGTGCCTACAAATACCTGGAAGAAATCTCTCGAAACAAGCAGTCTGATGTACTGCGATTCCTTCTTCGAGTCCGATGCTGGGAATACCGTCAGCTGCATGTGATCCACCGGGCTTCGCGTCCTTCTCGTCCTGACAAGGCTCGACGTCTTGGATACAAGGCCAAGCAGGGATATGTCATTTACCGAATCCGAGTGCGACGAGGCGGCAGAAAGAGACCTGTGCCCAAGGGTGCTACTTACGGTAAGCCCACTAACATGGGTGTGACTCAGCTCAAGTACCAGAGGTCTTTGCGAGCCACTGCTGAGGAGCGAGTTGGCCGACGATGTGCCAATCTGCGAGTCCTCAACTCATACTGGATCAACCAGGACTCTACTTACAAATACTACGAGGTGATTTTGGTCGATCCTCAACACAAGGCTATCCGACGAGACGCACGAATCAACTGGATTGCCAACCCTGTCCACAAGCACAGAGAGGCCCGAGCACTTACTTCTACAGGCCGAAAATCCCGAGGAATCAACAAGGGTCATTTGTACAATCACTCGTCATCTGGCCGGCGTCACATTTGGAAGAAGCACAATACTTTGTCTTTGTGGCGATACAGAAAATAAAAAGTATAGTTGCACATATGCTAGGCAGGTGCTTGAAATATGTCATGTTTTAATACGAAAAATTAAAATATAATCATACATGTGATTGATGAAGGGGACAGGAATTGTAAAGGGAAGTAGGTCAATATTCCATGAAAGTCAGATAGTTATTCCGGCTGATTTCGTAGTATAACTTGTAAAAGTCAAACCTGCAGCAACTGATATACTACAATTGTCAATGGTAAATCTAAAACAAATGCAATCTGTACAGTTCTTCATTAACTACATCCTACAAGTTCAATTGCAATCTACCCATCTGTCGTACCATCTTTTTACCAGACCCCATCCGGGACCGCAAAGGGCTACCCTTAGACAGCTATCAACCATCAAATGGTCTGCTAAACTACCAAAGATTGGATACATTTTTGATCTTCAGTCTGGAGTACATAATCACATATGTCCTGGGCAAGCTCCGCAAAGGGCTCGCCTGGTAGCGATGCTTTTGATGATCTTTTGATCAACCAGCTGTGATAAAAAGTAAAAATTTAGTATATTTTTGGGTTTTGGTTCTGATTTCAGGCGGCTGCCGGGTAACTATGATGCAATTGCTTCCTCATCATTTAAACCCTACCGCATACAGCCATATCAAACTCATTTTCATGTTTTTAAAAATATAAACCGCTGATTTGCAACTTTGACTAATTCACGTCACTATATCACTCCTAGCCTCTATTCGCGCTCTCTTCGCCTCGGTCGTCTTCCCTCCAAACCCCCACCTGCCCAAAACCAAATCAAGCACTGCAAGTCCCAAAATTTTTAGTTGACTGTATTATCGGCAGATAACGCCATTCAATCGTATATAAACTGGGACGAGATTGACGAGAAAACGTTTCGTAGACTAAGAGATGAGCAAGAAAACAGCAATTATCTCCGTTCATGACAAGACTGGTCTGCTGGATCTGTCCAAAGGCCTTGTTCAGAACAATGTGCGCATTCTTGCCTCTGGAGGCACTGCTCGAATGATCAGGGATGCTGGGTTTCCTGTCGAGGATGTCTCGTCTATCACGCATGCCCCCGAAATGCTGTCGGGGCGTGTGAAAACTCTGCACCCAGCAGTGCACGCTGGCATTCTGGCAAGAAACATCGAGTCGGATGAACAGGATCTCAACTCGCAGAGAATCGACAAGGTTGATTTCGTCGTATGCAATCTTTATCCGTTCAAGGAGACTGTTTCCAAGGTCAATGTGACCGTTGAGGAAGCTGTCGAAGAAATCGACATCGGCGGCGTCACTCTACTGCGTGCTGCTGCTAAGAACCATTCCCGAGTCACCATCTTGTCTGATCCTGCTGATTACCACCTCTTTTTGGAGGAGCTCGATAAATCGGCCGAAATCTCTCCAGATACTCGAAACCACCTGGCTCTCAAGGCTTTTGAGCACACGGCTAGCTATGACGCTGCCATTGCTGACTTCTTCCGAAAACAGTACTCGGAGAACATTTCTCAGCTGCCTCTTCGTTACGGTGCAAATCCTCACCAAAAGCCTGCTCAGGCTTACGTTACATATGGTGACTTGCCCATCAAGGTGCTTGGCGGGTCTCCTGGATACATTAATTTTCTGGACGCTCTAAACGCTTGGCCTTTAGTCAAAGAACTCAGTGCCTCTTTGAACCTGCCTGCTGCTGCCTCTTTCAAGCACGTTTCTCCTGCTGGCGCTGCCGTTGGCCTTCCTCTGTCTGATGTCGAGAAGAAGATTTACTTTGTCAACGATATCGATAATTTGTCGCCGTTGGCTACTGCTTATGCTCGAGCTCGAGGCGCCGACCGTATGTCGTCCTTTGGCGACTTCATTGCCTTATCCAACAAGGTGGATCTTCCAACGGCCAAAATCATCTCCAAAGAAGTCAGCGATGGTGTGATTGCTCCTGGCTATGAGCCAGAGGCTCTGGAAATTCTTCAGAAGAAGAAGGGAGGAAAATACTGCGTTCTGCAAGTGGATCCCAACTATCATCCTGATCCTATTGAGACTCGCCAGGTGTACGGCATATCATTGAGCCAGAAGAGAAATGATGCTGTTATAAATGCAACAACTTTTAGAGAAGTTGTGTCAGCCAACAAGGGTTTGACAGAGAAGGCTCTTCTGGATCTGACTGTGGCTACGATTGCCATCAAGTATACTCAGTCCAATTCAGTATGCTATGCCAAGGACGGCATGGTAATTGGTTTGGGTGCTGGACAGCAATCGCGAATCCACTGCACTCGATTGGCTGGTGATAAAGCTGATAACTGGTGGCTTCGACACCATCCTCGCGTCTTAGGCATTAAGTGGACTAAAGGCACAAGGCGCCCCGATAAGTCCAATGCCATTGACCTTTATGTTTCGGGAAATATCCCTGAAGATGGTCCCGAGCTGACTGATTATAATGCCAAATTTGAATCTGTCCCGGAGCCTTTAACCAAAGCTGAACGCAAGGAATGGCTTTCTAAGCTCAAAGACGTGTCTCTCTCATCTGACGCATTTTTCCCATTCTCTGACAACGTGTACAGAGCAGCCCGATCGGGAGTAAAATACATTGCAGCTCCATTGGGCTCGGTTCAAGATAAACAGGTTCTAGATGCTGCTAACAGCCTTGACCTTATATACGTGGAGAACAATATTCGACTTTTCCATCATTAAAGCACATGACATAATAATATGAAATGAACTACTTATTAGCAAAGGTAATATCGTATAGTACATTAGACTTGAAGAATCTATACAGTTCCTAGAATATCGAAGAATTTGTTTGGTTCTTTAATGCTGTAGAGGTAAAACATGCTCAACACGTCTTTAGCCGGGGCCGACAACGGTCCATTCTCACGAACCAGCTTTACCAGAATCGGCTCCATAAGTTGTTTTTCATGCATATTCAGTGGAAGGTTAGCTAAACGTATTGTGTGGCCGTTTTTTAGAGCGTGGATAACCAACTGTTCGAATACATTGCCAGAAACGTCTCGAGACAAAGATCTAACAAAGTTCAAAGCCGGCAGCAGATCTGCAGATGCGCTACAGATAGCAGAGAACGTACACTCAAGTACTTCAGGCGTCTGAAGCGACGGCACTTTGGCTGTTATATACGCAAGCACCGTTCTAGCTGCAATCACCTTATCTTGCGGTGTGCTGCTCACTAGATCCACTATTTTGTCACTGAACATGGGCAATACGGCAGGACTGCACATCAGAGCCAAGCCCTTGTCGAATTTGAGACGATCCAAGTTCCAGAAAGCACCAACTAGGCTTTGATATTCGAGCGGGATATCCATTTCTTTGGCGAAATATGCAGCCAGACTCGATTCAACGTCCTCATCTGCACCGTTGGAAATATCCAGAAATAAGTAATAGACAATACAAAGCTGATTGAACCTATCAGACGTCTCAGTCGCCTCTATTGTTTGCACAAGCGTCTCTGCGGCTTGTTTGTTTGCTGGAGGATATTTGACAGTTTCACCCTCTAGCAGCTTAGCTACAAGCGCATCAAAAAACAACACACCTCCAAGCTTTTGTCTATTGAGCTCGACAGATGAGCTAAATGCGTTATCATATGGACATGCCTCTGTGGCGGAAATGAGTGCTGATGCAAAGCTCATTGGAGAGAGGGAAGAAGTACAAGGTGAAAGTTTATACGGAAGTGGTCACGTGATATAGGCAGATTCGGGTTTTCACTTATATTGATCTCTTCGGATTGATTCTTCATCATTTAGTGGAATTTCTGGTGGAGATTTACTACTGTTACGGTTGAAGGTTGATAACAACCGCTCACAACATGTATGAGAATCACTTCCTATTTCATACGCTTTCCAAGGTATTGTTAACTCTATCCCAATAGTATTCCCTGTTATATATTACATGAAACAGCAATTCTATCCTTTTTTATTTACCGTCAACTCCTGTCCGTCCCCCTAGTGAAAATTGATAGTAACTTGTTACCAAACAATCTGGCTTGAAGCGTTGGAGAGAGCCTCATCAAATCCCGTTTGGCCCTCTTCCATCAACTTAATGCGTGCACGCAGGTCCAATACTGGCATGTTTGTAAGATTGGAAGCTGAAGGCGTGCGACTCTTGAGAAGATCACCAACGTCATGCAGAGTTGTGAAGATGTCAACCATGTCATTCTTCCCGTTCGGTTTAGAGCCATTGGCTTTGCTAGTCGCAGAATGATCATTAGAATGCAAGCTGTTGTCCTGTACGATGAAGCTGAGCTCGGAAGCATCAATGAGCGACAGTTCATGGCCGCCGTTAGCAGGTGCCGAAGATATACTCGTACTCAAACTGGCATTATCGGCGACAGATTCTTTAGAATCGTCTGTCATCATGCTTTCTGGAGTACCGGTCGGGTGATGAGAAGGTGATGCAAGCTTGTGGCTATCTTCAGGATTAATGAGACTATTCCCACCATGCAATGATGTGAAAGAAGGTGCATCTTCTATTTCCATTTCTTCTTCCGCTATTATAGAAAGGCGCTGCTGTTCCATAAGCTTGCGCTTTTTGAGCGAAGCCCTGTTGTCAACATACATGGCAGCCTCTCCACTTATTCGGAAAAGTCGACCCTCATCAACTTTCTCCATGTTATCATCACCAACAATGCGAGCAAGAGTGATGTAAATTTCATCCCAGTAATCCCAAAACACCTTGCATACTGCTCCTTGGACACGATCGTTCATATCCAACAGGATATCTTTGAAGATTTTCAAGCGCAAATACAAGTCGAAAGTTGACTCGGACTGGCTACCATTTGCTGGAATGACTCGAGGACGGCCGGCAGGATGTCGCCGTTTCTTGGCCTCATTATGGTCGGTTCTGGTGGCTTTGGACTTCTGGTATTCAATGTGATGGTCCATCCAGAAGCGAATCAAAGGCTGCCGATCAGAAAGACCAGCAATATAATTGATGAGACGCCCTTCAGTCTCCATCGGAAGCCGTGGCACGTTCTTAAGTTTGAAATTAGTCTTCAGGGGAGCCGACTTGGAGTTGCTGGCAATAACAATCGAGGTCCAACCATCGCCAGAGTTCCCCTCAGTAGACGGCTTTTCCCTGATATGATCCTGCAAGATCAGAGGAAGAATAGGCGTAGCTGCCGAAACCACCTGGGTGATTAAACGGATGCATCTGCGCCTAGCCGCCTGGTCCGAAGGGGGTACTACCAAAGACCGGATGATGGGGTGATTGATGATCACATCCTGGATTCGCTCATCCATCAGAGACGTGTTTAATTCCGGCAAATAGTCATCTATGCGGGCAGCAATCTGCCGGGTGGTGTTTTCGAGGTCGGAATTCATGGTTGGTAAAATGAAGAATAGCTAATGCGCGTTACAAAGCAGCAACAATAAATAGTGTCAGTTAAAAATGCCTCTCAAGGAACCCCTAAGATGGAAATATTCAAATGATTTGAAAGCCGTATACGCAGTGTTCCGATACTCAGCAGTTCCAGGCTCGTTGCGATGCGTGAAAAGAGCAAAATTTGCGGGGGCAAGTGACTTCTTATACAGATAGGGTTAAGTTGGCTCTAGAACAAAAAGCAAAAAAGCGGGGCTTCTCAAAAAGGACTGTGGGGGATGACAAATACTGCCTTTTTAGGAGATTGTCCAATAGGAGGTGGTCAAAACAGGAAAGCAAAATTGCCCACCATTTACTCATTATAGAAAATGATCGCAAAGGCGCCGTATTGGCATATGGAAGGCGGCTAAAAAAGTAAGAGGGGCTTTCCTGACACTCTATGCTGCATACAGGCACAGAATCCGGGGCTGATTCGTATCTGAACAGCCATCAGGATGCTTAAAATAGCTCACCACCCCACATTGCCTTTGATTAAAACGTCTTTGATTAGCCACCGGCCCTTTCCACATCGGGACTATCATGTGGTAACCGCATGCCTCATCCATGCCTTATGTTCCCGATGTTCCCGATTTAGCAGAGTGCCGTGCAGCTGGAAAAACAATTTTTCGTATCGGCAAAACTTGAGATTTGCCCCAACAGATTTCGGATAAATTACTGAATGAAAACTTGATAATACATTGATGATATTCTGGTATGATTCCATAGCATTTCGCCTACAAATTTACATATCTGTCTGCCACATGGTTATACCCAAGCGTGCATCAGCCAACGGCTCGCACGCAGCGTTCAGGAATATGCGGCAGCCATTTGAGCACCCATCGAGCTCAACATGGGTCATGGAGCTCAAAACAGGTGTTGTTTCTCAAATAGCTAATCTACAATCTGTCGACAGGGTGACGTCACTCGCAAGGCTTCAGACATTTCTGTCGGTTTTACCATCTTTAAGCGACATCCAATGGTACAAACTACATACTCTAACGTAATGCACAAAGCCAACGTATCCTCAAGCTAGTCTGTCCAAACAGACATACAGCCGGTAAACCCTTCCACTTCCACACTAGTGCCGATATACTAACAGAGCCACAGACAATAGAACCGTCTGCAGCTACTGAAAGTTCAGATTGGTTGGTAAAAAAAACTTTTCCTATTGCTGAAGCCAAGTTCACTATGGGTGCCGGGTAACTTCCGCCAAAAAAAATTATTTTTTGAGAAATTTCAATCGCTAAAAATCATACAAAATGCCGAAGCACAAATCTAGCTCCGATAATAGCTATGCATTTCTAAGGAAACTCGCTGCAAATGACCGTCCTACACGTGACAAGGCCTTGGAGTCGTTAAAGCAGCTCCTAAAGACATCCAAGACTCTAGATCAACTGGAGTGCCAGAAACTCTGGCGAGGATTGTACTTCACCATGTGGCATTCGGACAGACCGCGTACGCAGCAGGCGCTTGCTGCGAATATGGCGTCATTGCTTGATATTATCAAAAAGCGCAATTTCTTCACCTTTGTTGACGCATTCTGGGCAATCATGGCCCGAGAATGGGACGGGATTGATCGTCACCGGGTGGACAAGTTCTATTTATTACTGCGATTTTATCTCAATAATATTCTTTTGAGACTGAAAAATGAGAATTGGGACCCGTACTTTATCAAAGGATACCAGGAATCAATGGCTCGCGGCCCGCTGAATGCAAACGACCAAAAGATACCAAATGCAATTCGGCTGCATATATTTGACATTTTCCTCGACGAGCTCGATAAGGTTCTTACAGAGGAGCTAGAACAAGACGCTGAGTATCTTGGGACTGTTCCTTTTACGGAGTTGCTGCAGCCTTTGGAGACGGTCATGACAGACCATCCTTTGCGGACCGTTCGAGAGCATGTGAAGAGGTACGTTTTTGAAGACGAAAGACTAGTACAATATGGTGTCAAGGAGGCTCAGATAGAAGAGGAGGAGGAAGATGATGACGATGAGTGGACTGGGTTCGACTAAGATGGCTCCGTTCGCAGGTGAAACTATTCGCACAGCAGAGCTCTCTCAACTGCATATTTTTGGCACATGCTATACCACAATGTAATAATACTACAGCATATATAACACACTAGGTCTGATTATAGATTTCGCTCTTGTTTAAACCTACGGAGTTGAGTCACGTGAGGCTCAACCTCCATTTTCATTTTTCTTCCCACTCTCTCAATAGCCACCTCACAGCTGAAAAATTCACCATGGCTTCCGACGGGTTCGAGAAAATCACAGATGTCCCGGTGGAGTTCATTAAAGAAGGCACTTCATTCGTCAATCGATGCACTAAGCCCGACAAGAAAGGTAGGTTGGAATAAGGGCCTGTGCTGTATGGCATGAAATCTAATTGCAGAATACTTCAAAATCGTTCGAGCTGTAGCTTCGGGGTTCCTGGTTATGGGCGCCATCGGTTACTTTGTTAAGCTGATTCACATTCCTATTCGTCAGCTAATTGCTGTTTAAAAAGAGATGCCAAAAAAGCGATGATGAAACGCCTTAGTAGTTATGCTTAGTAGTGAAATGATAGCGACTTCTATATCGATAATTACAACTCTATATAAATGTAATCTATACTCACCATTATAATTCTATGAAATAGATAATATGCAATGCTAGCCGAATTGGTAGTTGGTATTGTCCGGTTTTCGACATATTGATAAGCACGTGACCCAAATTCCATATTTCACTTTCATCTTCGCACAACTTTGTCAACGATCTTTACCGATATGGCACCGGAAAGAACCAAAAAGACCAAGAATCAATTCCGGAGGGAAAAGGCCAAGCTGAAAAAGCGACAGGATGTCACCAACGGGTCTATCAAGCCTGTGGAAAGTCGCCAGAAACTTGTTACTGTCGCATCAACACCGTCGATATCCATAGATTCCCTACAGTTTGATGATATCCCTGAAGAGTATCGGTCTGTATTTGAGAAATTTGCACCTCAGGAGCAGACAGATTCGAATCAGAATGAAAATGCTTCTGGCGAGCAGATCTTTTACAGTGATGATGAAGATATAGAAACGCAAGATTCCGCCAAAAAGGGTTCTGCTGTTCAAAAGCATGACAAAAACAAGAAAAAGCATAAAATATCTCTGGCTGAACTGAAAGCGCAGGCTCCGCATCCAGAACTCGTTGAATGGTATGATGCAGACGCACCTGATCCACTGCTCGTTACAGAAATCAAATCCATTCCAGGCATTGTACCTGTGCCGGGACACTGGCAACTCAAACGAGAATATTTATCTTCAAGAAGAGGGTTTTTGAAGCCACCGTTTGATCTTCCTGACTATATTAAAGCCACAGGTATAATGGAAATGAAGGACGTCCTTAAAGAAGATACTTCAACCATGGCTCAAAAAGCCCGCGAACGAGTCCAGCCTAAAATGGGTCAGCTGGATATAGACTATCAGAAGCTGCACGATGCTATTTTCAGATTCCAAACGAAACCGCGAATGTACGAGATTGGCGAAGTATATTACGAGAATAAAGAACAAGAGGTTGATCTGGACAAATATCGGCCAGGCGTACTAAGCAAAAGACTCAAAACAGCTCTTAATATCCCTCGAGGTGCTCCTCCGCCATGGCTGCTTAATATGCAGAGATACGGACCTCCGCCTAGCTACCCTGGATTGAAGATTCCCGGGTTGAATGCCCCTATTCCACCAGGGGCCCAGTGGGGATTTCATCCCGGTGGTTTTGGACGGCCACCAGTCGACGAGAACGGTGAACCGTTATATGGAGATGTATTTGGAACATCTCAGAAGCTCATTTCTGGGCCTATGTCAGATCATTCTGAATGGGGATTAGTTGTAGATGATTACGAGGAAGACGAAGAAGAAGAGGAGGAGGAGGAGGAAGCACAAGAAGAAGAGGAAGATGAGGGCGAAGGGTACGTTGACGAGGAAGCGGCTCTAGCCACAGAAAATCACATCAAGCCATCCAAGCGTGAATCCATAGAGTTTGCGTCTGAAAACGAGGAACCATCTGAAGAGGAAGAAGGAGAAGAAGCACCCGCTATAGTCGAAAGCGGCCCAGAGAAGTCATTATATACAGTTTTGGAGCCTGAGAAGAAATCAGGAGGTTTTATGGGGAGTCAACCAGGATATCACATACCTACTAAGTCGGAGTTTGAAAAGAGCTTGAGCAGTTTAATGGGAAAAGACAAAAGCTAAGCTCACAAGAGGAAGATTAGGCATGGCAAAATGCTAGTTGTAAAACCAGTTTGCATAAGAAATTCAATGAATATACTAATGAATATTTATGAATATTTTAAGAGATAGAAACTCTATCGTAGATTCTGAAATGCTAGTCGGTCTTACTACCCATCCTTTTATCAGCAATAAATTTGGCCATATCGAAATTGGACACTTTATCGGCAGTCTCAGCCTGTTTAGATTGATGCTCCTGTAACTGCTTTAAAGTTTCAGGATCCATGTTCTCGAGGAATTTCGGAATTGCAAAGACCATCACCAAGGCACCCAACGAGAGAAGAATCATAGGACTCTTCAGCACTGCCAGAGCACTAAACGCAGGCCGCGCCTGAACAAGAGGGATTCGTGCAGCATTGATCTTCAGGGGAAATTCCACCTGAGGGCCCAAATCATCTATAGGGTTATGTCCAGCGACAATTAAATGAGCCCCGATCTGCAGGCCCTCATCAGTAGTACTAATATCCACTCTGTAGCTCCCCGGAGTGACCAGCGAAACGGACTCCAGATTCACAAGATATATGCCTTTCGATATATTATGGAATCTGAAATGGCCGTCTTCCGTCAAAGACGTTTTATCTAGTAGTCGGTAGTTGATATCCTTTAGTGTAACAAATGTCCAAGCAGCTTCCTGGCTCTCCAAATCGAGATCGACCAGCCCTTCTATATAAGTGGCAGGCGACGCAGCGGCTATAAAAGCCAGCATAAATGCGGCCAAAACGCCGAACCAACTTGGCAGTTTCATGTTGGTTAGTTGTTGATAGAGCGATGAATGCGCAGCTAGTTTGGGAATTGTGAACTTTCCGTTAGCTTTTCCTTGGGAAATCTTTCAGTTAGCTCGCCAGGACAATCTTTTGGAAAATTATTGATTATGTTAGGTTTAGTTTGGAAATGATATATTTCTTTGAGTTTTATTAGGAAAACAATGCGCTTGTAGATATAGATATTCCCGATAAGGGACGATAGTAAGGCTCAATAGCAGGCACAAGGCAAGACTGAATTCCCTGAAGCACTCTATTTGATATATAGGACACTTAAGTCGATGCTTGTCTACGCGGCAGGCTCAGCTTCAGTAGCTCGAGACTCGCCTTCGTCCTCATTCGCTTCAGTGGGCCACAGAGTCAAGTTATCTCTAATAATCTGCATGATCAAAGTAACTTCCCGGTAACTTTCTTCCGAGATACTTTCGAGATCAGCCATGGCATCGTCAAAGGCCTTCTTAGCTAGATGGCAGGCGCGCGTGGACGAATTCAGAATCTCGTAGTAGAATACCGAGAAATTCAGAGCCAGTCCGAGACGTGTAGAATGGGCAGGCGGGAGATCTGCAGTTGCAATTTCAGTGGCTATCTCGTATGATTTCAAGGACCGCTCGCCGTACTCTTTCTTCTTGTTTCCGTCGGAAAATTCAGCAAGGTATCGATAATAGTCGGCCACCATTTTGTGAAACAACTTTGGATTCGCTGCTCTTAGAGACTGGTATCAGGTGCTGCTCCAGCACTTTGATTATGCTGAGGCACGTGTCAGATAGTTCGCTCTCAGTCTTATGTCTATACTGTTGAGCCAAACTAGCCTGGTGCTCCTTGCTTTTGCGCTGCTCTCTCTGCTCCAGAGAAGATACAATTCGCCAAGACGCTCGACGAGCGCCAATGAGGTTTTTGTAGGCGACACTCACTAAGTTGCGCTCCTCAACTGACAATTCGTCACCCAACGTGCCAATGGCGTTCATATGTTCGACCATTTCCTCGTATCTCTCTTCCTCGTATCTCTCTACCTGCTCAGACAGCCTGGCTAGGTAGAGATGATCTTTACGAGATGCCATCTAAAAAGTTAGCAAAATGTACCTGGTATTGATGAAGCCAGTGCTGGTAGGATTGACAATTGCATGAGCATTATTACCGGTAATTATCGGTGATGTTGGCCTGTTTCGCAGCAACTATATTGCTTGAAGACTGCCGGAATACAATTGCCTGGATCATCTAAGCCCATAGGTGCCATACTACAACATACCGTTTTATCTCAAGGTAACCTATGACACTTGTTTCCGTTAGTATTTATCACTGGACACCCTTTCAAGTGCCTACACCACTTATACTAATTGAAAGAGAATTGCGGGTTTTAACGTTGCATCTGACAACGGTTACCCACCGCAGCACTTGAAGAGAAAAAGCGGTCTCCAACCATTGTACTCGCCAAAAACATCGCTCTGAGCTGCCCCAGACGTCCAACGGATGTTCTATGGCGCTGTAGTCCAAGGCTCGCCAACGTGCACAATTGGACATATTAGTCCATTTTACTCTTTACTATATCCTAGGCGCTGGAGTAAGGTTATGGCACCGCACAATGGAACCAAACAGGGCAGCCACCTGACTTTTCGTCGTCAGGTCAAGGAAAGCACTCGCTGTAGGCAATATGATAAGAGCATTAGGCACTCAATCGAGACTACTTAAACAAGGCCCGAGCAATCTTGCTATGCCAGTCTACTCTTGGACGCCCAAGCATCTGCGATACTCCTCAAGAGCCAGGATACTCCAAACCCACGTGATCTTGCCCTTCTTGAGCTGATAGTAAGCGTGCTCGAAAAAATTTACCTCTTTGCCCGTCGGCTGGATGCCCGCAAACTCCTTTACCGGTTTCCCGGCAAACTCCAGCCGCGCTGCCACCTGCTGCGAGGCATCGTCGACCACAAGCTCGGTGATGGTGAACGACAGGTCCTGGATCTGCTGGAAGCTACCCTCTATCATACCGCGATACTGGTCCATGTCCATGCGCCGACCGTTGTGTGCCAGATTCGGCTGGCAAAATCTCGGGAAGGTCTCCTTCATCGTGAGGGTGTTGATGGCGTGGATGTAGTCTCGGTACGTCCTCTCGATAGAGAAGCCTGCTGGTGCTGGTTCCCTTTGGACCAACGGGTTCCGGGGAATGGCGGCGACCTGGCCTCGTCGCGCGTCGACATCTATGAGGCTAGCGATTTTGACGAGTTTTCTGTTCTCGAACCAGTAGAATGAGTGTTCCGGCCACTCGGTGGGGTCGGACGAGGTCGGCAGAGTGGCAGAGTGGATGAGCCTGATGGCAAGTCTTGTTCCGTCATTGCCGACGACGCACATGTCAAGGGTAGTCTTCTTGTCGGGGAACTTTTTTCTGTCCTCCTGGAGTTGTCGCGAGAACTGTTCGTTGGTGAATTCCCTATCGTTATAGACTATCCCCGTACCGACCAGCCGGGAGGCTTCGCGCCATTTGTCTGCATTCACAGCGGTGAGCCACTGCGAGAAAAGGTCTTTGAGGCTTTGCGCCATTTTAGTTGTCGTATCTTCGCAGTATTGGCACCAGAAGAGCAGTCTCCAACATTGTACTCCGGGAAAGGAAGCATATCATACGGCTATAGTACCATAATACTTCGGAAAGCGGAGGTTCCCCACCATCATACTTGACTTTGAACAGGAAATTAGACAGCTAACCAATGTATTTGGCGCAGATATCCAAAGCTAGAAGTTGTTCCGTTATAGATCTGCATGACGAAACTTAGATCGCAATGCTCCAATTGTGGTACGGGTGCATATTGATGAAATGCGTTGCAATCTGGTGGGGCATGCTTGCGGTAGTAGATATCGCAGTTGCGATTAGCCGATCTAAACACTAAAGATGTCAGGTACGCACACACATAAAAACTGCCTGTTATCTTCAATTAGGTTTACACTACCTGGCCCATACTTGTAAATTCTCTTAACTCTAAAGTTTGGTGTTTCCGGGCTATTTACTTCCCAGGCATGCTAGATGATGTAGAAGTGTAAAATCTAGCTAGAATCTAACTAGAATCTAACTAGAATCTAACTAGAATCTAACTAAATCTACCCTGATTCCCTCGTCTACCACCAATTCTCTCTCACTCCGTTCTCTGCCGCCCTCAAAATCCCTAGTTTTCTTTTGGGAATTTGCCCTACTTCTCTTTCGCATCTCATCAATTTTCGCAATTTTGTGCCTAACGTTTTCCGTTTCTTCTTCCCATCTCTTGAATGCTTCTTGCCGCGCCATGGCTTCAGAGAACCCTGCTGCCAATATTCGCGTCAGCGATCTTATCTCTTTGGATCATGCAGTTCTGACACTTTCTAAGAGCCTTCATACCATTCTTTCTGTGTGCCCGGAGCTCGCCGACATGGACTTGTCTCAAACGCCAACCTCTGACAAAGACAACGAACTTATTTCAATGATGAACAAGCCTCGCATGGCGCTCGCAAAGGCTCTCAAGGTAGCCTACCGAGACGGCAAGTTTCCGCTAGCCGACCAGGTTTCTGCGGCCGTCCAGGCTCAGCAAGCCACCAGCATCCCCAGCTACAACGAATCGCTGGGTTCCTTACCGCTACAGTTTAAGGAGTCGGCGAGCGATGTTTTATTGTATATGAATGTAGGAAAGCGTAAGGATTCACACAGTAGTTTCGACGCCAGTCGAGATGGCGATCCTCGCAATCCAAAACGCAAGGTATGGCCCCCAGCACTACCTGGAATCCATGATCCTGATCTTCAGAAACAGGTTTTCACCCACAAGTCGGTCGCTAATGAGAAGTATTATCTGGATAAACGAGAACTGCTGTCTCTACACAACGAACGACTGGAGTTCCTGGGCGACGCCATACTCAACTATACGGTGGGCGGCCAAATATTTAAACATTTTCCGGACGCATCTGAAGGTGAATTGACCTCTATACGCTCAGATTTGGTATGCAATGAGACTCTGGCAAAATGGGCCACTTTGTACGAACTTGACACGAGACTGATGACTTCTTTCGAGCTTACGCGGGGTCATGATGATGGCGGAAAAGCGTCCAAAATTATCGCCGATGTATTTGAGGCATATGTGGGTGGCCTGACGCTCGATACCACTGATGGGCCCCAGATTGTCCGTCAGTGGCTGAGCGACCTTATCGAGCCATATGTTGTCGAAATCAAAATGCATCGTCAGGAAGAGGAGCCGTTGAACAAAGACGCCAAAAACGTGCTCTACGCGCTTATTGGTACCGGTAACCAACGGCCCGAATATTCAACCGCAGTTGAAGGAGATCATTCGTCCCCATTTACGGTGGAATGCCGCTTCCAGGGCCAAGTAATTGGCAGAGGGTCTGGCGAAAACACTAAAACAGCAGGGATAAGAGCTGCCATGCAGGCTCTTAATAATAAAGAACTTATAGATAAACTTGCTGATCAACGCCGAAAATTATTCAAGGTGATGGACTTTGACTCTTCCTTTGCCGGGGATGCTGAATCATCTGCTCCGGCATCTGCAGATTCGATCATGTCGGAGAACCCTATATCAAAGAAGAGCAGTAAGAGTGCACGCCAATCAAAGAGGCAAACTGGAGCCAAGGACGTGCTTTATTCTATCATCGGTTCTGCAGATAATCGGCCAATGTACAAGACGGAGAAAATAGGTGCTGACTACGCAACCAAGGTATATATGAGAGCTGATCTACTCGGGGCGGGTACAGGGCGAACTAAGAAGGAGTCCGAAAATGCTGCAGCTCAAGATACGCTGAATAACCATGCTGATTTGATTTCAAAATGGTCTCAGTATCGCCATGTTCTTCATCCCCACTAAAACTGTAATATAATGAAGACATGACTCATAATACCTTCTCGTGTGTCAACTGCCTTTAGAAGTCTGTGCTGCAACTGCGAATGATGTTTATTGGCATGTAAAAACCTGTGACGGCTCCACAGCGGCCTTTAGTTCATATGGTCTACTTCTTACCAGGATTAGATTCTCCGTATCGATTTATAATGAAAACTTTTAACGAATATAAGTATATTGTACTCCTATACTTTTAATTAATATAGGAAAACTATCAAACACGTATTATTTTTATGCAGAACTTCCAAAAGCCACAGAACACTTAGCCATAGTAGGCGACGATCGAGCAATTGAGTTGGTAAAGTAAAAGTTGTCCACGACTTTGCCCACTTTGCTGTTGGACGGACTGGCGATCGAGTTTGAATCTACTAGTTGAGCTTTGATACCAAGCTGAGCATTGCTTATGGGCTCTAGAGTATCATGAACAAGTAAATTCGGTGCCAATTCGAATAATCGTTGCCTGACCTCATAGACGTCTTCGTAGGGCAAGCTAACATCCAGTACTTCGCCTACAGCACGAACAATCTTCCAATCTTCACGTGCTGCACCTGGCGCAGCTACGGCTGCTCGTGTCATCTGAGCCCGGCCCTCAGTGTTGACATATGTTGCATTCTTTTCTGTGTATGCTGAACCAGGCAAAATAACATCGGCAAAAGTAGCTCCTACATCACCGTGGTGGCCCTGGTAGATGACAAAAGCGTCCACAGGAATGTCCTCGGCCTTTATTTCATCTGCTCCGACGAGATACACAATTTTTGGAGTAGTACTCGCAGCAGCGGCCGATGGGGTGAATCCTACATCATATGCACCAGCTCTAGAGGCTGCTCGGTGCAACAAATTGTATCCATTCCATTCATCAGTAACAAAATTGGCCTTGTTTTTCACCACGAAATCTCCAACAGTCTTATAAAAGGCACTGGCATCGGGATGCTCTGACATTTGAGATCCCATAATGATCATAGGGCGTTTAGCATTGGCCAGTTTAGTACCAAAGCTACCCTTTAGAGCTGCAGCTAGCGACTTATAATCAGTGCCAAGGTGTTCGTATCCAAACGTCGAATCGAAATTCTCACCAACTAAGCCAATTGTCACATCAGAATCAAGCCACCTCTTACGGATTCGAGCATTAAGGACAGCAGCTTCCAGCCTAGGATTAGTTCCTACCAATAGAATGGCATCAGCCTCAGCAATTCCGCGGATACTTGAGTTGAACAGATAGTTAGTTCGGAAATCCACACCATGAGCAGGAGGAAGACCTCCATTGATGCTGTCAAATGCCAAATTCTCTGAACCTAATGTATTAGCCAGATCCTTTAGAACGACCAAAGACTCGACGTCGACCAAGTCACCAGCAACGACTTTAAATTCGTCAGCTTTAGGTTTTAATCGGTTGAAAGCATCCTTGATAGACAAAAGAGCCTCGGCCCACGTTGCAGTTTCAAAGGTTTCGTTGTTTTTAATCAATGGAGTTGTCAATCTCTGGGTATTCAAGCCATCTACGGCAAACCGAGTTTTGTCAGAGATCCACTCCTCGTTGACATCATCATTCAGACGGGGAAGCACTCGTAGAACAGATACACCACGAGAGTCTAGTCTTACATTGGAACCTAAAGCGTCCATGACGTCAATGGACTCCGTATTTTTGAGCTCCCAAGGACGGGCTTTGAAAGCATAAGGTTTAGAGGTCAGAGCACCGACCGGGCACAAATCGATGACGTTCCCAGACAGTTCTGAATTGAGGTTTCGCTCCAAGTAGGTTCCGATCTGCAAATCGTTTCCTCGGCCCGTGGAACCCAGCTCAGGAGCTCCAGCAACCTCATTAGCAAATCGAACACACCGAGTACAGTGAATGCATCTGTTCATGGAAGTCTTTACAAGAGGTCCAATGTTCTTGTCTTCAGTGGCACGTTTGCCGGATATCTCCTTGAATCGGCCACGATCCGACCCATACCGAAGACTCTGGTCCTGCAAGTCACATTCACCACCCTGATCACAAACAGGACAGTCTAACGGATGGTTCTGCAGCAGCATCTCTGTAACACCCTCACGAGCCTTATGCACTCGCTCAGTGTCGGTTTTGATCACCATGCCATTACCCACGGGAAATGCACAAGATGCAATGGGCTTAGGGGCCCTTTCCATATCTACAAGGCACATTCTACAATTTCCCGCAACTGCCAATTTCTCATGATAGCAGTACCTTGGCACAGCAACACCGGCTTTCTCGCATGCCTGTAAAACGCTCGAGCCCGCTTCAATGGACACAGACCGGCCATCTACAGTGAGCTGCACCTCTGCCCTGTGAGCAGCCGAGCCCGAAAAAAGACGAGCAAGATGCCGGTTTGCACGTCGCAACGACGAGCGAGACGACCGTGAAAAAGCGGTGCTGAGCATGATGATAAAGCAGATTCTTGTAGTATGCCTGGAAATGGACCTGGTTACAATGCTTCAATGCCGCTCAGTCAAACACTTTTTCCATGCAAATTCAACCGATCCTCGCTCCTATTCTATAACACACGTGATCTCGCTGTTGGCAGATGTGCTATTTGAGTGTGTTGCTCAGTTCTGGCAAATATGCTTCGAAATGCTCAGTTCTAACGGGGTGTGTTTTCCTTGATGAAATTCAAATCCCAGCGCTGCTGATTGGTGGGGTGTTGGTGCACGTACATCTGAGCACGCATCTTAATATAAAAGCATCAAGCCTGACAATTTTGCACGTTAAATTGTTCATGACAGATCATTATTGTAGGTGGGTTTTGCTTTAAATCACAAGACGTATTCTCTACGGATCTGTCTAGAAAGAAAAGGACTCTAGCTGGAGCTGCAGACTTGCTACGCGAGGATTACTGTTTGTTCCTTACCGAGAGTCGGACAGATGATACCTATTGAAGAGTTTTGAACAAGAATCTAAAGGATGAGTGACGAAGAATGAAGTGCTTTAATACCAATAAATTGTATTCCTTGGTTTGCAGACCATGTTGGTAGACGTTTCGAGCAGTACCCGGATCAAACATCTACATTGAGAAAAACCCGCTTACCGAAACAGGATATCTAAGAGTCCACTTCCCCAATTGATGCCCGTAGTTTGGTGAGTCACCATCTGCGAATCTAGCGATTCTTGAAAGAATCATTAGAACGCCACCTTTGCCCAAGTCAAACCGTTTGCTCCACTGTGACCTTTCGCTTATGATACGGACAAACCGCTCAAGTCCACGTGCCATTGTGGCGCCGTCACCGTGATTGTGCCTCGCGTACCCGAGGAAATCAATTAATGCCAATGTACATTTTGCCGGCGCTACGCAGCGGCTTGGGGCTACTACAAAGTGAATGAAGTCAAAATTGACCAGAAAGAAGGAGCCAAGATCCGTAAGTACATTTGGGGAGATAGGGAGATCTCATTCAATTTCTCTGACAATTGCGGAGGCGTATGCTGCTGGTGGCCACTGGAAGAACAGAAGCAAGACGGTAGTGCAGCCCATTTTGGTGTTGATACGAGGAATATGGATCCCATGGATATCCTTCACGTTGACCGCAAGATTGAAAGAGCCTGGCTGTTCCGGCAGCTCAAGAACAAAGCCATGGCGCATGAGCAAGATGGAGCCAACTATGCAACTGTATTGCAGGTTTAATTGAGAGATGTGTCTCAAGTTGGAGGAAGTGCTTTTGCTCGCTGTACCCCCAAAGCTACCAGCTTCTCCAATTCCCGCAAACAAAAAATAAAAAAAACACGCGAATAAACGCGAAAGGAAGGCATATCTATAAAGATTATAGTGAATTTTTTACGAAGTGGAAAGGGAAAGGCATCGGGCCCGACCTTGATTGACTCCTAGGGACACGAATATTCACAGAAATAGTGAAAAGACGGCATAATCAGCCTTTTACGATATAATACAATACCGTATAGTACGAAATTTCGTCAAAAAAACGGTTCCGGGATTTCCCGCGATTTTTCCTTAAATACCTTCGATTATGTCTCGAACCACAATTTTGGCCCGATGGTTTAGTGGTATAAATTCTCGCCTGTTGTTCACTCTAAGTAATTGTTCGCGAGAGGTCCCGGGTTCAATTCTCGGTTGGGCCCCTTTTTTTGCCTTTTCTTTTGAAAATATCCATTTCCTATCACTGTTCTACAATCCCAGTCCAAATCCGTCTCTGTCTTTGAGTTGTCGTCGGTCTTGTTGATGCTTATCGTTGTAATATATGACCAAAAACCACAAACTCAACATGCAGATAAAGTGATGCATCATGTAAGCATTTATAGCTCCAAATAATACTGCATATACTGCAGTGTAAAGAATAAGGCTAATAGTAAACAGTTTAGGTCCTTGGCGGCGTTGTCGTGGAACCTGAATGCACTTTGAAAGGACTGCTACCAATACCAGCTGAGGAAGTATGGCAACCACATTATGATATGTAGAAAACACAACCGTCCACTTCCAAGACAGATTATGCAGCCAAACAATTAAGAACGGCCCCTCCAAAATCGCCTGCCATATAAAGATGACTGCGAGAGATAAATTGAAGTTGAAGAATGTCTTTCCTTCTGACGAATGGCTCCTAGGCTTGCTAACTCGAGGTAGAACGTAAACCAGCTGAAAGCAAGCAATCCCTAGCATAGCCACCTGGAAAGGAATCAGATATAAGAATATCAATAGGCCAAGTGCTGAGACTAGCGAAATAGCTGTTATAGGCGGAAATCGACACTCAGAAACCATGTACACTGGTCGAATGGGCAAGGGATCCAAAACCTCATTATACAATTTAAACAAACCCAGCACAACCAAATTAATAAGCTTGAAAAATGCAGTAGCAATACCAGTTGAGATGATCAGAAAAAGGGGACCTAAGAACCAGAATCGCAGGTCAGACAATCCCAGAAATAGTTCGTTCAAGCGCATGTACGGGTTAAGGTAACGCAACGAAACAACAGAAGCTGGGTCATACAGAAGCTCAAGTTTTCGAAATAGTGCGCGGATACTTTCGTTTCCAAGTATGATGTATAAAATGACCAGACTGAACAATGCAGTGTTCATGTATTTTGTGACAAACCGCTCAAGCATGAGCTCAAAGGGAGGAACCTCTCCATATTCATTGTACTCCTGCATTTGTAGAGCAAATATTACCAATGTCATTGCAAACGGGAGAGTTGCTAATAGAGTTCTATAGCGTAAAGCAATATTGCCTAGAGACCCCCAAAGATCCAGAGATACTTGAACATGAATGCTATCGTCGAGATCGTCATTCTCACATACAACCGGAGGGCTAAACAGTTGAATATGCAAATTTTCCCCATTGCACTCTAATCCATATGGGATATAAGGTGAAATAGGGCCATGAGTATGAATTTTTATAGTTTTTCCTGCAGCATTGACATGGAATCTCGATTCCAATGGCTCAGAAATATACTGGCGTACAAGCGGTGCAAAGTAATTTTGACTGTCAAATTTGCACCTAGAATCAGCAGTATCAACTTTAATTTTGAATGACAATAATGAATTATTACCAGGAGAGATGCTTAGGTCGTGATACATGCGGCGAGGGAGCGTTAAAGAGATGGACCGGAACAGTAGTCGTAAAAAGGGCATATCAATATTTAGAAAGCCCATACTAATTGGGGCAACTTCCAAAAAAGATGAACGCGAGTCCTTGCCTTCATGATAGGCGATGAGATCCGAAGGATGAAATCCCTGATCAAAGTATGGGTCCAAATAGTAAAATGTCATTGGGCTTTGATCACCTGGATCATCCGATGGCAGCAATGAATATGACTGCGACACAGGCAATTGCATTGACCTGCGACGCGTTATATCAGAGCACCTCATTCCGACGGTCGGCTCTTCGTTTCCAAAGTTGTACAACTGCTTAGCGTCTTGTGTGCCATTTGACGGGCTCTCACATAGCAGCAACAAATCGTGGTTGAGTGTGGACGCGTTCGTTAGCACTCCAATATATGCAGAGCCAGGCAGATTAGCTAGAGAAAGCTTATTAGAAGAGGGTGCATGCATTGGAAGGCGCAAGCTTTTGATTTCTTTTGTTGAAAATTCGTCGTCCAGACTGACGGGAACAGTGATATTACGAGTATTAGGATGTACAATTTCGTCTCGGGAAATTGTATTGTATTGATATTTTGCACCTTTGGCATGTCTGGCGCTTCTAATTCGAAAGTTCTGAGAGACTTGGTCGAAATCTGATAGTAGGTGGTCTTCGAATGCAGCCATTCTGTCCGGCAAAGGCTTTGTTCGAGAGGCAGAAGTAGTATCAGCTATAGAAAATAGCGTCTTGCCAAGCTTGTCTCGGAGCTGGCGGCACCACACGATTGCTAGATGATCAATGCCGGTCCAGACTCCAGGAATTGAATAGGTAAAGGTAGAAAAGCCGTGGTCTGGCAATACTACGCTTGACACCGAAGTCAAATCAGAAGGAACCATGTTATCAGATTTTCCTCCAGCTATTGATATAAGAGCCATGTCACTTAATTGCGAATTATGATCCAAAACGTTTCCAGCCGTGAATCTCCAGTACTTGTTGACTTTCTCATAAATTAGCACCAGATCTCGATCGAACGACAATGGCGGCATAATATGCGGTGTGGATAATGTGACAATGGTATTAATGCTGTGCTCCACATAATTAGGTAGTGTGACCATAGTTCGAGCGACAATTCCACCCATAGAATGGCCCACGACGATGACAGACTTGGGAGGGTTTTCAAACGACGAATAGAGCCCTAGAATGTACTCAATGCCATCGTTCAAGTACTCTGCTTGGTCCAGCAGGGTACTTCCATGAAATGCAGTGAAATCCTCGTTAAAATCGGCGGTGAAAAAATCAAATCTGGGCCCTTGAGGTTCGGCTTGCGAGGCCTGCGAGCAGTACGATGCCAACGAACGGACCTGCCGATAGCTGCCGGCGTTTCCAGGGATGAAAAGCACGGGAATTCCACCCAGATCAGTGCCAGTATCAACGCCGTTTCCCTCTCGATATAAAAGAAGAGTGTACCGGGAGCCCATTCTGGAGTAGTGTGAATTGAAGTCCTTCAATGTAGCGTACGATTCGTACATCCAAACCATGCCGCAATTGTCCGGATATGCACTAACACTGTTAGAATGCGAAATATAGCAGAGCGACAGAAATGCCAGAGAAACCGCCATTAATATGGCAGGCATCATTCGTTGCAGCGACGTCATCGCCGGTTGTGGTTGTTATCAGGAGCAACGTGCTGGTTACGTAACAAGGTCAAATGCCCAAGGAAGTTTTAGTAGCTTGGCTCGCTGGCTTTCTGACTGAAGGGTGTTTAGGATGGGAACGTTTGAAGAAGGGAAAAAGAAGAAATGATCAGGAGGGTAAATATTAGCTTTCAGGGTCTGGTGGTGCGGGATTAAGGAGTAGATGAAGGAACGGTAATAATGGAGCTATAAGATGCAACTATATGAATTGTAAGAATATATCATTAGAATATTAAAGAGAACTATATAAGAATATTTCATAAAATATGCAATTGCTACAATAAGATTCTAATAATAGCCATATTCTAACCGCTAACATTACAACCACTGCTAACAACTCCTTTATCATACGTCATGTCCATTCCGTTTGGGAAAACGGTACCTGAACGGAACAATTGCCTCATAACTCCGGATGACTTGCCGACATCCGTTTTCCCCTTTTTAACCAAATATAACACTCTTACAATCCTAAATATGCCATTCGCTTCTTTCCGTCTAATTTTTCCCATGTTTTGGCCTCACATTCGTTGTGTTGCCATCGCAAACATACCGAAAATCAGATCCTTTAGTTCTGTTTTTGTCCATTTTAACACCTTATATATTTTTATCCACCGATATTCCCTTTTGACTTCCAACTCAACACACTGTCTAATAGGTAACAGCGCTTTTGAATAGCGTTCACTATCATTTATATTAGCGCTTTTGGCTACTCGTGTATCCTTGCTCTTTATAGATAGTCCCTATGAGCACCCAGGTACACGAGGCCAGGTTCCCTGTGCATCGTAACAGCGGGCCTCATAACGAGCACTCCCTGGAGAAGATATCGATCGATGTCTCGGGTCTGTCTAGTCATGATTCCAGTGCTATTGATAGCCCGCTGACGCCGTTGTCGGGCCGGCCCAACGGTGAAGGCCACAGATACCAGAGATCCCGGTCAAAAAGCATCGAGGCTGGCGAAGAGGTCATCAGACAGCTTGCGCCGCCTATCAGCGTGCCGTTAGTCGCCTGCTGCCTCACGTGGTACGCGACGTCGGCTATGTCGAACACAGTCACTAAGACCATTCTTATACACTTCCCGTACCCCGTAACTCTCTCAATGGTGCAGTTTGCACTGGCGGCATCTTTCGGGGCCGCTACATTAATGATTGCGCATCATTTCAGAGGTGTACAGCAATTACTGCCTCGAGGCTTGGTTTCTTCAAACGGTATTCGACACCCGACTGTAGAAATCCTTAAGAGCACTGCGCCCATGGGTGCGTTCCAGCTGGCTGGCCATATATCGTCGCACATGTCGACGCAACGCATTCCACTAAGCTTAGTGCATACGATCAAAGCCTTGTCGCCTCTGTTCACCGTCGCTGCTTACCGGCTGATCTTCCGTGTCGCGTACAGTCCGACCACATACCTTTCGTTAGTGCCCTTAACTGTGGGTGTTATAATGACGTGTGCGGCAGGATTTGAGGCCAACTTCACTGGGTTTGCATATGCATTGATATCGACTTTGATTTTTGTATCTCAGAATATGTTTTCAAAGAAGCTGTTGACTAATAGCAGTGATGAGCCGATTGAACCAAGCAGACCGGTGCCTCGTCTCGATAAATTGAATCTTCTTTGCTACTGTTCTTCACTTGCATTCATATTTACGTTTCCGCTGTGGCTTTTCACCGAGGGGCTCACCATCTTATCTGATTACTTTGCATCTACGGGCACCTTTTTCGGAGACCATCCGCCGTCACACGCTATGACGGCATTGGAAGATTATACCGGAGTTCAATTACTGGGACTTTTCCTTTTGAATGGCGCTGTGCATTTCAACCAGAATATCTTGGCATTCCAGGTGCTAGGAATGGTTTCCCCTGTTACATACAGCGTGGCCAGTCTGATCAAAAGAATAGTAGTCATAACCGTTGCAATTTTATGGTTTGGCCAAAGCGTAACAGGCATACAAGCGTGGGGAATATTGTTGACATTTTTAGGATTGTATTTATACGACCGGAGTGGAGGAGATAAGCATAAAAATATACGGCAGGGCCGACCGACGGTTTTACCGCGATAAATATAGAAATTCATTTACTGTAGAGTTAAAGCATTGGACAAGTTGAAGTTATTTTTCTGATCAAATGGAACGTTGCATTATTACCGTAGTGGAGGAGTATTGTCATAAGTAGCGAGGCCAGGACTCAAAAACGAGCACTCTCTATGTCTTATGCCGCGCAAGCCTTGATACCGGCATGTCTTAATACTGCTGAACGCCCTCCTTAATGACCCGCAACGGGCGCGTCTCCAGTAACCTTGGCAACAAACTCCTTTGCCATGTCTCCAAACCCAACCATGCAGATAGTCTGCCATACACCAAGTCCAATACGAGGCGTAACACCCCGATACAGTCCTTTGAGACCACTCTGAGAATATATATACTTTCCTGTAGACCAAGTCGTTAGCTTCTTGGGCCTGTTGGGGTCGTCGGTCTTGGACTGCATTTCTATTCGAATGACCTCAATTGGCTGGTTCCATGTCGACAAGCCTCCTCCAATAGCCGAAGCGAGGATTTTCTCTATGCCCGATAGCTTCTCGCCGCTGGTCTTACCAGTCGTGCTACGGATGCCGTCCTCTGCCAGACGAGACAGACCGAACCGAGATCCCCAATTGGTCATTTGGCGAATGGCAATGGCATTAACGCCCTTATTAACGCCCCGCAGACCTTCTTTCTTGACGATATCTGCAAAGACCTGGAAAGTTCCCGGAGGCTTGCCTCCAGCAGCAGCCTCCTTGGCCCGCGTGATCTCCACAGTCTTCATGCAGGTACAGAAACCTACTGTCAGGTACGCCTGAGCAAGGCCTCCAGCGATTCCACCGGAGATTCCAGCGCCGAAATTGCCCAGATTGAACAGTCGTTTGCCATGATACTCGACCTCAGACGATACAAACAGTAGAACAGCCCCCTTAGTGGAGGCCTCGATCCAGGCCCAGGGGATCAGTCCTTGATAGAAACCCAGCAAACCACCACGCGACCATATGCGACGGAGAGCTGCGGGAAACGTGTCGCCACGATTGGCCGCCATGGTGGTTTTGGTGACTTCTAACGGCTGGCCCAGCGTGGTGACTCTGGACGGTTAGAGATGAAACTGCTAAAAGGCTAACAACACTTACTCAAACATATTGAGGCCGGCTCCCAGCAAGATGTTGGAGAACGAAACCTTCTTCTTCTTAATATCTACTGTCTGCGCCATGGTGTGCTGTGGATCGAATAGTGGGCCGTTTGATTACTCCAACAACTCTTGTTGGCTGATTGGGGACTGCAACTCAACAGAACCAGGTGCTCAACAAGTGGAGGCAAATGTGCAAATGGAGAGGCCATGCGTACGTAATCAGGGGCATTATGCAGAGAACGAGGGGCAATTGGGGCTTTTTTCTTAAATATTTTATTGCTGCGGCGAAAATTAGATAATGACGTAGGTTCAGACTCGTAGCCCCACACTTCGGGCTCCAAGCCCGCTGTTGACAAGCTTGTTTGCCGATAAACCGGATTCTTCAAAGTACGGCATCTGTATGGCGCGCTTAGCGCTGATTCGCAGCGCTGGGTCGTACCGGATGAGCTGGCTCAGCAAATCAATGCCGTGGTGGTCCAGGCCGGGCACTGCTCGCTCCAGGGATCGCGCTGCCCATTGAGGGAAAGTCGACTTGAAATCCGGAAGTGACGTGACGCCTGGCCACACATCCTCGTTAGGAGTGCCCAGCAGCCGGAAAATCTTGAAGATCTCGTCAATCTCGCTATCTCCGGCGAACAGAGGCTTCCTGGTGACCATTTCGGCAAAAATACACCCGACACTCCACATATCGACGCCGGTCGAGTACTGGCGGCCGCCTAACAGAATCTCAGGTGCTCGATACCACAAAGTTACAACTTCGTGTGTATATGTTCGCAGGGGCACTCCAAAGGCCCTGGCCAGGCCGAAATCGCCCAACTTGAGGTTTCCCTCCTTGTTAATGAGCAAATTCTGAGGCTTGAGATCCCGGTGCAAAATGCGGTGTGAATGGCAATACATGATACCTTTCATGAGCTGACTCATGAACTTCTTGACCATTTCAGAGCCAAGGCCCTCGCCGGCCGGAATGGCCTCCATGTATCTTTTGAAGTCCATATCCAGCAGCTCAAACACGAGGTACAGCTTATGAGAGTCTGCATGCACAATATTATAAAGGGGTACAATGTAGTCGTTGCGCATTTCTTTGAGCAAGGAAATCTCGCGGATGGCCGTGCTTGGAACGCCTTCGTCCTCGGCCTCCAAACGGATCTTTTTCAAGGCTACAATTCGGTTGCCATTCTTAAGATCGCGAGCCTTGTAAACAACCCCATATGTTCCTTCGCCGATCTTTTCCAGACGCTGATAGTCCATAAGATCAGACATTGTGCACAGGCGGGCTAGGAAGCGAGGGGGCTAACACCAAATAGAAGGAGAGTATTTTGCAAAGAACGGAAAAGAAATTCAACGAGTGGGTATAACAGGGGGGAAAAAAGACCAAAGACCGGAATTAAAAACGGCGACTTGGTGTTGGCTTATGTTTGTTGTGCAAAAAGCCTTGACAAAGTTTGGTTGCCAACAGGGTTTGTTTTCATGTTTGTTTTGCCATATTTGGACGTACCGGCAAGGGGAAGTTAGGGAACTTGATAGAGATGAATAGAGATAAATTGGGTGAAATTAGTCGAGGATGAAAATAAAATGGAATAATTGGATGGAGTCAATTAGAAATAGAGTACTTTTGGCAATATTTGGATATTGTCGTAATGTTATGGTATAGCATGTTCAGCTCAAGTTACTGTTCATGCTTTAGCTATGTGTTACTGTAGCTCAAACTGCAACTAACAGAGTGCGAAGTTAATGTCATTAGTACTAATATTACAATTAGTGCTAGTTTTTCTAGCTTTCTACGGTCACGCACTTGGTTTAACATGCCGTAACGTCGAAACTAGTCCATTGCTACTTTCGCACTACCTTTCATATCCCGCCTATCTACATAGCTATACCGCTCAATAGCCCTGCCAACATCCCTTACTTCTGCTTGCTTTCTCGCTCTCGCTTCTTCAGCGCCCTTTTCCTGATATCCTGGTGCATTCCATAGTTGATGTTACTCACCGTCTTGCTCCACACTCCAAATACGCTTTCCATGCCAAAGTAAAACAGCGCATGGCTCCAGTACGGAATCGTAGTAGCATATCGGTCCTGTGCACCGTTTCGTCGGCCAATTGACTTGAGCGAAGAACGCACAAATGCCTTGGGATTTGGAATGAGCAGCGACGTTCGACGGACTTTAGACATTGACGACGTCACCAAATATGACAAAACCATCTGGACGTCGATTTTGAGAGGAGCCACCTCGGTGGCCAACGCGCTGCTCCAAGCTTGCAGAAACGCCTTTGATCCCGCATAAGTGGCCAGCATGGGTGTCGGGGCAGTGGCAGCAAACGAACCCAGAGTCAGCACCAATCCACGACTGATTTTCTTCGACTTGATACTGGCGTCAATCACAGGCAAAACAGCCTTTGCCGTCTTCAGCGTGGCAATGTTGTTGATGGCAATAATCTGTTGCAATTCGTCAACGGACGTGTCCAGAAACGACACTGGTATGTCATGCGAAACACCAACATTGTTGATCAGCACCCCCACAGAGCCCAACTTCGCAGCAAATGCACCCAGTGCTTCATACACGTCGTCGGTCGCAGAGGCCGCGTCCATGGCAAAATGCTTGGCCTCCACGTTGTGCTTCTTCACCACCTCCTTAGCCAGGCTCTTGAGCTTAGCCTCGGAGCGCGAAATCAGACCGATATTGAAGCCCTTGGCAGCCAGCTGATGCACGTATTCCTCGCCAATTCCCTGGGTACATCCCGTGACAATTGCCCAAGATCGCGGGCTCTTGGAAGCGGCCCCGTACTTGGAGAGACTGGGCGCAGGCAGCACAAAACTATCGAGAACAATGGCAGCGAGGCTCAGAAACAAAGACAGCGCCTTGAGCAGGCCGACTGTGGCCAGAATGGCCAGCGCAGCAGCTACATAGGGGCTGTCTGATACGACGTCCTGGATATCTTCGATGATTTTCACTGTCATGGGTGGATCAAGCTGAGAGCCCAAACAGGCAAAACAACCCGAAAACAAGCTCGGCAGCGACAACTTGGGTTTGCAGGCATTGGAAAAACCCGACTCAAAAAATAAAAGCACAGATATTGCCCAGTGATAGCCAATAACCCAGCAAAAATCGTACGATCTGCCGTGTGCCGAGCGCGGAAGGGGGCTGTTTGCCTGACAGTCACGTGCCAAATTCTCATTCAACCCCGGATTGCATCATCCTAGGCTGCACTGAGTTGATTAGAAATGGCACATGAAACGTTATATAAGAAATGGAATATCACCCTGTGGCGATTACTCATCTGATCGACTGCGGATCTTGAGAATTTCAGAAACGCAAGGCATTTATTTGGTATTACTCTGGTCAATCCTGCAACCCTTATATCGATAGGACACTACGACTAAAGCTAGTAGCTTGCTGTAACATATCTTTATCAGGCTGTAATATACCTTTATCATGGCTCCTCCTACTTCTGTAGCTGTCGAAAATACCCTCGCACAGCAGCCAATCAGGGCCACAAAGCAGCCTCTGGCTACTCCTACAGGCATTCCTATCAATGCCCTCGAAAAACTGTCCTTGCACAGTGAGCCTATTCCTGAGAACGACTCGTACAAGTGGCGTGACTTTCTTCCTGCGTTCCCCGACGTAAAATGGGAACCCCTTGGAGACATTGATGTCGGGCCTGATGCTGCCCTGGGTGCCGATCCTCAGTATACCAAACTGCTATCTGCGGCAACCAAAGTGGAGCATTTGACTCCTAAAATCGGCACTGTTCTTCATGGTGTCAACCTTGCGTCTTTGGACGACGATCAGCGAAAAGAATTGGCTCTTTTGACCGCTTATCGTGGAGTTGTCTTCTTCAAGGACCAGAAGGACTTTGATATCGATGCCCAGCTCGAGCTCGGCAAATTCTACGGACCACTCCATCGACATGCTACTACGTCTCTTCCACAGGGATGGGACCCAGTACGAGATGCAGACGGCCCTCGAAAGGATTGGGATTCCATCCACGTTGTTCATGCCAGCACTAAAAAGGTCCAATCAACCGGATTCTCGCCTGTATACTACTGGCACAGCGATGTCACATATGAAAAACAACCCCCCAGCTATACCACGCTCAAGCTTCTCGGAGGCCCTCCCAATGATGATGGGCATGGTGGTGACACTTTGTGGGTAAGCGGATATGGACTTTATGATCTGCTGTCACCGCGACTACGAACCTATTTGGAAGGACTGACAGCTACACATTCCGCAGAGGAACAGGCCAACGATTCGCGACGAAGCGGTAAACCCGTTAGAAGGGAGCCAGTTGTCACTGAGCACCCAGTGGTTCGAACACACCCTGTGACCGGATACAAGTCACTGTTTGTCAATCCCGGATTCACACGTAAGTTGGTTGGAGTTCCCGGAGCAGAATCAGACGCCATTCTGAGACATATATACGAATTATCAGCTACGTCACCGGAAATCACTGCTCGCTTCAAATGGGGTGAGAACGATGTGGCTCTATGGGATAACCGAATTGTTAATCACAGTGCTTCATATTCATTCTTCCCTCATGGCCGACATGCCGTCCGAGTGACGCCTCATGGTGAGAAGCCGTTTTTCGATAAAGATCATAGCAAGAGTCAGCAGGAGGATATTGATGAATATCATGGATCCAGGGCCGTTGACTTTGACGGATCCAAAGGCGGTAACTACAACGATTAGCAAGTGCTGATTAGCAAGTGCTAACTAGCTATGGACCATTTCATTAAGATTAGCTCTACATAAGGAATAAACGTATTTGGGGAATTGCAAAATAATTACAAGAGTAAATGACGTTCTCGTTTTAACTTGTTGATTACGGTGTTCACGTGCACACATACGGCATTATCGAGCTCAGCCACAATAGAAACTAGGAACAAAGAGTTTCGAGACTAAGTGAAATTAATGAGGACAAGGCGGCATGGTTTTATAATGGCTTTTCCAAATGCTTTTATATGGCAAAAAATACAATAGTTTATACTTATGCCGCATTTGCCAGCCCGATTGCGTCATAGATCAATATTTTTTCCAGATCACTAAGCTATTCCGACAGTTGCTCGGCATTTATCTACAACAATATATCGAATAAATAGACATGGTTAATATATACAAGTGATTTTATCCAAGCTATATGGAAATCCCTACCTTCTAAATATAACACTAGTGCAAAGTTTGGGTGCCTGAGGTCATTTAATGTCGTTTTAGGCTTGCCTACTTTCGGTTGATGCTATTTTTACTTAAGATTATCATAGTAGCAATCCATACTACTTAGTTACAACTTGCACACAACGCAAGAAACATATATTTGCCAATCCTGCAGAGGCCCTGGAGCCCGGTTATCAAAATAGATATCACAGAGGAGGGAGATTTTCTTTCAAAATTGTGACAATTCCACAAGGGTATTTTGCCTGAGCACAGTTTAGCCAGTTGAAGGGCAGTTTAAAAGGCCGGTAGTGCTTTGAATACAGGCGCAGTGCTTTACACACACGGCATATTGCTGCATATACTGCATTTTGCTCTAAAAGGGCATTGAAAACCTCTAACAGTCGTCACCCTATAAGTGGATCTGTCTATCTTGTATCATGTCCGGTCTACGCCGACTATCCTTTGGTGGACGCAACGACACAAAGGTGCATTCTCGCCAACCCAGCGCAAGCCACAGTGCCCGTCACTCCAGTCACCGCTCGTCGCTGGCGTTTGTGTCGCCCATGGAAGGCGACATGTCGCAGTTTTCCACCCCAAATATGTCACATTCTTCTGCCCATTTTGGCGATGGGAACTCACCTTCAGCTCACCCAGCAAAACCAATGACCATGCCGGCGCCGGAGTTTTCCAAGGACACACCCCTTGAGATGATTCCCATTCTGACGCTGCTGTCGTGCCAGAGAGCTCGCGTGTACTACGACGGGTACTTTATGCTGCTTGCTGATTTGAATTCAGGTATGTGTGTTTATTTTGATGTAGCCTCAAAAAATCTTTACATCTCTAACTTTTACTGCAGATGGAAAACCCGGAATTGAACGACGCTGGGTAGAAGTGTACGGCAAGTTGACGGGTTCAGTGCTCTCGATATGGGATGCTGATGCTCTTCACAATCACACGGATGATGGTGAGCCCACGCCGACCTATATCAACATTACCGACTCCACATTTAAAAGCATTGCCTCGCTGCCATCGCCATCTGGCGACCTTTCAAACATTATTGTGATATCAACGACGATGAAAAATAGGTATTTATTCCAGTTTTCTAGCCAGAAACTACTCCAGGAATGGACTGCTGCAATGCGTTTGAGTGTTTTCGAGTCGGCCTGTTTACAAGAAGCGTACACTGGTGCTCTTCTTTCCTCAAAAGGCTCCAAACTCAATGGAATACGTACCCTTTTAGCTGAGACGAGGTTTAAACATGAGGAATGGGTCCGTGTTCGTTTCGGGGCTGGCATGCCCTGGAAGAAATGCTGGACCGTGATTACCCCGCACGGCAAAAAGAAGAAAGATTCACCGTATCCAGGAACCATGTGCTTTTATGAGGATGATAAAAAGACAAAGAAGAAGATGCCCTTGGCTATGATCACCTCGGCATGGAGCGCCTATGCTGTATACCCTGAGAAGAGCATCTTGGTCAACGCTTCAACTCTTATCAAGGTCGAAGGAACTGTGGTATTTGAAGATTCCTCCAGTCCTAAAGATACTTCTGTCTTTTTAATGCCTGACCAACATCCGGGCGTTTTAGGCTTTGAGACTCTGATTCGGTTCCTCATCCCCTCTTTGGACGTGTTTCGACTCTATGGACGTCCACAGCGTTTGAATGCTGACAAAGGCGACATGCGCTCTCTGCTCTTTGGTATGCCATCTTTACCCAGAACTCAGTATCTAGAAGTGCTGGATATTGTCATGCTGGTTGGTTTGGCAGGTAGCGATACATGGAGTGCTCATGAATGGTCAAAGAACATCAAGGAGCTCCTGGCTAGGAAAATCGCAACTGGATACAAAGGTACTGGTGTGATGCAATTTGGCAGCTCTACTTCAGAGACAAGTCTGCCATCGCAAAGACCAGTTTCAAATCCTGTCTTCATACCTCCCTCACAGTCTTCGCCCGTTATTAGCACTACGGGTGACTCGGATAATGAATTTTCCGATGACTCCATACCACCTCCAGTGCCTCGTCATGACAGTAATGGTTCTTCTAATAGCGACCGTCTGGTGGCCATGCGCCAAGCGCCATCGGCCCCTACTAGTCAACGAGAGCTTCCTGTCCCACAGCGAGAAGCCAGTGATAATCAACTGCATGAACCATCACAATACATGGACCGGAATGAGCGCCAATACAGGGATCCCGACGAGGACCAATACATAAATCCCGGCGAGGGACATTCTGCACTTCGTGGTCCTCCTATCAGAGTTGCAGGGCCTCAGCCTCCTCGCCATGAAGTGCCAGAAGCAGCCCCTGGATCTCCCCGTCATGGTGGTAGGTATGTTGATAGGGCACCACCCCCACTGGATTTACAGCGCCAGCAACCAATGCCACCGCGGCACCAGGGAGGACTGGTCGCTCCTGTATCACCATACCAAGAAAGTAGACCCGGTGTTCGAAGCGCATCTGTTGGAGCAAACCCCAACAATTTGATTGGTCAGGTTGGACGTGATACGAAGCCTATTTCGCCTCTTCCAGGTACTGAACATGAAGCTACATTTTCAAGTGACAGGGTGCCTGTTCCTGGCGGCAGATCATCGTCACGACAGGATATCAGAAACGAAATATTTGATGACCGCAGACAACCAGCACGTGCCCCGGATGGCGCATATCCTAGCCGGCAGCCAGCGCCTCCTCAGCATTCGGGACCCGATGGTGGCCAGACAAAGCGGGTCCCTCGACGGCCAGTATCAAGTGAATACAAGGCTCCTCCGCCGCAACAGAGAGCCCCACCGCAGCACCAGCAGCAGTATGGGCAGCCACCAGGACAACACCCATACGCTTCTATGCCCAGTACACCTGTTAACCAACAGGATATGTTTGATCCGTCATATCACCAACAGGCCATGTATGCCAGTCCTGACAGCTCTCTTAACAGCTTCAGGACGGCAGCTTCGGCGAGTTCGTCGAGCCTGGACCAACAGCCACCACAAGCCTTTCAAACACCATCTTCGCCGCGACATCCAGTTCGACCTCAATCGCCATACTACCGAACACAAGGTGGAAGATCGCCAATTCCACAAGCAGGTGGCAGACAGCCTATGGGCTCGCCTTATGGTGCTCCTCAGAATCGCCCTGCTCCTCCTATGCAGCAGGGCCAGATGCCACCGAATCCAGGTACCTATCTGGTGCCTCCGCCACGTGAGCAGAGACGACCTCCAGCTGATAGGTACAGATAATGAGATGACAAATGAGATATGGTGTTTGCGGTGAGAGAATGGACAGAAAAGAACTACTGTGCATATTGATAGATATGTATTTTGTTATTGCATTACTGTATCTCGTGTATTTTTAAAAAAATCGATTTGATTTATGTTAGATGGGTGCCGTTGTCAATGTGGGCCGCATCAGAGATATATAGATAGGTTAGCCCCGGTAAATTGCCAATAGATTACTATGTAAATCTTCTATCGTCTGATGGATTTCAGTTTTGCAACAGCCATTTTCAAGACGCTGTTTGGCGTGAATTTTGAGCGTCGGAGAACCAACTAGCTGATTCGGTACAGCTTAACTTCGGGCTCAGCAAGTACAAGTTGGATCACTTCTCAAATTAAACAAATATTTCTGTAAAGATGATGCTCTTCCTGGAGATATGATAATACAGCATTAGTGCTACTTCACACCATTACTCTTTGTCCATAGTTCCATGCCAATCGGCAACACTTACCCGATATTGTTGCTATGTTTTGACCGGACAGATGACTTCATCTGATAAAATCTACAACGATAAACAACAAATAAGCGAAGAAATTGCTTTAGAAACGTGCATATGTATATGTAAATTAACTGAAACAAGTTAAATAAATAAATAAATTAACGAATAAATCCAGCTTCTTGCAGCCTTGCTCTACAAAATTGCTCGTTCAATATTACGACCAGAACGACAATTCCCGGCCTTCGGCTCTCTCTTGTGTTTACATCTCGGTATATTTGTACTAGGTTAGTAATGCGGGCGTTGCTCGTTTTGCATAATGTGGTGTGAACGCGTCTCAAACGGGAAAAGGTGGCATTTCGCGCCACCGACGTGTTTACTTTGCGTTTCGTATATAAACCCGACGTGTCGCCCCAAATTTTTTTCAGCAACACTTCACTTTCATTCATCACACAAAAATGGCCGACGTACAACAAACACCATCCAAAAAGGCTGCCGGCGACTTATCGAAGCTGGACTTGGATAGCCCCATCAAGCCCAAGGTTTCCGATATTATTGCCAAGGAACAGAAGGATAAAGAGGCAGAGACCGACAAGAACCTCATTGGCCATGATGTACATTTCAAGTCTAGAAAACAGCTACAGGCTAGCGAGGCTGACGAGCCGCTTCTGAAGGAGAATAAGAACCGATTTGTTCTGTTTCCAATCAAGTATCACGAGATTTGGCAGATGTACAAGAAGGCCGAAGCCTCATTTTGGACTGCTGAAGAAATCGATCTCGGCAAGGACATCCACGATTGGGAAAATCGCATGAACGAGGACGAGAAGTTCTTCATTTCTCGTGTGCTCGCGTTCTTCGCTGCTTCCGACGGCATTGTTAATGAGAATCTTGTTGAGAGATTTTCCGGTGAGGTTCAGGTTCCAGAGGCAAAATGTTTCTATGGCTTCCAGATCATGATGGAGAACATCCACTCCGAGACTTACTCTTTGCTTATTGACACCTATATCAAGGATCCTAAGGAGGCCGACTTTTTGTTTAATGCTATTGAAAACGTTCCCTGTATCAAGAAGAAGGCCGATTGGGCTCTGACTTGGATTTCCGATGACGACTCAACTTTTGCTGAGCGTCTCGTTGCCTTTGCTGCTGTCGAGGGCATTTTCTTTTCTGGCTCGTTTGCTTCTATTTTCTGGCTCAAGAAGCGAGGTCTCATGCCTGGCCTTACCTTCTCCAACGAACTCATTTCTCGGGATGAAGGCATGCATACCGACTTCGCCTGCGTGCTCTTCTCGCATCTAGTCAACCGACCCCACAAGGATGTTGTTGCCAAGATCATTACAGAGGCCGTTGCCATCGAGAAGGAGTTCTTGACCGAAGCTCTTCCTGTATCTCTGTTGGGCATGAACGCCAAGCTCATGTGCCAATACATTGAGTTTGTTGCCGACCGACTTTTGGTCGCTCTTGGAAACAAAAAAGTGTGGAACGCTACCAATCCTTTCGATTTCATGGAAAATATCTCTCTCTCTGGCAAGACAAACTTTTTCGAAAAACGTGTTTCGGACTACCAGAAGGCTGGTGTTATGAACTCGTCCAACAAGGATGGAAAATCTGCGCACGGCTTCTCGCTTGATGATGATTTCTAAAGTGCTGCATTCTTTGCAATTTATTCCATATATACGATTTTCTTCTTAATGGCGTCGCGTATAACGCCCTATTATTATATACCCATGTTAATGGAACTGGCTATAGATACAACACGATTTTTCGTTAATGCTTGATTTATATAATTGCAAGTAACATCACTCAGTACAATGGTAGTACTTATACTTATTCATACCGTCTTTCACCTTGTCTTGTATTAGAAAAACACCCTAAATATCATAATCTTCCTATTTATCATTACACTGGAGGTTGCGAATCATTACCATCGTCGACTTTGCGCAGGAAACCTGCCACTCGTGAAACATCAACATCCGATGGATCCGATTCCACCGCCTTTACAAGTCCTTTGAGTAAGGAATCGACTTTGGACTCTTCTACTCCTGTACAGAGCGAAATGATTCGTCTGAATTTGACTTCCAGCTCGGCTGAGCGGCTGCGCAAATCAGCTGCCACTTTATGCAAGGCCTCTTCATTTTTCTTGTATGCGACTATACGAGCTTGAAGTACAGCGGTGGGCATCTTGGCTAGCTCGTCGCCGCTTGACCATATGCGGAAAGGCTGATCAGCATCAAAGTTGCCCTCAAACGCCAGAGAAACTTTGTTATTTATGCTTTGACCAGTACTGGCAGCAATAGCTGCGGCTGCAGCAGCTGCTGCCGATGCATTGTCAGATGTTAATGAAGCCTCTATTTCAGTAGGCTGTCCGTCTTTGGAACTATTAGAATCATTGTTCGGCCGACTAATTTCGTGTACATTATGGTCACTGGCAGTAGCAGGAAGCCCTTCGCCTGCACCCTGCTTGAATCTCTGGTCTTCCTCCTCTACGGCTCGCTCCAATGACTGTGCGCTCTGCTGCCATTCGGCCATTTGACGTGAAATGTCGTTCAAATGTTGTAAATGGTTCTTTCTTTCTTCCAATCCAGACGTAGCTGCACGAAGTTGAGCATGCATATTCTCGATTAAATTGTGCTTATCTGCCATCTCAGTATTAAAGCTTGCCTGGACTTTGTTAAGAGCTTCCTGGATAGACTGAATTACCTGCTCGCGTTTCTCTCTATGATTAGTGACTGCGGGTTCGGGAACATCAGCACTAGCACTAGGTAGTCTCTGTGGAGGCACAGAGCTCGTCGAGCGCATACGTCCATGCCAAGAACTGTCTCTTCCAAGTGCTTGAACACCGAAATCCAAAGGGCAGAGGCCAGCTCTATTGGCAATAGAGGCATCAGCGCCAACATCTAAAAGTTGTTGGGCTATTTGCTTACTACCGACACGAGCCGCAATATTTAATGCACTGTCACCATTGTTGTCCTGGCGATTCACCACCTCTTTCATAAACCAGGTTAAGCCAAATCGCCCTGTACGACTTCGTGACCCTCTGCGAACAATCCATTCCAAAAGAGTTTCCAGATAATATCGACTTGCATCACTACGTCCGCGTATTCCAGTAGTTAACGCTATATGGTGTAGAAGGGTTCTGCCTTGCTTATCGGCCAAGGGGATTGCAGGGTAAAGAATGTCCAACAGCTCAGTAAACGTAGAAAATTCGGAATTATTTGTCACCAATACAGCTCGAATTAAGGGAGATTCACCGGCATAGTTCGTTCTGCGGCAAGAAGCCCCGTGGTTAACCAACTCTCGAACGAGAGGGATACGGGCCAATGCAGAAGCCCAATGCAGAGCAGTATGGCCACTTTCATCGATCGCGACGTCAATATTGATGTCATTTCTAGACTGTAACAGTGAATGCACGTCACTATTGCCGTTATCCATAAAAATCTGAGTCAAGAGTTCTCTAGAATGTTCGAAATTTTCGCTGGTCTCAGCCACCGGTTCTAAGGGAAGATTAGGTTCAGGAACATCTTCATCATTCAACACATCATCAGCAGAGGCAGTGGCTGCATCGTAGCGAGCCTTTTTATTCGGCATGACGTGATGCTCATAATCGTAACCGTTCTTTTTCGAGTCCAATTTCTGCTCAGTGGCATTATCTGGAGTAGTAGTCCCAGTGCCAGAGAGTATATTGTTCATAGAATGATAAATATCAGCACTATTAGGCGACATGCCGACTTTCAGAGAAGACAATGCAGCCGATGCAGACGTAGCAAGAGGAGCGGAATTCGCCGACACCTGCACGGGCCGAGCGAAACTGATCATCGGGCTGCCAGTATTGGCAGCAGAGGAAAGATTAGAATTGCTATGCAAAGCCGACGCGCTATTTTCCCGAGTCGAATAGAATTCCGCAGCTAGTCGCTTACGTTTCGCAGCCATTGCCTGTTCCTTGGTAGGCGTGTTTTCCATGCCAGTATTGGTAGCATCGAAATTAAGAAGAGGATACAGCAAATCATAGACAGAATACTGTTTGCAGAGATCGACGGCGCGATCAAACGTTATCCATGTGCCCTGATATTTGCCATAGCCGCCCTGCACTTTCTCGTGAACACCAGTAAGAATCTCTTTTTCCAGGATTTTTGTCCGTTTCGACTTGTCGACTCCAGCAACCTTGAGGATCTGAGTAGCGTTCAACGACGAGTCGTGTTGCCGGCGCATCACCGAAACACCGTTGACGAGCATTTCAAACACGGGCACGCCAGAGTAGGTGGCCTGGATATTAGTATTAAGTTTTAGAAAGCATATAGCTTGGACTGAAGAACAAAGCCTCAACTGTAAAACTCCAAGTTGTCTGCAACTTACCGTATAAATACCGTCACTTTCGACTTTCGGAGACTGGTGTAGCCGGTTTTCCACATCTGACCGATTGGACATGAAACTCTGTCCGTATATGCTATTGGAAGCTCCATGTGTCTGATCATCTGGAGTGTCCGGTAACGTCGCCGTCGATGCCATGTACGAGGCCGGGACTCCGAGCCCACTGGCGCCTGTCGAAGGAGCACGGACCACGGCAGGCTTCGTATCTGTTCGGGCTGTCGACATCGATACGCTTGAGCTTGAGTTTCCGTCTACAATGCACTAATTGTTAAAGATGATGGAGCAGTTTTAGCAACGGGCTTCGCGTGCGAGTCGCATATGCCGGGTAACTGCACGTGATCAGCTGCATGCGTCACGTGCGTTCCACATCACGTGACGTTTTTTATCATCTCTCCAAATCCAGCACTAGTTACTACTATACCCTCATGTTACCTCCTCCGCCTGGCGTCAAGCCCGTTCAACAGCTGCTCACGCGAGCAAATGAGCTGTCGACTGCTGATCCTGTCATTTCCTATTTCTGCAAACTGCACGCAGTACAGCAGATTCTGGGTGGCGGTCTACATCTCAAGGACGAAGCCGTAGCTGCGTTTGCTGGAGAACTGCTGGATGATGTTGAGAAGTCGAAAACGAGCTCGCCAGCTCTGACTTCTGAACAGGGCCAGGCCATTTTGGCAGACGATGCTGTTGCAAAGGCCTATGTCGAGGCATTTGCCCTCAAGGTGTTTGCAAAGGCCGACAAAGACATCTATGATAAAACGAGCTCGCTGGCCACTGCCAACGGTTTTGCTGCTGCTGCCGTATTCTATGACCTAATTCGTCTTTTTGAGCCGGAATTGGATCCAGACGTGGCTGAAAAGGTCAAGTACGCCAAATTTCAGGCTGCTCGCATTCTTAGGGCCCTGAAGAACGGCCAGGATCCCAACGATTACGAGCCGCCAGCACCTGCACAAGAAGAAGATGAATTTGAGCTGGATGAAGGTATTACTGGAGAAGCTCCTGTTCCACATGAAGATGCTGCTGTTCAACCGTCCGTACCGGCTCGCCAGTACTCCCCACCAGCACCTTCAGTACCCCCTTCGGCTCCACAAGTCCCGCATAATGCTATACCTCCGCCAGCCCCAGTCGCACCGCCATCATACGCTCCTGTTCCCGCAGCACCGGTAGCACCTTCTGCCCCGTCTTTTTCGCCGCCGCAGCCCGTTCAGCCTGCCAATGCTCATATTTATTCGTTAGAAGATGCTCAAGTTATCATGGACAGGTCTACAGTGGTGTCTTCAGCGCAGAAGCATGCCAAATATGCTATATCAGCATTAAATTATGAAGATATCAGCACTGCCATGACGGAGCTTAACCAAGCTTTGGCATTACTGAAGAAAATTGAACAAAGCAAGGCATAAAATAGCATTTTTGATATATTTCGTTTGAACTACAACTAATATCATTAGAACAGATGTAATAAATAACAGTAACGATTAGATGACAGGCTCGAAGTATTGGCTAGTGCTCTCGCCATTAAATAACGGTTCCCTGGTACCGTGGAGGAGGATGGCCATATGGTTTATATGCCGTTTCATCACCATACCCTTTAAGTTCGGCAGCAGATACCACAGAAGCATCGTCTTTTTCGGAAGCTTCTTTTATTGGATCTTCAGCATTGTGAGCAAGGCGTGTCTGAAAAATAAGCTTGGATGGATCAGCAAATAAATGTTTCGGTCGTCTCAAGCTGCTGGATCTAACGGGTCTTTCCTGGATATACTGAGGCCCTCCATAATCAGTATCGATGCGAGGCGGCCGAATAGCGAATGGATTCCTCGTTTGACCATCCCACATAGGCGGCTGAGTGGGCTGAACAGCCCAATAAGGCATATGTTCAGTGTAGGGTTCACCACCGGCCACTGAATTTCGAAAATGCGGGTACCCGCCGAAGTATTCGTGCTGCGTCGGAGGGTTTCTCATGGATGCGCTCCGGTGCATTGGAGAGTATCCAGGGTCATACGCAAAATCGTGGGCACGATCGACCGTAGGGGGACGACTATAGCCAGGGTCATGTTCGTGGCCAAAATCCATATCATTCATAGAAAATACCGACGATCTTGGAGAGTTGACCAACGGGTATTTCGTGTCTCGCTCAGGACCTGGCTCAGGAAACCAGCCATCGGCCTCGGGCTTCTCAAACTCCGTACCAGGCGACATTGGACTAGTAGGCTCCATATGTTCCTGATCAAATGGGTCAACAAGCGTCTCGTTTATGCCATTTCTCATTCGCCTAGTTACTAATGCGGGAGGACGGTAGTAAAGGCCATTATTACCAAATAATATCGTCCACTTTCTCGACGTGGCAATGCGAATGAAAAATAGCATGAATCCCATTAAACCAATGGCAACGACGCCAAAGCTGATGACACCAAACAGAGCTTCAATGCTGTCATGTAAAGTTTCCTCGATAAAAGATTTATGCTGGACCAACATTAGGCCACCACAGACAGAGGCTATGACAAGAGCGGGAGAAATTGCACGCGACCAATAAAATAACACAGAAGGGGCATTTTCAGGCGTCATGACATACTCGGGTTCCCCAGGGCTCTCTGGCTCTCGTTCACCTGGTATTTCAGTCGGTAGATCCGGGACAGTTGCAGCACTTACTTTACGCGATGCCGGGACACTTGATGCTAGGGTAGGATCATTTGACTGGATGGCACGTTTGATGCGTTGAAGAGTCTTCTCTAGCGATTTTTGCTCCATGATGAGTCGCTTTATCCATCCATTTCCTCGAGCCCACTGATCCATTAGGACCTTATCGCTGGTATCGCGATATTTTTCCACGGGAGTCCGCCACAGACTGCTCAATAGCTGTTCGTCAGCATCCAGCCGTTGGATGTTAACATAATAACTGGGGGAAGTATCACGCTGATGCCGTTTTGAATTTAAGGCTTCACGTTCGGCATCGATGCTGGCCAGCCAATTATAGTAGACAGACTTATGCTCTGAATAATCCGTATGTAGAGCATCGTGCCGCAACGTTTGCGAACGATGCACGGCTTCTGCGTTCGTTGCGTCTGGTTCTTCACTTGGTATCAAGGAAGCAAGCAGTAGCTGCCTAGAATGCAGCTGTGTCAGCCTGGTATTGAGCTCCCTCATCTGCTCATAAAGATGAGCCATAGACGACGATCTTGTAGCAGGCATCGTGGCATGGCTGGACAGAGGTGCAGCAGTTGCAGATCGCGTCATCGCCGGCCGGACAGGGGCCGGCTGACTGAAACGAGTTGCCAAGTCAGGGGTGGCCGAAGGCTGCCTTGGATCGGGCCTTCCCAAGGACATGAAGGCATTGCGTGCCCTTAGAAACTGATGCTTGAATGGCAGAGAATAGCTGTTGTCAACATTCGGCTGCGTGGCTGCGCGACCGGGCCGTGAACGACCCCTGGCCGGCATGTCGTTATCAGCATGCCTTGTTGATTTCGGTTTGAGCCGGCGGCTGGTGCGCAACTTTGCTGGCGTAGTAGCCGTCTCCTTCACAGGAGATTCCTCTGCATTCGGCTCTGGAACAGGCTCAGTATGGGACCTTTTGAGGCCACCCTCCTCGTCGGCCATGTTGAGCATCGTAATGGCTCCTTCATCGATATCGCTGTCCATTTTTGGGATGAACAACTGGCCACTAGGCAGGAGGTCCAGAAAGTAATGTGGGATGTAGAAAGGTGAAAATTTAACACTGGGGAAGAAGGAGTTTGGGGCCGTTTAGGTGGCTGCCCAAATAGGAGAGTGCCGGGAAAAAGCACCGACAGCAACAGTGGAGTTTGGAGAACAAGCAAAACTGCAAAGTTACAAATAAGAGAAGCAGTGGATTTATGGATACAAAAAAACAATTTCTACACTGTTAGTTATTTAAAGTTCGGCCCTGAGGACCTCTATCATTCGCTAAATATCTCACGCAATCCTGAGTGGCTGGATAACCCGATTGGGATTGGTGCCCTTTAAGGTAGTAAGCCATCGCGATCAGCGTGGTGGTATTCCGAAAAGGTTCCGGATCAAAGGAAATATCCGGCAGTGGCTTTGATAAAAGCAGGTTGGCAGTTGCACCGGCTGAGGATGATGGTTCCGGTCGTTTCTACCATGGGGCCAATTCTAGTAAAGGGTTATGCACCAGGTTTATTGAGGCATTCAGGAGTCGGGCCGCGGGCCGTGCGGCGGGTTATCGCAACGTTGGTGGCAATCTAAATTGATATCGCCGATAGCATTATTTGGTGCAAACAACAAGAGTTTTATGAGATATATGGGCATTTGACGGGCTTGGTCGCGCTGATATAGGAGTTGATAGGCGTACACTTGTGCTGATGTACGATTAGGCCCCTAGTTTGGTTGCAATCTCATAGTCATGCCGATGATTGTTATCATGCAGCGTAAATAATAATTATCTTTCAACATCAACGGAAAAAAATAACAGCTGATAAAAACAAAGAAGAGCCAATCAGGCAATACACGAATCAGGCAATGCTCTATGCTGAAAAGGGCCATTGCCGCAGTAGGGCATTGCTCGTCACGTGGATCCGGCTTAGCGCATGTGTTCAGCCAGAATTGCTATTACGTCAAAATAAAAACCACCAGAAGAGTGAATAATATTATTACAAACAATTCTGTATACGCTGAAGTCTTTTATTCCGTTGGTAATCTATCCCGCTGTTATGCGTTCTCTTACATGTTGGCCCCCCGTGCCCAGCCGGGTAACTTGTGACCCAGTACCGGAAATTTCTTCAAATTTTTTTTCAATCCACGTTCATTTGATTTTGCCATCAGACATGTCCACAGAAGTCAATACATCGACTTGCAGGTTCTATGAGAACAAGTATCCCGAGATCGACGACCTCGTTGTCGTCAATGTTAAGGAAATTGTGGAAATGGGTGCATATGTCAAGCTGCTGGAGTACGACGACATTGAAGGCATGATTCTTCTATCAGAACTGTCTCGGCGCCGAATACGAAGTATACAGAAACATATAAAAGTCGGCAGAAACGAGGTTGTGGTCGTCATGCGTGTTGACAAGGATAAGGGCTACATTGATTTGTCTAAACGGCTGGTTTCGGCAGAAGACGCAGTCAAATGCGAAGAAAAGTACAACAAATCTAAGGCTGTGCATTCAATTCTGCGCCATGTTGCTGAGAAACATCAATATTCTCTCGAGAAGCTGTACCAGGCTATTGGATGGCCCCTGTACAGCAAGTACGGCCATGCTTATACGGCTTTCAAACTGGCCATTAATAACCCGGACCAGGTGTTTGAAGGCATTGAATTTCCGTCTGAGGAAATCCGTGAAGACTTGATGGCGCAGATTTCGCGTAAACTGACGCCTAGTGCTGTGAAGATCCGTGCCGATATCGAGGTGGCGTGCTTTGGCTACGAAGGAGTCGATGCCGTCAAGGCTGCGCTGCGGGCGGGGCAGTCGCTCAACACCGACGATGTCCCCGTAACGGTCAAGCTGGTGGCTGCACCGCTGTTTGTTTTGAACAGCTCGTCGCTGGATAAACAGAAGGCTATCGACGTGGTGACGGAGGCTATTGAGAAGATCAAGAACAGTATTGAGCAGAATGGCGGTAGTCTGACAGTTAAAATGCAGCCCAAGGCGGTCACCGAGAGTGACGATGCTGAACTGGCGAAACTTATGGAGCGTTCTGAGCAGGAAACTCGCCAAGTAGCGGGCGACGACGACGAAAGCGAGGAGGATGATGACGACTTCTAAATGATACCAAAACCCCCCTAAAACTGTATGCATAGCTACGTACATAAGACGATATTGACGAGCTTCAAGGTGGATCGCATTTGCGTATTGTGTGTTTTTTTGTAATTCGCATTTGCGTATCCTCCGATCCGATCTGCCATGCCTGATATGCCGTGCCTGATCTGCTCCATCTGCCTTATCTTCCTCTTTGTCCACTTCCCACACCCCACCATGCCTTCAATTAGAGACGCAACTCATGCGGGATCCTGGTACAGCGGGTCCAAGACGCTTCTAGATAATCAATTGGAGCAGTTTCTGAACGCTGCTCATTTGCAGGGCAGTTGCGTGCCTGGTGCGAGGTTTGTGGTTGGTCCTCATGCTGGTTATACATATGCAGGCTCTGTTCTTGCTCAGACATACAATGCATTAGATGTCACGGGAATGTAGGTGGGAAAATATGGATCATTTCATGAGCGTTCTGCTAACTGATGCAGTAAAAGACTGTTTATTCTGGGCCCGTCGCACCATGTGGCTTTTCGAGGAGCCATGTTGTCAGGCTTCTCTGGCTATCGAACGCCTCTCGGAGACGTCCCTGTCGACACGCAGGTCACAAGTGAACTACTCAAGACAGGACTATTTAAAACCATGTCTAGAAGCGTGGACGAGGATGAGCATTCCTTTGAGATGCATGTTCCTTTCGTATATAAGGTGACTAGCAAGTCGGACCAAGGAGTCGTGCCGATTGTCCCTATTCTCATCGGCAGCACCGATGCCAAGACCGATCTAAAACTGGCCAAGGCTCTCCAGCCATACATGGAGGACCCTGAGAATGCCTTTGCTGTCAGCACGGACTTCTGCCATTGGGGAAGGCGCTTTGATTATAATGTCTGTTCAGAAGACATGTCTGGAGATCGGCTTGTCTACTTGAGCGGATCCCGGCATCTCAAGATCCCAATTCACAAGGGAATCGAGAACCTGGACCGTATGGGTATGCAGGCTGCGTCTGTGGGAAATTACGATGTATGGAACGAGTACCTTGACCGTACCGAGAATACCATCTGCGGAAGAACTCCCATGGGCATCATGATCCTGACAATGGAGCTGATTGACCGGCCAGAATACAAACCGATAGAATGGCTTGGATATAAACAGAGCAGCAAGGTCACTGACCCGTATGACAGCAGTGTGAGCTATGCAAGTGGGTATGCGGTGCTGGGTTAGCTGCCAGGAATACGGCAAGGCATTACGGCACTTCATATTGATGGCCTTGATATACCGATGACCTCGATACACCTCATATTTATACATAGCTAAATCTCCATATCATATTTATATATTTACATAGTTGAGCAAGAATCATTCTCCTTTATATACTTCGAGATGCTCACGTGACACTTTTTCCATCGGCTGCTTTCTTTCAACTTTGAGCAAGTAGCCATCTTTTCACCACTTCACCTCCGTTTCTTTCAGAATGAGCGATGGAAAGCTTTTTCAGCGGGTAAGTCAGATGATCTATTGATATTCCAATGTTGTACTGTTTCCTAGCTTTGATCTAACTCGAATCAAGGGTAAAGCTGTCGACCTCAAGGCTCAGCTGTCGCTGGCCAGAAAGGACAAGAATAACAGGAATAAGAAGATTGCGCTCAAGAAAATTGTCGCAAACATGACCATGAGCAACAACGAGATGCTTTCGTTGTTTCCCGACATCATCGCCTGTATGGCTATTGCGGACATCGATATCAAGAAGATGTGCTTTCTTTATCTTCTCACATATGCCAAAGTCAAACCCCAGCTGGCTTTGAAGGCATTGGATGTGATTGTCGGCGATATCGAAGATGCTTCGCCGCTCATTCGTGCTCTGGCTATAAGGACGGCTTCGTCCATCCCGGTACCCGAGTTTTTCAATGTAGCCCTCAACAGCACTGTGGATCTACTGGAAGACCCCGATCCGTACGTTCGAAAAACTGCTTCCTATGCAGTTGCAAAGTTATGGCATCAGCGTCCCGATGTGGTGGAAAAGCGTGGACTTATTACACAACTTAACGGCCTGATAGCAGACTCGAATCCCATGGCTGTTTCTGCGGCCCTGGCCAGTCTCAAAGACATCACAGAGTCATCTCCTGATTTAAAACTGTCTATTGACAGGAAAAATGCATTTAATCTCGCACACATGCTTTCCGAGTGCAACGAATGGTCTCAGATCTATGTGCTCCAAGCCCTCATGAATTTTGTTCCTCAACAACCTTCAGATGCCGTCAGGCTCGTAGAGAGTGTTCAGGCTCATCTACAGCATGTAAATGCATCAGTAGTGCTTGGTGTCATTCGACTCATCGTGTACTGCGTGAACTTCATTCCGGACATAAACATATCCCTGCCTGGATTGTCACGACGCATTGGCCCTGCTTTGGTCATTCTATTGTCAAAACCACCTGAAATTCAATACCTTGTTCTTCGGAACTGTATTCTTCTCCTACAATCACGTCCTGAGCTTCTTAACCTTGACGTCGAAGTGTTTTTGTGCAAATATAACGATCCTATTTATGTCAAGACAACCAAACTGGAAATTATATTTCTGTTAGCCAACGAACGCAACATCAAAGCAGTACTACGAGAATTTCAAGATTGTGCTACTGAGATCGACGTTCAGGTTTCTAAAAAGTCTGTTCGAGCTCTCGGCAAGCTTGCCGTCAAAGTGGAGTCCGGTGCTCCTGCATGCATTGAGGCTGTCATGGATTTGGTTCAGACGAGGGTATCATATGTAGTCCAGGAGGCTGTGGTAGTCATGAAAAACATTTTCAGAAAGTACCCTAATCGCTATGAAAAGGTGATTGGCGAACTTTGCGAACATTTGGACTCGCTAGATGAACCAGAATCCAGATCGGCGATGATCTGGATCATTGGGCAGTATGCCGACCGCATAGACAATTCACACTTTTTATTGGATGATTTTCTGAATAATTTTATGGAAGAAACTGTAGAAGTGCAGCTTGCGTTACTAACAGCTATAGTAAAGCTATCCCTCATGAAACCTTCAAAGGCACAGGCTCTACTTACAAAGGTCCTACAGCTTTCTGCTGAGCAGAGCGATAATCCTGACGTGAGAGATCGAGGATACATGTACTGGCGATTATTGTCGACCGATGAGAAGCTGGCCAAAGAGTTGGTTCTGAAACCTTTGCCGGTTGTAACGACTGACTCAGATCGAATGGATGACGATCTCATTGAAGAGCTGGAGTTAGTAATATCATCACTGGCTACGATCTATCTGAAACCGGTCAAACAGCTCTTCCGCAACGCTAAAGTCACTACTCTTCCTCAGAGCCAAGCTCTAGCCCCACGTCGCAAGAGTTCCATATATGCGAAGCTGGCAGCTCCTGAACACGCCCGAAGAATGCGGCCACCGCTGCAATCGACCAGGACTATATCTGATGGGCCACTGAGAGCAATGGATACCGGATTCGATTCAAATGCTCCTGCCGGCGAAGATGCTGCTATGATTTTCCAGAATGGACACAATTCTTCAGCCCAAGCACTTGCTCATTCGGCAAATGATGGTTTATTGGTAGACCTAGGCGATGATTGAGTGCTTTTCAATGTAAAAACTTTATTAGTTATGTAAATGCAGAATTTCGAAATGTCATATTAGCTAGCCAGCACCTGATGCAGTTACTATTTTCAGTCTGCTGCTACGACTGTTTCGATAACAATCTGAGGCAGGTTGGGCTCCGGCCCTAATGGAATATCATCTTCAGGAATTGGATCTCCAATCAGCTGCCTTAAAATGACACGAGTACCGATCTTAGAAATAACCTCGTTGTTTTCTTTACATCCTGGAGCTGCAATGCAACCTGGACAGCCCCATTCACAAGTACATGATTCCACTCGATCGCATGCATTTCTGAGCAATTCCTCTGTGAAACGAAACCCCGTCTGGTTAATCGCAGCGGATTCAGCTCTCAGGTTGTAGAATATAAGCCTCCCTGGTCGTTTTCGCGCTGTTTCGCGATGGCTAAACTCCTTCTCTGGAGCTTTGCACTCCGTCAAAATCTCTCCTGGTGAAGCCTGCGAAATAGTAGGCAGCATGCTCAAGACCGCGTGCTCAGCACCATGAATTGCACCGGCCACAGAAAGATTTTTTCCTGATAACAATGCTAGTATATGTTTGGGGACATTAACCCAGAACCCCGTTCGATAAACAATATATGGGTGTGGTTCAACCTCGACCTCATCTATGATTTGGTCTTTGGCATTGACTTTAAAGAAGCCAAATACAAGACTAGTAATCTTGATTCGACCATAATTAACGTACAGTTTCTTGTGTTTTTCAGGCTCTTCACTCTGGGTTGATAACTGCCGTTTCATAATATGTTCAATAGGATCGACGTCTGTCAAATCTCGCTGTTTAGTGATCCAGTCAACATTGACTTTCTTCACCTTTGCATAGTATTCATCGGGATTGACGTCCAAAATGAGATAATGCTGACCCTTGTGCAGAAAAATACCACCTTGGTAAAGCGTGAAAGTGACCCGAGATTCCTCAACATGCTCTATTACCTCATTCCGATCGTTGGTAATGTCAATGACTGCATACTGATTTTCAGATATACCTCGAAGAGATGCATTATATCCCTCGATAGCAGCGACCTTCAATTTCATACTGCCAGTGGCTTCATCCTGATATCGCGTAAGGTTGCCGAAGTAGTTCTCATCTTCCGAAGTCAAGGGAAGCTCGGCATTTGCACAGGCTAGTTGACCATCTCGTAAAAGTTCATTGTCCATAACTAATGACACTTCACTGGCAGGGCTGTCAATCAAAGCACGAGGATTCTCGACGTAATACTGGTCTACAGCACCATCTCCGGATATCAGTAAAGCAAGAGAATCTTGACTTCTTCGGCCAGCACGGCCAACTTGTTGTCGAAAGCTACTCATGGAATACGGAAACCCTACAACAATCACAGCATCAAGTCCACCAATATCAATGCCCAATTCTAGAGCGTTTGTTGCTATGATTCCGAGGAGATTTCCTTGGAACATTTCTTTTTCGATTTTTCTCCGATCGCTTGCAGAATATCCTCCTCTGTAGCTCATTATTCGATTCGCCAGCTCCGGTCCGTATCCTGCTGAAGTGTTAGCATGCTGTCTAACACTTTTCATGAGTAATTCGCAGGTTTTACGTATTCGACAGAAGGCAATAGTTCGAATGCCTCTAGAAGCCAATTCCAACAGTATAGTTGCAGCTTCTGCTATCGGATGCACTCTGTCATCTCTACCATCAGAATTATTCAATACAGGGCAGTCCCATACAACGTAGTGTTTCTGCCCATATGGAGAACCGTCTTCATCTACCACTGAAACGCAATGGTCTTCTGGTTTAAAGCCAAACATTTGTTCCATTAAAGCACGGGGCTCTCGAATGGTAGCCGAACAAGATATGAACATTAGCTCTGAAGCCCCGTAAAGTCGTTCGGATACACGTCGAAGTCGGCGCATCACGTATGCCACATGAGTGCCGAACAGCCCATTATAATAGTGAAGCTCATCGACAATCACGTATTTAAGATTGGAGAGAAACCGTGTCCACCCTTCGTGGTACCTTAAAATACTAGTATGAATTGTATCGGGGTTGGTGAATAAAACTCGAGCTCTAGCCCTTATAGTTGGCCGAAGTTGTTTGTCAGTGTCACCGTCATAAGTATCCACGACGATATCGTGGAACTCCTCAGGCAAAGACAAAATGAGCTGCAGCATATGCTGTTTCTGGTCCTGAGCTAGGGCTTTCGTGGGAAATATGTAAATTGCTGTAGCGTCAGGATCGCGAATCAGGTCTGATAGCACTGGGAGCTGGTATATCAATGATTTGCCTGAGGATGTCGAAGTTGTAGTTATTACATTTTTTCCCTTGCTGAGCTCATTCAGCGCTGCAGCCTGATGCGTATATAGCTGCGTTATCCCAAACGACTCTCGTATTGCGTCCCATAACCGGGGATCTATAGTTCCATGTACAGTATCGTATCGAGCATCTCTCTTCGGGATATCGAACTCAGCTACAATTTGCTGGCGATATTCCGGCGAGGCCTTTATGGCATCCAAAAACGACTTGATTTTCAGCCCCTCTGTTTGATTAATATCTCTTGTTTTCACCATCATGAGCTCCATAGGATCCTCGTAGATGAGTTCTACCGGTGTATACTTCACCATATCTTTCTCTAGCCGACTTTCCCAGTCAGTTTCTCCATCTTTTGACACCTTGTATGCTTCAAGAGCTCTTTGGAAATATTCCTGTCGGTTTTTAATAAGTGTTTGTATCTCTTTAGCCTTGGTTTGTGGTTTCCTAGCTCGTACCTTGCCATCTAAGTACTCGAATATCAACAGCTGCTGCACTTTTCCGGCACCGCCTCCATCCTCACCCAGTTCCTCAATGTCCAGCTTGAGCTTATGCTTGTCCACATACGTATAAATGACTTGGTCCGGAATAATGGCTTTAATCTTAGCTACGTCTTCTTTCGAGACCTGGCAGCCGATCTCTTTTTCCACCATAGACGTCAAGACGTCGTACGTAATAGCGATCTTACGGCCACTTGAGGCTAAAAAAGTGTACATGGTACATAAAGAGCGATGGAGTTGCACGAGCCATTCGGCTTCATCTTGCAGAGGCCGTTTTGGCATGGATGGGAATCAGCCAAGTTCTAAGGAAAGCAAGTTAATATGAATATTAATGAAAATATTATGCTATATTACAATACTAATGATCACATGGAACTGATAATATTTGATATTCTGTTCATTCAACTATGGGCGTAACTATCTTGACATGCTTTAAAAACGATTCTCTAAACACAGTGACCTTAAAATGCAATTTCCACACCATCATCAGCTTTCCGAAGATACAGCAGTAAGAGGCGATAAGATACCGTTCCCACCTGCATGCTGATCTGTCGAAGGTGACATTATTAATGGGCTTGTCTCCATTGTCTTGCTCTTGCCTCTGGGTCTGCTTCTAGATCGAGATCGGTTCCTGATGGAACGAGATAACGACGATGATCGCTTGATGGTATTCTTAGACCCGTCTGCCCGTGTCACCCAGTTCTTCCATCCTTCAAAGTCTATTAATGCCTGCATGCATCCCCATTCAATTGTCTTCTGTTCTAGCCAAATAAGATTAACAGGCTTTGTTAAGAAGTCGTTGCATCCGGCCGCCAAAGCCTCCGACTTATCTGCGCTCGATGATGATGCAGTCAAAGCCACAATAATTACAGGGCTCTTGAAAAGCTTCGCGTCCAATAAGTCTGCTTCTGGAATGTTGGTGCCAGAACCAGGTTTCTTCTCCAGGGCTCCAATAAGGTTTTCCTGTTCTAGTCTGCGGATCTCCTTAGCAGCCTCAATTCCCGACATTACAGGCAGCTGGATATCCATTAAAATGAGATGAAACCCTCCCTGGCGCCATTTCTCGACAGCCTCTTTTCCATTTTTGGCCACCTCGCAGCGGATATGCTTTCTCCTCATGAATGCCTCCAGAATCTTGCGATTAATCACGTTATCCTCAACAATAAGTACTGTAATTTGAGGTACCACCACTTCTTGTAATGAAGTATTGCCGTTGTTGGCCTTTTTCATGGCTTTTACCTTCTGGATCGAATTCTGCAACGTCTGCCGATTCGGACCATCGTTATCATTGTCCTGGTCTCTAGATTCAGTCACAGGAGAAGGATTGAAACCAGGAGATGCTTCTGAAACAGCGCTGTCAGGCCCAGCAGTCCCATTCTCGCGCTCCGCATCTCTCGGTCGAAGTCCGTTCCTCTGATCGGGGGACTGCGAATGCTGATGCGAAGGAAGCTGAAACTGTCTAGGCAGCAGAAGTACTCCGTTATTACCAGATCCCGATGCACGTCTCGAAGAGTTTAGAGAATCGCCTGAAACAGATGAGTGTGATGAATGGTCGTCAGCACTCGCCTCATATCTCTGCTTGGGTGGAACAAACACGTTCTGTTCGCCGGCAGGTGACTCCACCGGTACCTGCTGCTGTGAATAAATAATAGGAAGTGATGCAACGCTGTCGGGCTCGATGCTGGCTGAACCCCTATCAATGTCAATGATGAAGGCATCGTTCATAGTCATACCGTTCGGAAACAAACGCTTATAGACGTCCGAGACCACGTCATCGGGCTGCAAAATAAACGGCTCGGGTTTCGGAATACCTTGCAGGCCAGCGTTCTCGGAACTCCCGGGTCCCGTCGATGTCTTATCGCTGGCAGAGCTAGAAACAGTAGAAGAGGCCCCAGAACTGTAGTCGCTGCTGTTTTCAGGCGGCGCCCACCTGATAACCAGTTCACTAGGATCACAGACACGAGCTAGCGACGTGGGGTATTTGAGAATTATAGCTGTTTTCAAATCGTCAACCAAGTCGCCCTCCTTGACCGTCACGGTAGTAGCAACCTGGCCGGGCCGACGGACCCAGATGCGCTTCCTGGACGTCTGCGCAGTGGTCTCAGACGCACCTTTTGGCTTCACGTCGGTCGATACCGCCTTGCCGGGCCCGTTCTTGTTCATAATCGTTGTACTTTCTATGTCCTTTGTTGGCTGAGTTGCAAGTTGGTTGCAGAGTTGACGCACGGCTATGCACGCCGACACGGGAAGCCGGGATTGAGCGAGATGAGATGAAAATAGAACAGATAGATAAGAAAGGGTAAAGGCGTATTTGGAGATGTTTAAATATGTTAGTACAAGAGACGATAGTAGGTGTAGCACAGGAACTGGTTGGTGTCGTGGCAGTGCAATGGGCAGTGTAGCTGGAGGATCAATTATAAATACATGTCTTCGTAGGATCATCAATTCTCTGGTATATTTGATTAGTGTGGCCTTCTCGTTCTAAGTATATATACAGGCCCATATCCTATTTCTTCTTTTCTATAGCTCTTATAATATTGTGCATGATAACAGGGCTTATTATTATTATTTGCTTAAGGCGTTGGCCAGAGTTTGGTTCGATAAGACGGATAGAAAGTACTAAGATAAGTTATACCCTTGGCAATCAATGATTTCTTCTTCTTTCCTCTTCGTTCTACGACATTAGCCGTCTATTTCTAATTTATCTTACCAATTACTCCACGCTCAAATGCACTTGGGCCACTGTAACAGAACTCATATACTGTATCCAAAATAATCTAACGACAGATCTATTTTCCTCTATGTATACCCAAATCCAAAATCCATAGATTGTAATCTATATCCCACTTGTAGAACTGCTGTATCCTTCATCAGCTTCTAGCCCGCTGTATTCAATGCTCATCTGTACTGTCTCTCCCACCAGTTCTCTGCGTCGGTCCAAAGAAATACCCATTTTCTCTGCACTTTCCGAACCAGCCCACAGTCGCGCCGCTCCTGCTAGAGTGTCCAGTTTCTTATGATGCGTGTGACCGACATAGCTCTTGACTGCTCTCAGAACATTGTATATCGAAACAAATGATAAGAGGTCAACCTCAGTGTCCAAACCAACATCGAGCCTGTCAACGAGACTTAGACCGTGCTCAGAGTCATTTTGACCAAGATAATACAGCGCAAAACTACTAGTAAGTGCAACCTTGACATCTTCAGGTACTATACCAGCGGCTGTATCTTTCTTGTTCATATTCCCAGCAGTCTCCAAATCCACCGTAGAGGCGCCGCTACTCAAGTCACTGTCACTCATACTTAAGTCGTCGTCGCTTTCACTAGCCACCTCGTCCTCAGAAAACAACAGAGCTTCTTCTTGACGTCGAATAGATTCTTCCATAATCTTATTTTCAATTTGGGTTTCCACAACTTCACGGGCAAACACGATGCGCATGGGCTTCTCGTTTCCAAACAGCAATGCTCTCGCTGCTGCAACATACTGTTGAGCCACGGTATTAGGAGGGCAGATTCTGCTAGCAAAATCAATTTTCTTCTCCAAAGCTAACTCATCAATGTTGGTGTGCGACACGCTTTGAGCTAAAACTTCTTGAGCCAACCTGATGGAGCACCAGCATGCAACAGCATCGAGACTGGAATACAGTCCATAATCTGTAGATACTGATTCTGCAATCGATTCAGTGGATTTGCATCCAAATGAAGTAGGACGCTTGAAAGACATGTTGCTTAATCGTTGAATATCTTCATGGTTTAGCAGCACGTCATCTTGTTTGACCAGTTCAAGTACATGCGGACTAATATCCGACTGTTCTATCTTGCTCTGAGCAAGAGCCCATAACTTTTCTGACACAGTTGTGGCCACGTTTTTGAATACAGAAGGAGCTGTAATAGAAAGAACTTTGAGCTGTAGGGCTTGCGTGGCATATCTAAGAGCAGAGTCACGGGTCAGAAATCCTTGAAGAAATACTGACAATATTCTCGAGCTCGTGCAATAAGGATCGCCTCCACATAGCTGAGAGTCGGCCGCTCGAATAACATTGTCAGTGGTGTTCTCTTCTAGAGTTGACGAACCGGGGAAGATCTTCTTGACGGTCTGGAACCTCTCGATGCCTAAAGCAGAACAAATAAGCACCTGTATGGCAATAAATATCAATGAGAAAAAGGAGTCAAACAAATCCCCGGGTTTGGGGATGCTCAAATACCGGCTGCTGGTAAGCCAGGTCTGGTCTCGTAGTCGCAAGGAGTTTCTGGTGTGATCCAAGATCTTTGAATGGCCTCGTCGTTCAAAAAAGCCAGGAGCAACGACATATACAACAGCACCAATGATAAGAGCGACCTTGAGGCCCATTATCATTCGAGGGAAATCAAGTGGTCCATATTTGAATCCTGACAGAACAGAAAACACAGGAATGGCCGACAAACCCTGGGTGTCAGTATTACCACCCATCATGTCCGAAGCCATCATGCCGGCCATGGAGCACATCATGACTTTAGAAGCGGCATTTGAATTAGTATTATATCGCGAAGGGTAGGCATCAAAAGAGTACGGCTGGTAGTCGTTGCCAAGAGGGTTTGATTCATCAGCAGTAGGACTCTCGTGCTTGATCGGCACTCCGCTGTTTTTCAGAGCGGACCTCAGCACTTCGACTTCCTGCACAAGAGCATTGTTGCGCGATTGGAGATGAATGATATATTCGGTGGCCTTGGTCAAAACTGTAGCCTTGTTGAGCTTAGAAGCGGGGGTGAGACCTTCGAGGTCTTCGTCGGCCTTGCCAGAAACAACGCACCTCAAGGCCGGGACACAATCTCTCAAAGCCATGATTTTATCATTAATGTTGGTTCGATACTTCTTTTCGATCATGTTGTGAGAAGTCTTTGGCTTTCTGGACTTTGATACGCGGCCATTTCTGGTAGCCACAGTGTCAGAGTTCCTTTTAGCGCGGCCGTTCATCTGAGTTGGAGAGACGTGGCCATTGCTGGTAGAAGACGACTGATTGTAAGGGCTCAAGGGGTAAAGACCAGTGTCGTTTTGGCCACCCAAGCCACCATCATGATCAGACGACACGGAAGAAGCAGAGTTAATACCAGAGTAAGGGGACGAGATTGAAGACGAGTCGGCCATGTCGGTCGAATTGGTACGGTTGCCACCGTTTACATCGCCCTGAATGTTACTGTCGCCATTGTCGTATCCATCAATAGGCTCAGTGAAGCCAAACATACGGTTGACATTCCATTCGTTGCCCGGGGCCTGATTCATTCGCTGCTGCTGCTTGTCGACATTTGTATCAAACGAGTTGGCAAACAGCTCACGGGGAGATGGCGTGCATATGGAGGACGAGGCGGACTGGTCATCGTCCAAGCCAGCCAAGAAGTCGTCGCAGTCCTGGAACTCGAAGCGCAAGGGGTCAAAACCGGTTGCCATGTTTGCCACGAGTAAGGTAGAGCAAGCAATTCAAAACGGACCAGTGTTGGTTTCGTTCAGGATATGGGTTTGTTGAAAGTCTGAGAGGGCAAGCGAGTCAAACAATAGACACCTGAAATATAATAAATAGCCAAACACCAGAATTCTATCGGACGGGGTTTTCGGCTCTTATAATGCCTAAAAACCAATACCTAAGAAAGTATCCCCGAGGTGCAGGTTGAGTCTTTTAAAGGAGATCGCGTTTTGATGGACAAAAAATCTGGTGATTTTCCTAATCGGCTCAACAAAGCCGCAGACCATTGCCTAATTGGTATCGGAGTCACGGAGACGCTAGATGCAAAACCCGTGCAACGTCAAGGTTTTTTGGACAATGTATTCGCTAGATATTCTATTGTAGTGTTTGTCTAGTGGTACTGTTTTGGTGTCTGTGATGGTGGTTGGTATTGTGTTTATATAGAATTGGTCTCGAACCTTTCGATTTTTTTTTCCAATATTAGCCCTTACATTTTAAACTACTCTGGACCTTGCGGAAAATGCCGATATCAAACCCCCCAAACGTGGGATTTCGCTGTTCCCCGGTTGTATGGCTCGGTCGGTGTTCCGTATAGCCTGCATGATGCACTATGAATAACAAGGAAGCTGTATCGTATAGAACATAATGCAATGAATGCAGATATATTCAAGACAGGAAATAAATGATTTGCATGTAAAAGAAAAATGCGAATCTAACGATCTCCTAAAATATTCCAAAATATTCCTAAATATTCCTAATATTCCAAAACCCCCCCCTTGGTCTGCACCCATGACTCCATCAGCTGGTTGCCTGGGCTGCCATTGTTATGGGAAAAAACGGTCGGTTTTTGCCGTGGTCACGTGCATCGCCAGGATGTCAAAATCTCTGCCGGGTATTCTTTTTCTTCCTTCACATTCTTCCAAATTAACAAGCACTTTGCAAACATAGATACATATCATGGCGTTGAAAAGAATCAACAAGGAACTCACTGATCTCGGAATGTAAGTACAAAATTTGCACATGCTTCTGGCCCTGTATGGGTGTTTTTTATTGCTTATGGATGCTATGAGCCATTCGTGTTAGGCACAACGGTTAATTTCCCGTTTTATGGCCAAATCCCTCCGATCGTCCCTAAAAACGTGCAGTATATGTCCGGGTGGTGTGCGCATGATTCAATATGTGTACTGGCTGAGAGTCGCGGGGCTCCGCTAGTCCTTGACTCTGTTTTCAAGGCATGTTGAGCTGGCATTAGGCGCACAGCTTATTCATCCATTACGCACGGGGGCCGTTTTATCTATCACTACATAATAGAACTAAAGGGCTTCTCACTTACGGTATCTTTATGTGAGATTTGTGTTCGATCTGATCGGATGTTTGCCGGTCGATTTCACAAGGATGAATAAAGATTGATTGATGCGTTTGTTTGGCGGGGGCATAGAGCAACAAACTTTGTCCGAACGTGCATAAAACGGCACCAGTTTCAACCAAGGCACCAGGCAAAAAAGGCCAAACACAAAGAACCATCTGATGGTCGGCAAGCAAGAAAGTACCTGAAGCAGGAAACGCCAGATAGCGACCTAGCACATTTTTCAACCCCACATGCTAACCATATTTAGAGATCCTCCCTCTTCATGCTCAGCAGGCCCCATTGGCGACGACTTGTTCCACTGGCAAGCCACTATCATGGGCCCCTCAGACAGCCCCTACTCCAACGGAGTGTTCTTCCTATCTATTCATTTTCCCACCGACTACCCTTTCAAGCCTCCTAAGGTGACGTTTACGACGAGGATTTATCACCCCAACATCAACAGCAACGGTAGCATATGCCTGGATATCCTCAAGGACCAGTGGTCCCCTGCATTGACTATTTCCAAGGTTTTGCTGTCTATTTGCTCCATGTTGACTGATCCTAATCCGGACGACCCATTGGTGCCGGAAATTGCTCACATTTACAAGACGGACCGAGCTCGATACGATGCCACTGCACGAGAATGGACCAGGAAGTATGCGGTCTAATGCGACCCGCACGTTGATAATAGACGGAGTTCACGAGGTCCATTATGGAATTCATTTATGATCGTTAGTAGATAAGTTACCTAGCATGCCCAATGAACTGACTGAAGCTCGAAGCGTTACTTGCAATTGGATAATCTTTTCGTTCCGTATCATTTTATTACCGTATCTAATAACCGTCTAAACTCCATAATTTGCCGTTCTTTTTAATCCTTTGCGAATTTCCTCCTCCTCCATAATTATTTTCATTCCTTTGCCATCCCTTGAAAAGGCCTCCTCCCAGCCATCAACTGCTTTGCAACAACCATCCAGTATTATCTGGCCTTCGTCTGGATATCTTGACAACACAGCAGATATCCTTAGAGAACCGCATCGCATTAGCATACGACGGACAGACGATTGGCACTCAGTTGCTGGTCTCCACACTTGTGTGTTTGCCTTGCGTGGCATATTGAAGTACCATGTTCCCCAATAACGGCCAGCAATACGGCCAGTATCCAGGTGGGTATCAGCAGCAGCCGCCTCCCATGCAGCCAATGGCCACCGGGTACGGACAATATCAGGCGCAGCCCGGTGCATTGACAGGCCAGCCCACCGGCTATATGGTTCCTCAGCAGCAGCAATACACTGCGCAGTACGCATCGCCGCCTGTTGCGTCTTCACAACCCGCCACTAAGGGCCCTAGGATCCCCAATGTGCGTCTGTCGTTTATCACAGCCGATGATCAGAACAAGTTTGAACAGCTGTTCCGCAGTGCCATAGCGCCCAATGAGAATGCTCTTTCTGGTGACAAAGCAAAGGAGATTCTTTTGCGATCAAATCTGAGTCCAAATGTGCTTGGCGATATCTGGCAGCTCTCCGATACAACAAAAAGTGGCGCTTTGCTGTTCCCAGAGTTCGCTTTGGCCATGTATTTGTGTTCACTTGTTCTCAAGGGCCAGTCTGTACCAAAACAGCTGCCGGATGTCATCAAAAATGAGGTCACTAGTCTTGTCGATGTCATTGCGTTTGGGCTCGCCGAAGACAGTGCTGCACCTACTTCTGCCCCTTCGTATGTTCCTGATTTCTCCGCTAGATCTCAAGCACAGCCTCAGTCTTCTTTGCAGTCTCTTACAAGTAAACCGACTGGCTCTTTTCAGTCTCTTCCTACTGGGAGTGCGCCTCAGTTGCCTTTGCAATCTCATCCGACTGGTTATCAATCTCAGTCATCGCTGCCAATCCAGCCAACCGGGTTTCAATCTCCTCCCGCTCAACCAACCGGCTTTCAGAGTCTTCAGCCTCAGGCAACTTCAGCCTATCAGCCGCAGGCAACTTCCGGTTATCAGCCGCAGCCATCTTCGAGCTATCAACCTGCTCCTTTACAGTCTCAGGCGACTGGAGGTTATCAGTCTGCTCCTCTGCAGTCTCAGGCGACTGGAGGTTATCAGTCTGCTCCTCTGCAGTCTCAGTCCACTGGCGGTTTCCAACCTGCTCCTCTACACTCTCAGTCAACTGGAGGCTATCAGCCTGCTCCTCTACAGTCGCAGAATACTGGTGGATATCAAGCTCCTGGATTGCAGTCGCAGTCTACTGGTGCTCAGGCAATTCAGCCTCAGTTGACTCGGCCCGCCGGTTACCAACAGCCTTTACAGGCTATGCCTACTGGGAAACCCGGTCAGTGGGGTTTTATTAATACTCCGGGCCAGGGACTTCCTGGTATCGAGGCATTGAGAAGCCAGCTCATGCCTCAGCAGACTGGCGTGCCCGCTCAATCCAGCTATTCTCTTTCACAGCTACAAGGTAATGCTACAGTTGAATGGGCTATCAGCAAAGATGAGAAGCAGATTTACGATAGCATATTTAATGCGTGGGATCGCCAAAGGCATGGATTTATCAGCGGTGACGTAGCTATTGACGTATTTGGCAAAAGTGGTCTCAATCGGGGTGATCTGGAGGCCATTTGGACATTAGCTGACCCGGACAACCGTGGAAGGCTATCGAAAGATGAGTTTGCTGTGGCTATGCATCTTATATACAGGCGACTCAATGGATACCCATTGCCCTCTCGGCTCCCGCCTGAACTTGTGCCGCCTTCACAAAGAAGGCTCAATGAATCCGTACGTGAGATCAAATCATTGTTAAGATCTAATTCGTCCAATTCGGAGATCTCCTCGGGCAGTGGTGCCAGGGATACCCGTCAAAAAGATGCATCTGTTTTCAAAAATAACGACGATGAGATGGGTGGTTATGTCTCCAGTGCTCGCCATCGTTCCAGAAAAAGCGAAAAGGAGGAGCCCAAATCTCAATATGAGGATCCCGATAAGATGTCTATCAGTGAGCTGAATAAGCTTATAAAAGAAAAGCAAATTATTCTCGATGCTATTGATGCACAAGATCAAGATGATTATAATGCGGCCGAGGACCTGGAATCTAGGAAGTCGAGTGAAATCGAAACTCTCAAATCGCAAATCACATCTGTACAACGAGAAATTAACAAGCTGCCCAATGCTCCATCTTTGTCCGGAGATTCTTCTGTTGATAAGAGACAAGCTCTTCGCAAACTACATGCCCAGACTGATAAAGTCCCTCAACTGCTATCGTCTATACGGGGACTAGATGATGAGATCATGGCTGTCAAGTTGGAGCTTTTTCGTGTCCATTACGAAAAGGAGCATCCTGGAGCTGTAATTGTGGGGACCGGGCCGGGCGGCCTTATTACTGAGTATGATCGGAAAAAGGCGCGATCAAAAGCGATACTGCGACGTGCTCAGGCGCTAGCTGGCCGAGGTCCAAAGGACTCTGCTGCTGAATCCGATATTGAGAAATTCGAAGAGCTTTATGCTCAGGAGCGTGAACAAATCAAAACCGATCAGGACAAAAGTTCACGAATGTTTGAGGAGATCCAAGAGAGCATTTCTCAGCTACAGCTTGGTTTGGAGCGAAATTTGAAAGAGTCAAATAGTGACATTCACGATGATCGAATGCGCCGCATGTTCGATGACGCAATTGGGGTGGAGGACGAAGTCAAAGATTTCATATATGGTTTGCGACGCTTGCCCACATCTGCTGTACCAGCTGTTAGAAACGGCAGTTCCCCAACTGCAGCTCCAACAGGTCCTTCTTCCACACCATCGGTTGTATCTCCCGTTAGTACAGGTGACTCTGGTAGGAGTGGTTCGACTGCTAATATGAGTCCTGCTGAGAGAGTCAAGTACATAAAAGCTGAAGCTCAACGTAAAATGGACGAAAAGTTGGCAGCTTTGGGTCTTTCTCGAAAACCCAAGACATCCAGCAGTGCTTTTGCTCCGCCAAGCTCTAATGAGAAGGAGAATGCTTCGCCAGTACCTGAGCCTGCTAAACCTATAGATGCACCGGCTCTGCCCAAGAAGGAAGTGCCTGCTACTCCTTCTGCTTCTGAAACAAATCAAGCTGTCGTGGCAAGTGTAGGTGCTGCTGAGCCTCAGGGAGAAGAATCATCAGATGATGATGACGACGATGAGCAGGAATTGCTGAAAGCCAAGGCAGAGCAAGAGGCCAGACTTAAGAGGCTTGAGGAGGAGTCGAAGGCTCGAAGCGCTTTGAAAAGGCAGCAAAAAGAAGAACGCAGGAAAGCGATACAGGCCGAAATTGAAGCTTCGAGGGAAAGAGAGCGACAGCTTCTCGCGCGGCAACAGAAGAATGAAGAATCTGATGAAGACGAATTTCAAGAAACCAGCCAGCCTAACGGTGTAACCGCTCATGTGGAAAATGTTTCTGATTCGGCCGCAGAGCCAGACTCTAAATCAGCGGAGATAGTTTCCCCTGGTACGGAGGCGGACTCTGTGACGTCTCCTACGGAAAGTCATAATCCGTTTCTTAAGGACAGAAATCCATTCTTCCGTGCGCCAACAGCATCGGCAGGCCCAGCTACTAATGCTGCTCCTTCGCGATTGGATTCAGCTATGTCGGCCAAGGAAACTATTGATCCAGAGGCTGCTGCGGCTCAGCGAAGGCAGCAACTCGGCCAGACAAGTGAAGATGAATGGGGCGATGGTGGTAAAAGCGAATCTGCTGATTCGGACGATGAAGATGAAGGCAATTCTACTAGAGGCAACCCTGCACAATTGGCTTCCTTGCTCTTTGGATCTATGGCTGGACGGCCGGCATCTGCAACGCCAGAACTCAGCAAGACTTCACTGCCAGCAAGCAAATCTTCGTCGGAATTTGCTACGCCGGTGGGCAGTGATGTTGATTTGACAGCAAATTCAGGGTCTGTACCGCCTGCATCTGCTCTTCCTAACAGCGGTGCTAGTGCTCCGCCTGCCGGCTCTGCACCTCCTATTCCAGCTGGAGCTCCGCCAGCACCGCCTCCTCCTCCTCCTGGAGCGGGAGCTAATGGACCACCTACTGCGCCTCCACCGCCTCCTCCTAATTTGAGTAATGGAGGTGGGGCGCCTTCAGGTGGAGCTCCTTCTGGCGGATTGCCTGATACTTCAGGCTTGTTTGCAGATATTGTTAAAGGCAAATCGCTTCGAAAAGTGCCGGCTTCGCAGCAGAAACGTTCCGAACAAGATCTGGGGAAAGTGATCAGCTAGGAAGATGACGGGGTGGATTTCATTAGTGGCCATAGTTCGCCAGATGGCCTGTATATGCTACCGCTAACTAGTACTGTATTGTTAAAATATATTGCAAGTTCATCATTATACACGAAGTACGAAGTAAAATTTTACCAAAGCGAGGCACTACAATCGTCTATGGCAATGCTGTGTTACGGCTAACGAAGCTTTTTAGTGATGCCCGTTGTCCCGTCTGCACCTGGGGCATTGTAAATGCAAATGAGTCGAGCTCATCGAGATCAATGCTCTTTTTCCCGACTGGGGTATTATCCGATTTCAGTCTTGATATGATCGGCTGAGACCTATTCGCAGTGTTTGTCTTATCCTGCAAAGGCGTTTTCGGGGGAGTGTTATACATAGCAGTCAAAGTGGACGTAGATGCACTGGTTTTTGAAGCTGATTTCTGCGAATACGACGTATCAAAGAAGTCCAACAGCCGGGGCGAATTATTATTTTGCGAGTTTTCCGATGATTCAAAATATGAAGAGGTATGAGACTCGTCGATATCGTCGTCGGTTCCAATAAAGTTGGCAAACTTGCGTTTCAAGTGTGAGGGACTAGTATTCTGACCTTCAGACTTACTTTTAGTTACCGGCGTGGCGGCAGGTGTATCTGATGATGTCCGTGAAGCAGATACTGAAAAATATCTGTTAAGCGTGTTGATGGGGCGTGCAGGTGTGGTGAACTTCGTTGGCAGATTCTTCTGAAGGGGAGTGCTGATGCCAGGAAAAACAACGTCCACACCTGTCATTGGGTCAGCTCGACCTGTTGCAATCCGTATAGCTAAGTCAGGGTCTTTTTCCTTACCAATGAATTCTTCAAAGTCTTCTAGAGTGATGTTACGAGTGGAATCAAGTGGATTGAGCATGACTGTACGGCGCTGCTTAGGGCAGAAGACACGCTGATGCAAAAACGTCAGGTCCGCCTGCTCAAACACTTTCTCGAAGTCTTCAGGGATTTTTACAGACCCAGCCAGGCGCAAAGCGCGCAAAATACGCGGCAAGTCACGGTATTTCCTGACGAGAGCGTGGGCCTTGGCGAGTCCGATGCCTGGGAGTCCTGGCGAGTAGTCGCAGCCAGACAAAATGGCCATTGCACGGAGCTGGGCATCGGAGAAGCCTGCCAGTACTAAGCCCGTGCACTCAGCAAGTTTGTGGCGCTGGATCTGCATGAAGTTCCCGCCAGAGTCCATCTTGGTGAGCAGCCTCTGGGCTCCAAACACCAGCATGTCGCTGTCTTCAGACACAATTGCATGGATATGGCCGTGTTTTTCCAGGTACACGAGCTGGGCATCGGCTTCATAGGGAGCTACAACGTACTTAACATTGTAGGTGTCGAGGAGCTCGATGACAGCAGCAGCCATATCTGGCGACACATCGACGCATTTCTGGAACTGCTCAGCAGCCTCGTTCATTCTTCCGGCCTCGTAAAGATCCAGACCCTTTGCTCGAGCGACAGTGCGCGCGTCACCCCGGCTGGTTTCCACGCAGCTCTTGGTAGGCAGCCGGTCGCCGTCGAATACAAAGTACGGCTCGACGTGCATGCTGCGAAACAGGCGGATACGCGCCTCAAAGTAGTCGACGTACCTAAACGTGCGTTTGCCGAGCGCCAGATCCGTTGCACACAGCATAGTGCTCTTATGTAGCCATGAGTAGCCATCGATGCCCACCGTGGACCCGGCCAGGTCTCGGAGACACACAGGCTCGGTGATTGATCTAAGCACGTGCAGCAGTCCTGACGGTTAAAAAACATAAATTGGCCAATTCCAACTCTCCTACTTACTTCCCACACCCATCTGTAAGTTGTTCTGTGCTTCAGCGTGCTTCAGCTCGTTCGGTGCTACTGTAAACAACACAGCCGTGCCATCACTCATCTTTCACCAACAGCAGCTAATGGACCCTGCAACCAACGGAACTCCAGTCGATGCGGGTATGGCCAACATGAGTCTGGGAAGTCGGCCTCGCAAGAAGAAGCATGCGTATCATGTGCTGGACAACAGTGCTGTAGCTAATGGCCCAGCTAGCCAGCCGGCGCCCGGCCAGGTGGCAGCTATGCGAGCTGCACCGCCATTGGCAGCTCCCGGCGGCCCTTTGGGTGCTTCTGGGCGCTCTTTCGACGCTGCTGAGTCCGGTAGCCGCATGTATGCCAACGATTCTGGCCCTGATTCCATGAGTTCTATCCCCTCCATCACCGAAGACCGTGAGTACGCTCAGGCTTCGCTGGGCGCCGCGCCTCTGTTTAAGACGTTCGAAGCGGCATGTCCTCCTCCTGCATGCTGCGAGTACGAAATTGTGGATCAGGGCATTTCTGGCCCAAATTTCGGCCGTCTATCCATGTACAATGTGCCTAGCACCGAACAGCTACGGTCTTCAACCGAGCTACCGCTGGGCATGCTGGTCCGTCCCTTCGCCAGACCCTTTACAAATAATCCTTATACTGTCCCTATAGCCGACTTCACTTCTACAGAGCCGCCCAGGTGCCGCAGGTGCCGAACATATATGAATCCTTTCATGCTATTTGCCGAAGGAGGAACAAAGTTCGTCTGCAACATGTGCCAGTTTTCAAACAAAGTTGATGGCGACTATTACCAGCCTACTGATACTCAAAATCGCCGAATCGATTGGCAGGACCGCCCCGAACTTGCATACGGTACCTATGATCTGATCGTTGGCAAAGAATATTGGCATGAGGGCAGGGCACCCAGTGCTCTACGGCATCTCTTTGCCATAGATGTGAGTTCCCACAGCGTGGGGAGGGATGTCCACGAAGTCGCACTGGAGGCAATCAAGCAGACCCTATACGGTGGAAATTTCCCGCCAGGTGCAACTGTAGCTATTGTTACTTTCGACAAAGATATCCATTTCTACGATTTGAGCCCCGAATTGGAGCAGGCTCAAATGATCGTCATGTCCGACAAGGTGGATCCTTTTGTTCCTCTCGAAAAGGGTCTTTTTGTGGATCCCGAGCAATCTCGGTCTCTTATTGAACAGCTCCTAGACTCCATACAGGCCCGGTTTTCCGAAAACAAAGCTCCTGAACCCGCATACGGTGTGCTTCTAGACGTTGTGCATAAGGCGCTTATGTCTACTGGCGGGAAACTGTCGGTTATTCTCACGGCTTTCCCTTCGTCTGGTTACGGTAACCTTTCTTTGAGGACTATTTCTAGATCAGAGCAATCCGGTAGCTCATCGACTTCCAATCTTCTGAAAGCTTCTTCAAGTTTTTATATTGATATTGCTAAAAAATTTGCAACCAGCGGTGTCGGTGTAGATCTCTATGCTTTTCCCAAGTCGTTTATTGACCTGGCCAGCACCGGAGAAGTGTGTCGAGCTTCTGGCGGTCATGTGCATCACTATCCAAATTTCTATCCTCAAAGAGATGGCCGCAAATTTATCAGTGACTTTGTACAGGCAAATACTGCTGAAATCGGGACTCAATGCCTACTTAAAGTGCGTTGCTCTAACGGTATTCAAGTCACTTCATATAGTGGCAATTTATACACGCACGAAAACCATCCTGACGATGATCCTTTTTTTGGTACTGTTGATGCCTACAGTACTCTTTCTGTGCTGTTCAAGCATGATGGTAAGCTGGATACTAAACTAGACGCTCATTTCCAGGCCGCACTGCTATATACGTCATCCAACGGCCAACGAAGAGTTCGTATAATCAACGTACTAGCGTCAGTCACTGAGCAGTACAAGCCAGTAATGAGCTACGTTGATATCGACGCATGCTTGGGTATAATTGCTCGAGAGGCTCTTTCTCGTTTAGGGTCTAAACCGTTGGCTGAAATAAAATCGGGCATCAATGAAAAACTCGTAGAAGCGTTTGCTGCTTATCGACGGCATGCGGGGTCGACTATGCCTCCGAGTCAGTTGCTCATGCCTGTAGCACTAAGGGGTTTTATTATGTACGGACTTTGTTTGCTGAAATCGGCGGCCCTGAAAGAGGGGACGCTTGTGAGCGATTCAGTGGTGCATTCACACCTTCTCATCAACAGTCTAGGGGCCGACGAAATGGCCATCTACCTTTATCCGAGGATTATTGGACTGCATGATTTACGACCTGACGATTGCTTAACTCTCTCAGAGAAATTCAAAGACGAAGAAGGTTCAATTGAAATATTCCAGATGCCTGTCAACGTCCGAGCAGCATCAAGCGCTCTCGTTGACGGCGGTGTCTATCTCATGTACGATGGCCAGAAACTATTGCTGTACATTCACCAATTGGTTAATCCGAATCTGCTACGAGACCTCTTTGGATCCGATATAAGCCAGGCTGGAGATTTGGATGCGTCTATAAATACGCTTCCAGAAGTAGAAACAGATGTATCGAAGCAAGCACGACAATTGGTGAGTTATTTTACACAAAGATCAGGAAAGCCTTTCCTCCCTATACAGCTGGCTCGGCAAGGGCTCGACGTGGGGGAGCAAGAATTTATCAGTCGTCTCGTTGAAGACCGAGCACTTGGGTCATTTTCGTACTCGGACTATGTTGCCTTCGTTCATCGATCAGTCAAGCAGGTTATTGAGAACAACAATGCCAAGGCGACAACTCACCTGCTGAATGAAACGCTCTCGCTGTCACATCTTGGTTTGTAGGGTCCGTGGGGCATATCAGTGGTGATAATTGCCAATAATCAGCAACACTGCAATGCTATATTTAAAGCAATAAACGTCTTCATTCAATCTTCAATGCCGGACACTTCCATGTGACATTGGTTCATGAAACGGACTCAAGAAGAAATTGCCGAGCTACTGTAATAATAAGTAACATGTACATAAGAGGCTCATTTCACTTCACCTGCTGCCGGTAGAAATGTTTTCTGTAGGAGCCGCAGGAGCCGCAAGTGCCGATTGACTATATCAGAAAAGGACTGGAAACCTGCATGATAAGGGTTTCTCATGGTGTCGTGTTTCAAAATTGTTTCGGCCTGTATTTTTATAGTTTTCCAGCTCCGATATTTTGTCTTCTCTGCCGTGGCTTAGATGAGCAACTTAATGGATACCAAAGAAGCTGCCGACATATGCATTGGGGAAATATACGTTTATACATGAGTTGTAAGGCTGTGATTTATATTTCCATATAAATTTGTTTATTGCTTCCCAGTCGTAGGTCATGCCGCTTAACCGGAGGCAGAACGCACAACACCTTGGTTATTCGCAGAACCTATCGCATATAATGAATTATCTGATATCCAGATCCTTATTCAAATAGGTCAGCGGCTGTGAAATTACTCTATATGACAGATCCCAATGCTCATTTAGTCTTTATGTTAACGTCGATTCCTGAAGAGATCGACAAGAGATCCTCCCAAGACCCACAAAAACTGCACTTTACCCCTTGTCACACAAGATTTCCAGCGACTACATCGTTACCATCGAGAACAACAAGGATAACAGCAATTGTGCATTGACTGAGAGACCAGCGGAAGTTGGTGGTTGGTTAGATTGTTGAACGGCTAGGCGTTACAGTGGATCGTTTGGAAAACAGCAGAAGCAAACGTGCTGAAATCATTGGCCCAGGCACCGTTGAAGTAAAGTGCTACTGCGATTTTGTTGGCAGGCATATTGTCAAGCTAAAGTAGTTGTTGACTTGGATTCAAATTTTTTTTTCTGTTACTAGTTCGGATTGGTGCTCAATTTGTTTATTTTGTTCACGTTGTCAGGCCAACTTTGCGTTTACTCAACGTTTAATACTGTCACGACTGTTTAAGATCGTGTAAAAATATAGCCCTGTGGTAACCTGGATTTGAATTCCAGGGTTTAATTGCAGTTCAATTGCTTCCTTAGTGCGGATATTGTTGACTGCGAGCCAGACCTATTGTGGCAATACTCTGTAGACACTTACAGAACTGATGTCTAATATTAAAGAATCTTCGCAGCAGGACCGGCGTGTATACGTGGGCAACCTCGCTTATGAGGTAAAATGGCCTCAACTCAAGGATTTCATGCGCCAGGCTGGAGAGGTTATATTTGCAGACGTTCTACTATTACCTAATGGCCGGTCCAAAGGTTGCGGTATTGTCGAATATGCTACTCCAGAAGAAGCTCAGCGTGCAGTAGAAACGCTTTCAAATCAATCGCTGATGGGAAGACTGGTATTTGTGCGAGAGGATCGAGAGAGCGAGCCCAAATTCGCATTGGGAACTGCCCCTCCTACCTCAACTCGAAGGCCTCCTGTGTCACATGGGGCTGCTGTTCAGGGAACTCAACTTTTTGTGGGCAATCTTCCATATTCTGTGTCGTGGCAAGACCTGAAGGATTTGTTCAGATCGGCTGGTAGCATTTCACGTGCTGATGTCCTTATAGGGCATGACGGCCGATCCAAAGGCAGCGGACTCGTCGTGTTTGAGTCGGTTCAAGATGCTCAGAATGCTATTGCTCGTTTCAATGGATACGAGTGGCATGGGAGACCTTTAGAAGTGAGAGAAGATCGTTTTGCCAAAAGCAGCATTTCGGAGGACACAAACTCGGAATTCTCTAAGGGCACATCTGGGAACGGTGCTCCATCCAACAAAATATACGTGGACAATCTACCTTGGGCCACTGTTAATGAGGACTTGGTAGAACTGTTTCAAACTGTTGCCCCAGTTGTTCATGCGGAGGTAAAGTACCTGGCTAATGGCCGACCCCAAGGAGCAGGTGTCGTAGAATTCGGCGACCAGGCATCCGCGGAATCAGCTATTGCAAAACTAAATGGATATGTCTATGGTAACCGGGATCTGGTTATTTCTTATGTGAATCACCTTTAATGCTGTGTGTGTAAGGGAAGGATGTTGTATGTGCTTTTAAGGAGTAGTGGGGAGTAGGGCAAAAAGTGCGCCTGTGCTAGTTTATATATGGAAATAGTACCAAAAGTTTATATTATAAATATGTTTGTAAGAGTACGCGATCAACTATTTCGGTGGTGGCAGGACGAGCCGACGTTCAACTTCCGTTTCCTTGCCTTCTTCTTCTTCTCCTTCAAAATTAAGCCAATATTTCTGTCCATCGCGCTTCAATCCCGCTACCTCCGCCTTATAAAACGTAGTTGTCTCCGGATACCTTGCTAATACCGTAGAATGAGGAGGGAACACCGGCAGCTGAGACACGGGCACTTTTTGAGGAGGAATCACAATAAGATCCTTTATAGATGCTCGGTACGACTGCCCCAGATTGTTGTTTTCATCCGGCTCCGGATCCTGGACTTCGTAACGTAACCCTTCTGTAAACACTTTGGTCACGTCGCATTGGATCCACTCCTCTTCTCCGCCTTTGTACTTTCTCAGCCGGAAAGCTACCTGTGAACCCAGCAACGGTTTCGTGTATATATCTTCCGGATTCCCGTTTTCCACCACTTCTTCTTCTGCTATAGACGCTCTACTTCGTTTCCTCGGCGGTTCCGCAGCCTGCTGCTGTTTCTGAGAGTTCTCCACTGCTGCCAACTGGCCAATGATGGTCTGAATCCACGATAACTGTGTGCTCATACTCTCTTTTGCGCGAGTATACAATTCCAATTGCGAGTTTATTCTGTCCAAAAGCTGGCTCTTCTCATCATCTTTATCCTTCTCCTCCGTGACGCTCTCCACCTCCAATTCAATATCAAGGTATTCCTGATCATCCGGTTCCTGTTCATGTTGGCGTCCATCTTCCAATTTTTTCAGGTTTTCCGAGATCTGTTTATACTGCTCTTGCCTTTCGGCCACCTGGGGTGACATTGACAGCAGATGGGCTGCAGAGCGTGCTCTCGTGGTCATTTTGTGTTTTCTTTTCGTATAGGTAGGTGTGACGTTGAAAACTTTAAATCTTTAAATGGCAGAACCTTATCTGATTATTGCAGAGTGAATAGGGAGAAACGGCCCGTATCAGCGAGTAGCATAAGTAAGTGAATTTTGTTTTCAATTAAAAGGTTCTATATTGAAATTTGATCTTTGCACCTTTTCGTTGGTCTAGTTAGTGCTTATTATTCTTCTATCGTAGTTTTTTGAACTGGCAACTATCTGTACATTCTTAAGCAAATTTACTTTCAATTCTCTCAAACCCCTCAGTCCAGTCATAATTGGAGAGCTCAGGCTCATTTCACTTGGAAATTGGTCGTCGCTATCATCTGGTCGTCATGTCTTGAAAGTCAACATTCATGTTTCTGCGATTATAACTTGTCCCCCCAGTATTTACAAAACAGCTTTTGACGCCAATCTAGTTGACGCGTAGTGTCCTTTTCATAATCTTCTAAAGTCATAGGTTTTGCATGCTTTTTTAAGTTGATCAACTCCTCCTGTAGTCCCTGCTGGAGAGTCCTATCACCAGTCACTATAAGCACATTGGTTTCTAAATCATGCGAGTATGCTCTTCGTGTGTAGTTAGAGGACCCCACCACTGTTATACATGGCATTTCCTGCTCAGGCAGACTGGCCCAAATCCCCTTGGCATGGTATGTCCAACGATCGACTCCATTAGATCTCTTCCATTCTAGCAATCCAATAGAATCCTCCTTACCAGCCCGGTATACCGATTTCAAAAACTGTTCTGCAAGGTATGAATAAGCCCCTGGTAAAAGTGACGAAACACCTTTAGACTGGTAGAATCCATTTGCCTCTGGAGCAGCCGTAATGACATCTGCTTTACGCAGTGGTTTCGTTGCAAGGAGCTTCTCTGAAAATTGCGGATGAATGTTAAAGTATCCAGCAGTAAGCGACCAGTTGAATTGCTCAGCACCAAGAGCCGTTAGAACACGGGATATTACCGCAAATTCCGTAGAGGTATCAGGAACCAGCAATTGTGAAAACTGAGATATCGGATAAACATACGAGAACTCTTCTTCGTGCTCTGGTACCTCCTCCTGTGGCTCTTTGAATGCTCCAGTGCTGTGTCTGATTTTTGGCGCTAAAAGCTTAGTAGCTTCATGTATGAATTCGTTCGGACTACTGGTCGGCTCCGGGATATAGTGAGGCCAGTGCAATTGAAAGCCTGGCTGGCTTGGAGCTGACTCTAAAGTGTAGCTCAGCTTAGAAACAGTCTGAAAAATATCGAAAAAGTAGTTGGTAAGTGCCTGGTCATTGAATACAAGATACCTATCCTGTCTGTTGGAGAAGTAATCTTGCGATAAATTGGCACCTGAAAGAAGAATTTCATCGTCGAAACCATACAGTTTCATATGCTGAAGGCCCCATCCTTCGTTAAATCGATGCGGAATAACTTTGCGTTTTAGTCCGTGAAGATGTGGGGTATGATACATATGCAAATGAACTCTCGCCGAACCGTATTTTGCATCCAATTCACTAATCAGAGAGGCACTGCATTTCTGCGGTGACTCCCTGGTTCCACGAAGTGCATCGATTAGAATATGCACTTGCAGGTCTGGGTTTCGTGCTAACGCTTGATCTAAGCATTGGATCAGCTCGTCCTGTTTCGTACCAACATAGAGAGACGCAAGGAATATTCGGTCCTTTGCGTTGAAAATCTTTTGTTTGAGAAGATCATAGAAAGCTGCAGGGTCCTGCAAAACAGTAATACTACCCTTTTCGAGCCGGAACCGCGGAACTATATGGTTGATCTGATTGAGGGTCGACTTTAACGTCTTGTTTCTCCAAGGAGAATAATATCGAGCAGACATTTCCGCCGGCGCAGAAGCATGTCCAGAGATATGTTGCCGGTGAAGTATCGGCACCGTGAAAAAGAGTGGTTTCCGGAACAACCTATACAGGCTACTTCTGTTCATTGGCAGACGGGAAATTGTATGAAAAATTTGGACACCAAATTGATTTAACCATTTAGGAAAACTCCGCAATTGATAACACCAGCATGTTCATATGCCGCCTCAGATTAAAATGGTCACAGTAAAGATTAGTTAATGTAAAACCAATTACAAACGTGTCAATTATATATACTATGTTGCCGTTCAATAATGCATTTTGATCGGCACCTGACTTCGAGCTATCTACAAATATTCATCAGTTTTCCCCGAAAAAAGTCGGTCCAGAGAGCATGCTTAAACTCTACGCTTTCCAGGAGCACGGTCTCCGCCAAATTTCACTATAGTGTGGTCGGTAACTCTGTAGATCAGTGGCCGGATTTTGGTGCCTTCTTTGCCATTCAGCACGTTTATAAAAGCCTCGCGACCCTCACCGAAATCTTTAAACACAACCTCTATCTTATGGTTTAATAGATTTCTATCCTCCATCTCTCTGAACAGCTTGGATGCACATTGGAACGATGCTTCATATGACGACTTTTTGGACCCTCGGAACCCCAAATGGCCCGCCGATATACATACAATGACCTCGCTCTGAGGCCTAATAATGTCCAGAATCTTATCGCTATCCGACAGGTTCTTTGCTAGTTTTCCGACTCGCCGGAATCGGTTTACCAGTGTGAATATGCTGTTGTTTCTTGTGAATTGGCAGTGAAGAGCCAGCGAAGTGGTCAGTTTCCCGTTCTCCGGCAGAGATGTCTTTTTGACAAATCCCATATCTGGAAGATTCAGACCTTTTGATGACCGTGAAGAGCGCGTTTCGCTTGCAGGCTGCCCGTTTCCCGGTAGATCGGCCCTCAGTAGGGTATCATGAAATGCGGATTCTTCGGCCGTAAATGCAGACCTCGTCCACCGCGGAGCAACTCTTGATGCGAATCTGAACGATTGCATTGGTCTAATTAAATGCCTTTGCATGATATTATTAGGGTACAAAACCCCCGGAAATGCTAATGATGGAAGATGGTGGTGAAGAGGTCTGAAATTTTTCGGAAGGTCATGGAGCAGGGTAATCTGCAACACTGACCAACGAGTACTGAAGTGGGCGTATATGGATAGTAATATACGTATTTATGTATTTAATGGCGTTTTAACTGTATGATTTGGTCAAACTATGCACGTGGAACTTGAGAACCTGTTGTGCTTCTACTATTCGAGTTGCAGGTGCTGTGTTCGTTTGATGAGCCATCAGTCACTAAACGCGAAAGATCCGCTGCTATAAGATCTGAACTGGCTAGGTTGTCAGCTGCTGATTGATTCCAGTTTATTCGATTAGTTCAAACTTTCGTACTTTTACTTTTCGTCAGCCTACTCATTTAAATGAAGTCTGCATTGCGTAGAGCTCAAGGAAGCCGCACCAGTCTTAAGATCGCAGTAGCTTTCAAACGTCTAATTAGAAATTTAATAATTGATGCTAAACACTGAGTTTTGATTGCACTTGTTTTATTACATGATGAACCTAGTGACCTCGATCATTTGTCAAAAGAAACCGACCGAACACGCAGTCAAGTCCAAATCGATGCACCAGTCTGGACTGAACAAAACATGTGGCACACCTATGGCAAGCAAATCTATTAGCTCTGTCTAGAATATTAGTGTGCGTGGCATGCGTGGAATTGATATTGGCACGGCCATAATCATCATTTCAACACCACTTTGGAACAGTTTAGGCTGGCTCGAATGCTAGTTCTGCAAGAAATAAATATATCTTCAAGCCGTGAAGATTACTCCGACCAAAAGTATCACTATATCATAGCGTATAGGATAACCTGTAGGTTTTTACGCGCAGCTTTACTTTATCAGCCTAAGAACTTATCCGAGACAAGAAATACTATAACACAACTCCCTTCCCCAATTATATGTATTAGAAGTAGTTATTCCTACAACTCTTATGCCCTCTCTCCCTCTCCCTCTTCCATCAAAACCTTCCAATTGGTGTCTTTCGGCCTCCAACCAAGCTCGAGCAGCTTGTCAGATCTCGTTCTTTCACCACAACCCCACATGATGGGGCCGAACGGATGAATTTCTCTTGCAGCATCAACCGACAGGCTTTCTACTTCTCCAAGACCTAAGCGCTCACTGATAGCTTTGGCCCTTTCCATCATACTCAGGTCTCCGGTACGCACAAAGTAGTAGCCGTCTCGATTTACTCCTACTTGTCCCCGTCTCTCGCTTCCACTCTTCAGTGCCTGTTCCATCAGAAACACTACTGCATTTCCCAAATCGCCAATGGAAGTCCACGACCATGTAGCGGTACCCTCGCCGATTACAAAGGCCCTTCCACGACTCTTAACCGCTGCATAATAAAACGCCGCATTGCTCTCCTTCTTCAGATGACCTTTGCCTCGGCCCCACAATTGACCAGGCGAGACCAGTATTGTGCCCACCCCTTTATCAATACTGTGAGCGACGATGGCTTGATCAGCACCGGCGTGCATCCGATCCTTAGGAACGTTCAGTATTGTATGCGCGTCCGTGATATCGCTCCAGGGACGGCTGTCCGCCCTAAGATTCCCAGTGATGGGTTTCGAGAGGTCGATAAGACTACGCGGGCCGGTTATGCTGATAAGCCGTGGAGTGGGCGATTCAGTGGTGGCACCGGAAGCCAACCCATCTATCATCGCGCAAACGGCGGGAACATTGTCACCTCCAGCGTGGATGACGAAGTCGGCCTCCGCTGCCGTAGATGTGAGGAGAGAAAGCGAAGAAAGTTCGCCGATGATGGGGGTGAGATTTGGATACACCGATTTGAGTTCTTTAGCATCCCTTTCCTCACGGATCAAAGCTTTGACGCGGACATTAGGATTTGCCTTAAAGAGACAAGAGAGAATACTGCCGCCGACGAATCCGGTTACACCTGTGAGAAAAACAGAACGCAATGTGGACGTTGTTGTGGTATCAGTCATCGAGCCAACCGATATTCAAGTTCGGAACTGATAGAAGATTGAACACACTTCGGTTTCAAGGTTCGTAAACGGTGGTGAAACTTCCTAAAGGCCAACGTTTAATAAAAGAGTATATTGAATAAACCAGTATGATACATATTCCAGATAGAGGAAGTACATATCTCAATAATAAAGGTAGAAGTTATAAATGTCACGTGAGTCCACCATTCCACATTGATTGGGGACTACTGGGTTGCCAATCCTAACAGGAACAGTAAACAGTTGCCGTACAAAGAAGTATTAAAATGTTTTTATTCTGTAGTCGTGGTGCTGTTACTGCAGCTGATAGTACATGTTAAAGCAAAAGACTCAGAAAAGGTGATGATTACTCATTCTCTGTCGTTATCTATCGATACTATGAAAATTCGGGAGGTAATAGTCGCAAGAGCCCACGAGTCACCCCAACTGGAACCGGCCTCTAACTTACACGATGGATTTCACATGGCATGTCATACAATTTCATAAGCCGTGTGATTTTTTATTACCAACCGTACTGAGATAATTGAGATATTTTGTTGAGTTATTACGTCAAGATGAGTATTTTCTTTTTACAAGAAATGGTCCAGACTTTTCTTTTCATGGGCTCACTTTCGTATAATAAAATCATAGTCGCACTGTATCTTGATGCGATAACGTCACATTCTACACTCTAATTGTGCATTATCAGATAAGGCAATTGTCAGGATTTATTACGCTATAAAATGAAACGTGCAAGCCAATATGGTTTTATTAACTCAATTTTAACGCAACCCTCATGCTTCCAACCGGGACACCTTTTTAGATGTGCCAAAAAAAAAAAAAAAAAAAAAAAAAAAAAAAAAAAAAAAAAAAAAAAAAGAAATAGGCGACTAGCTGATGATTGAGAGCCATGCTTCATCGCATATTGTCGACATTAACAATAATTGTAGAAATATTCTCTCATGCTCCAGTCCAGGCCAACCTTAACCGGATAAAAAATATTGTGATACCCGTAAATATGACCAATTTTCTACTAAATATCTTGCAGAATTCAATTATCCGGCTTCTCTGTCAATTCTAAATTTCCTAAATAGGCTCTGCAGGGGTGGATTATTCGATGACGTAGATTAATTGTTCCGGATACAAAAACGATGTTAAAGATGCAAAGACAACTTGCATATATACATAAAAGACAAGCACAATTCGATTTTTTATATCAAATATGCCTCACAGTATGATTTCCCGTGAGCCCGTACTTATTGAAACAAGTGGTATTCTCTTTGATCTTGATGGCACTCTAATGCTATCAACAAACTGTGTGGAAATGTTTTGGCATGATTTCGGTAAGCGCTACGGTATCGACGCCGGGGAACTGTTGAAAACGTCGCATGGCAGACGAACAATTGATCTCCTCGAGCAATGGAAGCCTGAAATGGCCACGGAAGAAATCTCTTCCAAATTGGAGGCGCAAATTCCGGTCAAATGGAGAGATCACGCCAAGCCTGTTCCCGGCGTAAGGGAGCTCATTGCCTCGCTTCCTGTCGACAGATGGGGTATTGTTACTTCAGGCACGCTTCCAATGGCTTCTGGCTGGTTGGAGCACTTTCTGCGTTTGGAGAAGCCCGAATCTCTCATCACGGCTGAAGACGTCGACGATGGCAAGCCCGATCCTGCCGGATACGTCAAGGGTAAAGAACAACTTGGTCTGGCAGACTTTCTTGTGTTTGAGGACGCACCTGCTGGAATCAGAGCTGGCAATGCCGCTGGCGCTATTGTCATTGGCATGGCTACAACGTATGAGCCAGAAATTGTCAAAGAAGCAGGTGCCAAATATGTCATTAGAGACATGAACCAAGTGAAGGTCACCTCCTACGATGCAGAAACCGAGCGTCTGACGCTCCAAATCTTCCCTACTCTAAAATAATGTGCGGTCGTAAGGTTACTATCAGCTCTATGCCGACAACCGCTCTTTGTATACATGCCCAAACACATATAGATTAAAGTTCCAATAATAATTGTCTTTTTGTATTTGTCTCTCTGATGTATACAGTACGCTCTATCGATAATTATTCAGGCAATAGGATAAATCAAAGAAACCGCGCATTTCCTAAGCTAATTTCATAACAGTGTTCATTAAGCAGCACTATGCTGTTTGTAGGCCAAAAGGGTACTTAACTGTTGCAAAGGACAGCCCTTCTTCAAAAACTCATGATTAACCAGCTGAGCAGCAGAAGCCCGCGAATTGACATCCACGCACAGGCATACAGACAAAAACGCTTTGAATTCCTGACTGAGCTTACTAGGTCGTTTCAGTTTCGGAGTACCATTGGTGGCAATTAAATACAGTGCCTTGAGCGGTTCTTCATTAAGATATGGCGGTTCGGATTCGACCATCTCGATAGCCATTATTCCTAGAGACCATACGTCCACCTTTGCCCCATATTCACGTTGCTTGACGACCTCAGGCGCCATCCAGTAGGGAGTACCCACCATGGTTGCGCGCTTGCTCTTTTGCTCCGTGAGTTTTGCGCAAAAACCAAAGTCGGTGATTTTCACATGACCCCGAGAATCTAAAAGCATGTTGTCACTCTTAATATCACGATGAATAATATGCTTTTCATGCAAATGCTGAAGTCCTTTACACGTTTCGAAGCAAATGGTAGCGATCTGAGGCTCCGTCATAGTATTATTGTCAATAATGTCGTTAAGCGGACCACCTTCCATATACTCCATAACAACCCATAAATCAGTGCCACCTCGTAGGTAAGCCTCTAAGAAATTGACTATATTAGGGTGCTGGCTCTCTCTCATTATCGTTATCTCATTCACAATAAACTCCTTGCGTGGCTGTGATGATAAGTCAATCTGCTTAATAGCTACTCGTCGATGTACAGAGCCCATTGACGGATCCAACGGCCTCGCAACGTATACTGATCCCGATGCACCTTGACCCACCTTCTTGAGCTTTTGATACAGAGTTAGAGGATCTTGCGTCGATACAGCCGATCGGAGCTTCTGCATGATTTGACTTTCACTCATAGTAGAAATTCTTCTCTCCACAGGCTCTTTTCCATGCTGTCCTCCTTCAAGAGCCGCAGCAGCAGATGCAACGCTTGCATTTAAAGCAGGAGAAACGCCATTGGGTTTAGCTAAATTACGTGTGCGTGCCAGCTTCTTCACAGATTTATTGTGATGATCTGCCGAGGCAGCGGCAGCGGCAGCAGCTGCAGCTGCATGATGAGTTACCTGATGACCATATCCACGAGGTGCAAATTGTTGCGGGGCTCCTGCTGTCGTTGAGTGATTACTTCTTGGTATTGCATGAGATTGGGATGGTTCTGAGCGCGGAATTGAAGCACTGGAAGAGTTTGCAGAATCAGAACCACCCACGGGTGCAGAAGGCGGGGTCTTGGCAACAGGCGACGCTTGTCTTGGTTTAGGTTTCAGCGGTTCCACCACGGGTAACTCAGTGCTCGATCCATCAAACTCCGCAGGGTAAGCTTGCAATGGCTCAATAGGTGAAGACAGTTTTGACTGTCCTGAGCCAGAAGGCGAAGAAGGAGCAGGCGGATACGTCTGTACAGCTGGAGCCATACTCGGTGTAGGCGGCTGTGACAAGCTAGTCATACTACTGCTCGGAGAAGGCACTACAGGGGCTTTGCGTAAATAAGGAGTTCGAGAGGTACCCGAGCTATTAGGAGAAGGAAGCGGCGAAGAATAGTCACCTCCTTTCTGTGTCGTAGGGATTTTCAGAGGAGCCAACTTCGCACCTGGGCTGGCATGTCGAGGCTTAGACCCGGCTGCAGGGAGAGGAGATACTTGTCTAGGTGGCTGTGGAGCAGGTCTTACTGGAGCGATTTGCGCCAGATGCGCCATGTTTGCCGTCCTAGTACCATGAGGAATGGGCCGCTGTGCATGTTTGTTTGCACTTGTATTACCATTTGTCGAAATGGAGTTAGATGAGGACGATGGTGATACTGTCCATTCCTGTAATTGAGAAGCTAAAGCACCCAGGCCTCCCTGCTTGTTCAGAGCAACATCAGAACCAGTAGCATCTAATTCATATGCAGAATTGGAAAACATAGGTTGCTGTTTGGAATTCTTGTGTTGTGAGGCTGTAGCCTTACTCTGCTGCTGGTTCTGGTTACGAGACTTCGTGCTAGCAGGTGGCTGCGCTGTAGGCAACGCGTTGTCATTATCAATCTCGTGAGTTGTTTTCGCATAGAAGTCAAGAGCTGCCATAACAGCTTGCGGGTCTTTTGAAACGTCTTCTTTCGTGATCGCAGACGTAGAAAGAAGTCGAGACCATTCTTCAGGAAGTCCGGTGAACCCACCATTTTCAGGGTCGAAACCGACATGCACAGCGTGTCGAAAGTTTGTCGGAGAAGAAACTCCAGTTAATGGACATCTAGTATAAATATCATCGATCCATGAATAGAGGTCGGAGTCGGACTTGCATGCTATGTAAATTGATTTGAGGCCGCCAGAGCGAATGATTTCAAAGGAATACGGTTTGACGTTGACTCGAGTGACAGAAGAAATTGAATGCAACGGTATAGAGGAGGAGGGTGACGCGGACTAAATAGTTAGTTAGACATGTCGAAAATTTCAAGCTCGAAATTTGGGAAATTTTATCCTTTCTGATGGTCGTCTTGTCGTGGGGTACCTAAGCTCAATGAAGGCTCTGAAATCCTCAAAATAGCCACAAATCCTCAAGAGAAGCCTCACAACAACCACAGCAAATAAAATGACCAAAAAACAGCTTTTAAGGAAACAAAAAAAATTAGGATACTTACCTCGTTTTTCTGAAAATCAAGACCGTTATCCCGTAGAACGATATACTTTTTGGTCCACATGAATTTCATACTGCCATCCTCCTTGACTGAGACCCATCCCTGTTTCCAAATGCGAGAGTTATCAACACCAGCCAACGGGCCCCTTCCGAGGTCAGCATGCGACTTATTATTACCCAAAGAAGACGATGATGTTGACCTGGGTATATCTGCATCTGAGCGAGACTTTAGGCCCATTGTAGGAGGAAGTGGGGCAGGTCCTGGATTGAGAAAGGCATCCCTGGAGTAGTCGGACACTGCTGATGAGAACGTAGACATAGTTAAAAATACAAGCAGTGAGCCAGGTAAAGACAGATGTAGCCCAGTGGTGCCACAAGTAATAAGACCTAATAATCAATAGGCGTTGAGCACAATATGGTGGGCACTTGTAGATGTGGTTTGGTCTAAAGCTCGATCAACAAGCTGAATCCACACAAAAAAAGCCGTAGGAGAATGCTAGCAAAAATACCGTAGCTGATACAGTAGAGATGAAATCAAAATAAACCAATATGACATGTATATGTCAGGGCTGGCGTTGCACGATGGTTTCAAACGGACCGTCTATGTAACAACCTCGCTGGTTGTTTATCTATCGGTTCCGGCTAAACCCTCCAAAACCACAGTTATCAGTGCAGGCAATACTTATATCTCTGTGTCAATACAAGTGAAGAGCTGTTATGCACTGCAGTAGCCACGTAAACGTCAGAAATACAAATTAAAGTTTGCGTTGGCAATGGCAACAATGTTCGGTAAACTGGTGGGCTTAAAGAAGGGGGGAATTTCCAACCAGGGGTTCATATTTTGACACACGAAACATGGTGGTGCGGCAACAAGAAAAAACAAGGCAGAGGCGATCCCTGGCAGGTATATTCAGAGTATAAAACTGGGTAAATGTTCATTTCAATCTACGGCCGGAGTTTGTATCTAATCTACTGCGGGATATGTAGTTGGAGGCGGGGCAAACTTTAAATAGGGGGTTTTCCATGGCCAACGCATATTGGTTTCGGATGTCACATATATACGAAAAACAAGCTGGGGATCGGCATAAGGCGTGCGTGCTGTTATTATGCTATTATTAGGCTATTATCATGCTATAATATGTTATAAAATCTAATATATCCAATTCTAATTTAAAATCACTTGGCATTAATCTATACTAACAACATTCGCACTTCAACTGTTGCAATTATAGATACCGTCAAAGTATCAAAATCATCCAAAAATTCCCTAAACAATCGAATCCGAAGATATCAATCGCCTAGAAGTGGTCGGTTAAAGTTTTCAACCAGCAAATACACAATCTCGGACGAATCCTCACTGATATGCGTAATGCCCGAGCATAAGAATGAAGAAAAAAATTCCATGGTGCGTCGCCTTCTTATTAAATAACCATGATGCCTGTTACCCGGACGGAGGCCCATTCTCCAGCAGCTGCGATGCCATGACTATTCCAAGTTCTGCATTTTCAGGCACCCGAAATATATTTTGCTTCTTTGCGTTTTGCTTATTCTGTAGTGGAACCCGTTTCCTTCCTGGTTTTGTAGCCGAGGCCAGTTTTTCAATGCTATCCTTTTCTTTCGATTCTCCATCACCGACAAAATCCTTATTCTCTTCCGGAATGCTGATATGTTTAAAGACACATTGCACTGTTTCCGGTATGATCTGGTATTTGTCATCTCGTGGAATAAATTCAAAATTCAGTTTCTTGTTTATCTCTTTTTGAATATACTGGTAGCCTTTGATGGCATGCTCAGCCTTGGACTGTTCTTTATCGGCCATAAGCATATAAATGCGTCCACTTCTCTGTCTGCCTGTTCTACCCATTCTCTGAATGTTCCGAATAGGCGACTTCGATTGATCATATAAAATAATCAAGTCCACTTGTCCAATGTCCAGACCCTCCTCACCGATAGACGTAGCTATCAAGATATTGTATAGCCCATTACGAAAATTCTGCACCACTTCCTGCTGCTCCTTGCGTTTCATGCCGTCGTTCTTTCCGCCCTTTGATGCAGCCTGCCCCACAAATAAGTGCGGTTTGGCAAATGCTCCACACTGTCTATCAATGACTTTTACTAACTCAGCCGCTGAAGCCCGATACTCAACAAACACAATGGCTCGAGATTCCTGTGCATTGTCCTGTTGCGCAAAAAAACCATTGATAATTTCGACCGTCTTGAGCAATTTCCCATGGCCGATAAAATCCTCGCCGCTGATGGCCTTTTCAACGTATTCCATGCATTGTTGAAAAGACGGATTGTCAAGGTAAGCACCCAAGACTTTACCAGGACCGCCCTTCTTAGCCTTGGCTGTATCTCTAATCTCCTGCATGTATTCATAGAACGGGGTTATTCCATGAACTTTCAATAAGCCCAACGCATGTGCCAGTTTAATCATGTTGCCATATAGTGCCCTTACGCGAAAGGTTACAGGGGACTTTGATCTCGCAGCGGTCGAGTTCGCATAGTGCTTGCTGGCTGTGAGAACACCGAATTGAGTGATGTTGTCAGGATCGGTGAATCTCAGGCCGCCGAGTCGGTGAAGTTCATCGATTGTGGGTTCTAAAGACTGCTTGAACAAAGCCAGTACCTGAGCTAAGTCGTCATTGTCTTCGACGTTTATGCGGGTGATGTCACGTTTATGTACATATTGCTGAGTATCGATGCTTTCTTCGGTGCGAATTTCGCACGCGTTGATCTGCAAGTTGTTGATGACATCCTGAACGCCCTCGAGACTCCCAGCAGGCGTAGCAGTGAGAGCCAGTATGCGAGCATGTCTGTTAACTTTCGACACTATCTTGACCACTTCTACGTACGCGTAGTTTCTAGTAGCCCGATGAGCCTCGTCCACAACGAGGCAGCAGATCTGTGTCGCATGCACCAGGCCCTTGCGAAGATCGTTCTCGACAATCTGAGGAGTCGCAAAGATGACTCGCTTATCCTGCCATTGCTGGGCTCTCTGCTCGGCCGTCCACCGGCTTCCAACCATGACTGTACTATCATGACGGGGAATGCCGGTGATTCCTAGACAGGCGTCGATTTGCTGAGACACCAGCGGGCGCGTAGGAGCCATGAAAATGGCCTTTGCATCACGCGTCCATCGATAGTAGTTGAGCATGACGGTGCTGGCTATGAATGTTTTGCCCAAACCTGTAGGCAGTGCACACAGAACGTTCTGTTTCAGAGCCCTGCGAATAATATTTTCCTGATAGTCGCGTCGAGGCAGGTTCGTCGGGTATATATAAGTATCTAGAGAGTTGGTGTTCAATGCAAATGGAGGACTTGATCTGGAATATGAGCCGACCTGGGCCTCAGCATGTTGCTCCTTTTCCGTCTCGATCTCCTGCACTTCCAGCTGGGGCACGAAATCTATCGGTCCATATGAGATTTCCTCTAAAGAGCTATCAGAGTCGAAGTCGTCGCTGGTGATTCCCAGCTGGTGAGCATCCATGGTGGTTGGGAAAGAGAAGTAGAATGGAAAGAAAGGATCTGGCGAAATACAAAATAAAAGGGCAGTAAATATTGCACTGAGAATGTACGTAGCTAGACGTAATTAGAAAGTATATACTATTATTGCAAAGCATCATCCAACCATCCCTAAATACTCTCGACCAATTCTCCAATAATTTGGTACTTTGCATCGAAATTCTCCTGCCAGTCGTTCAAAACCTGCAGCTCGTCCGGTGTCAAGTCCTCTAACGTATCCAGCGGATCTCCTAGTGCAGTCAGAACTTCGGGATCGAAGCTGTTTTTGGCCAGGCCTCTCGATGCGTCTCGGCCGGCAAAGTTACTATAGGGACCACCGGGTCCGTAGAAATGCTTGGATCGTGTCACATCGTACACTTTTCCACGTATAGCAAGAAAAACGTGTTCCTCCTCTACTCCGTTGAACGGTGCTAGTGTTTTTGCTGTATATGTGGTGAAGACCGTCACCTTAGGAGGATCCTGCTCCTTGTCCAGGGGCTTTTTAGCTTTGAGAAACCAATCAATAGCCAGCCAAATGGCAATTGCTACACACAGGACGCCGATCCATTTTTTGGCGACTGCCAGAGTATCGTCGTATTCCGACATTGTAAAAGCAGTAGATAATCAGTGAACAAGAGAGAAGAAGTGGGGTTTCCCAACAGCTCGAGCCGATTGTGGGGCACTTTTGGTAGCCAAAATTGGCATTTGCCAATTTACAACAGTCTTTGCATGAAATAAAGTTTGTTTGTATTGATTTTTTATAAGTATAATCAGTGGCAAGCATGAATGGGAACAATATTGGCCGTGCTAAGCCCGTAATCGCATTTCCTATACGATCTATGAGAAACGTCAATTACCACAATAAATTCATTACCGTAGTAAACCCATTGTATACTTCGCACTTGAACATGCTTCCATAGAATTATCTAAACCAATTAAAACAATAATAATAAATTATATAATAAATTATTATATATAAAATACATGTTTTCAACGAATGTGTTTTACCTAATCTCATTTGTCTTATTAATTCTTTATTTTTGAAAACGTAGTATAAGAACCTAACATTTTCCTTTTTGGTCACGTGACCGTCTGCCGTG
>JAJMJF010000024.1:0-161160 GCA_030563415.1 Casaregolazyma lundiana | reverse complement strand
GATTTTTTCTGTTTTCTTTTCTTCATCCCGCTGATTTTTTCTGTTTTCTTTTCTTCATCCCGTGCGCTACTTATTTTAAATATCCCGCACTAATTGTATACTTACTTCGCTGTTGCACAGCTCACCAATTATGTTACATCATTACGAACCATCTCTATTTCCAACAGGCTTAAATATATACGACCTGAGTGCACTGTAACAGGGAACTTAACAAATATGAAAGCGTAGGCTAACCCTGAGTTCTCCTGGAAGCCCTCCACATACCTCATACTAAAAAAATTATTAAGTCACCTCCAAGAATATTAGTAAAACTTTCAAGATCATCCTTTTAACAATTATAACTATGAACGTCATGTATGTCATCTATTAACAATATTTACCCATAATAATCAAGGCTCACGTCCTTCTCTATCTTTTGTCGGTGCCAAGCATTAATCAAAGTGCTGTCAAACAGACGTAAATTATCTACTCGAAAGCCTTTCCTATTAGCAGCCATAACACCTGCAGCTTATACATATAAAAGCAGGTGGTTTGTTGCACGTTTCGGCGGCCGGCAGAGTAAGATCTATTGAGGCCGACACGAGCTTTTCGATTTGAAAATGTTTACTCTGATCCTGGTCTTTACATTCGTGTTTACATTATGATGGCTCATCTCCTCCGCCTCCTAACAAACGGCATCCGTCCGTGCCGTCTGAAGAATCAAACGTTCGCCTATCAAAACAATTATACACTTTAGAAATGTCTCAACCAAAACCCCACAGGTGTCATTGAAGGTGTATATACATGATTGGTCTATGATCCTCCTACTCCCCGTGCTCAAGAGGATACGGGACATTTAACAACGTTCATTATCTTCATAACTTCATTATACAAGCTGTTTGATCTTCATCATATCTGCCTCGGGACATCAGTTGACTGCTTTTCAGCCACATAATCGTGCGATATGAGAAGTGACTCGCGACTCGTGTCCTCTGAACATCCTCGCTGACGGAGATGACATTCCGAGAATTGTACGCTGCAATAGCCGCAGATCATAACCAGAATTCAGGTAACATACAACAGCTTAGACTGTCAGTCCGTATAATGAATTCTCGAGTTAAGAAGTCCGCAAGTTTATCCAAAAAATTTTATGAATCACGGATTTGCTCTATAGTAAGATCTCTGGGCCCTTTATACAGTCTGTTAGCACCTAGCAGCCAGGCCAAACAAGAAGCTCCTACTGTGAAAACACAAAAAACCACAGCATAATTCATATTCGCGGGTGTCACCGGCATAGAGTATGGCATGCAAAAGATAACCGTTACAAATAATGTCCAAACTACCGCACACCAATTAATTACATTTGAAAATCGGCCCAAATGCCAAGGACCTCTTTGAAACATACCGGGGTTCATAATTTTGCCAATTATTGGAATGATTGCGCACCAATCGAATGCAATAGCCGTAGCATTAAAAATGGCATTAGTGGTAGCAGAACTACCAATCCCAATTAAGTTTATACAGATGCAAAGAAAAGTAGCAAGGCTGACAGAGTAAATCGGTGTTCCTGTAGTTTCAAACAATTTTCCTAGGTACTTGGAGGCACCAGGAAACATATTGTCCTTGGCCTGGGCCCAAATGCTCCAGCTTGCTGATTGCAATACGGTAAGGCCAACAAAATTCATAACCACAAACATGAAAAAAGTATAGGCTATTCCACCACCTTTACCTAAGGAGTTGTAGTAAATAGTCGAAACAGGCAGGGTCTGATCCATGATATCTTCTGGAGCTTTCATGCAGAAGGCGAGTACGATATTGTACAAGAAACCAAGAACAAAAGTGGTAAACATGCCCCCAGAAATTGCCCAAGGCGCAGCAATTTCGGGATTTTTTAATGAATCAGCCAGGTGCGCTGTACCATCATAGAGAGTCATAGACCATGAAACGCTGAGAAATCCAAAGACGAACGACCACCCCTCAGGGTACCAGCCTGATTTGTCCTCTGTGTTGGTAAATACGTATTTCGCGTCATGTCGAGGTTCAGTTTTAACCAACAGGGCAATAGCCCCAGATAACAGAGCCGAGAAATGAAAAATAGTGTACACCCTATGACACTTCTCCACGTATCTGGTTGGGAGACAGTTGATGCACCCATGAACAAATATCATAGCGGATACAACTCCGACTGTCTGTGCAGCAGTTGGAATGTAACGAAAATCTGTGGCCATCGAAACTGCCGATAGTAACATTTCTGCACCCCCATATTCACTTGAAGCCGTAATTGCTATATTTCCGAGGAATGACAACCATCCATCGATCCAGCACATCAGTGGGGCCTTTTTTCTTGGGAAAACGTGATAACATGCATGATACATACCACCTGAGGTCGGATATGCACTAACAAGTTCTGCGACTGAGAATGCTATAAATAGGCACCCTATGCCGGCGACGAACCATGACCATACAATAGATGCAGCACCCCCGGCCAGTAAAGGAAAAATAAAGCTGGTACCAATTGTAGAAAAGAGTCCTGAGACAGAGACAGCGAAGGAGTACGCAGAAAATAGTGTATAAGGCTTTTCGAGACCCTTGTCATCTGTATCACACAGCTCTCCCAACTCCAGATCTCCTTTCTTCACGCATGATTTCTGCTCCTTTGTTGTATCCATATTATTAACTGTTATATTTTAAAGAATATAAGTGAGCAGATGTTAGCTTGTATTCAAAAGAACGCTTTTCCCAAAATATTCTATATAGGGTTGCGTTATCGTTTTCTCGGCGCCCGGGCGACGGTAGGGTTGGGCCAGAGATAAGCCGGTATATTTTTCCGAACATCCCGCGGGAGAGCTGTCCGAAGACAACAACCCAAAAAAAAGTAAATCATACCATGAAATACTTTTAAAGCTTCTTCATTTACTGTTGCAAAGCAGCTATATTTGGCATCATGACGCATATTATCAAGCTGATGTGCCTTTAAAATCTTGGAGAAATGGAAGAGTAATTTTTGCCAAGTTTGATAATTATATATATCACTATTCTACTTATTATTATACACATCGTAGGAATTAGCAATTTCAATCCCATATAAAAACCATTAGAGGAGTCGGTGCGTAACCGCTGCATGGATTATTTAGTTGGGGACAGTTCGAAATGAGAATGATGGTGTCCATTTCTGCTACCATTTCGACATACTTGCCGGGCCCCGAAACCCCATCCGCAAAATCCAGCTCTCCTTCTGCAGTAGCCGGAACGTTCATAAAAAAGTTAATGTTATGGGCAATATCGCGTTTCGTGATTCCGAACTGAGGGTGTTTGGCGCAGCAAAGCATCCAGTTATCACGACATGAGTGCATATGACGGTGTTCTAAACTATAACGAACGGTATTGCTCTCACTTGCGCAAGCACCGCCTAAAGTATCGTGGCGAGTGCATGTGTCAGCAGTGACTTTAAGTAAGGTGTTGCCAAAATTAGAAACCAAGTCGCTACCAGTAGTGAGATAAATATTCTGCTGTTTGCGGATGGTATTAATAGCACAGTAGTGTTCCGACGTATCATGAGCATTAAAGAACAACGTATCGGCAGCTTCATTACCTTCCACATCGACGATACGAACTGTCTGACCCTGCTTGATTACACTAATAAAATGATCCCCAGCAGCCACCACTTTGCTGCTGACAGCGTTAGTTTCCAACAGTGAGCTACTGATAAGCTTTGTAGGCTTTACATTCTCATAATAGTCTTCGTCTCTGGCAGCACTCTTGATATTTGCTACCTCGGCCTGCAGAACTGTATTAGCAAAGTAGGTGCCGGCTTCAGGCACGCCGAGATAGTACAATCTATTGTTCTCGTAACCACGAGCTGCCTCGGGAGACTTAATCAGGCAGATGTCATTGCTCTTTATGGGATCAGCAACACCCAGCACAATATCAACCCCACGAAACGGATAATTATCTGTCGCATCCAAGGGATGAGGGCATGTGTTCATAACGACTAAAGTATCCATTTCAAAACGCAGAGTAACTTTATCTCCTTTTTTTGCGTGGTCAGGAACATATTTCATGTTTCCAGTGTCATCAACTATCACTTTAGAGAAAAGAGACAAGTTTGCCGGTAGGTCGCGAACACTTAGTCCCCATTTAGTGAGTTCGATCAGAAAGCTGTCGAAACCAGTCTGGGTACGAGCATTTCTTACATCCTGGAAAGTTGTCTCCCCCCACTTCTTGTTCACCATATCCTTCCTGTTCAATGTGCCACCAATGCTATCGTGCCAGCCCATGTCGTCTTGAACAATTGAGGCAAAAACACGACCCATGTCACTAAATAGGCAGTGACCCTTGGTGAGCTTCAAAGTGTGTTGGCATTTCAAGGAGTCTGGCAGATTCAAGCGCTCAAGAAGATTCTCTGGGTTGAAAAAGACGATTCCGACGTTGGCATTATTCTGTTGTGCTATGAAAGTCAGCGTCGTTCCACGGCGAACTCGCACAGACCAGTGCTTGCCACCTTCTAACGAAGTCCTGTAGCTTTGAGCAGCCGACATTTTTTTGTCAGATTTTTTGGTCACACAAATCTTTTAAGGTGAAGCAGAAATATTTGGCACGATTTGTTATCCGGACTGATAAGCGGTTAACCCTAACCTCAGAGAATCTTCCATGGGTAGATCCGCGACTAGTGGAAGTGGCTACATAAGTCATGTAACCTATATAAATACAAATAGACCATTCTGTCTCATACAATGAAGGAGTCAATTTCTATGCCTCCAGTAGTTTTGTTCTGAGTAATTCCAGTAGGTCTATCGAATGGAGCAGGGTTTCGGGTAGTCCGATACTACCTTCAGGGTAAGGATTACCAGCGAATCGGGGTACAGTGCCGACGCGCGAGGCCGCCGAGAGATTTATGATGCTTGACCAGATAACGGGAGCGCAGTATCCACTCAAAAATCCGTTATTTCCAAAATTCCATGTATTTCAACAGAAACTGGCTACCTAATCCTTAAAGATGTTTTCAAAAATTCTAATTGCAAACCGTGGAGTTATAGTCGTTCGGATTCTGGCAACGCTGAAGAAACTTGGCGTTAGGTCAGTTGTCGTATACTCTGAAGCTGACCGCGAACAGCCATATCTCCGCTATGCTGATGAATATTACTCATTGGGTGAAGGTCCCAGCAGTTCCACTTATCTTAATGCGAATCTGATTCTGACCATTGCTAAAAGTTGTGGTGCAGAAGCGATCCATCCTGGATACGGCTTTCTATCGGAAAACGCTGAATTCATTGACGCTTGCACCAACCAGGGTTTGATATGGCTTGGTCCAACTGCTGATCAGGTCCGGAAATTTGGATACAAACATGAGGCTCGCAAACTAGCTGCTCAGGCAGGCGTGCCCTTGGTTTCGGGCACAAACCTGCTCTCAAGCTTTGATGAAGCTCAAGCGGAAGCCTCCAAAATTGGTTACCCTGTTATTTTGAAATCTACAGCCGGTGGCGGTGGAATTGGCATGCACATCTGTGAGAGCGAATCTGCTTTGCGAGCCTCGTTTCATTCAGTTAAACAGCTCAGCCAACGTAATTTCGGTAATGGTAATGTCTATCTAGAGGAGTATATTTCTAGCGCACGTCATATTGAGGTCCAGATATTTGGCGACGGACAGGGGAACGTAGTTGCAATTGGTGAACGTGACTGCTCAAGCCAGCGTCGTAACCAGAAGGTCATCGAAGAGTGCCCAGCGCCAAAAATCTCGGAAGCCATACGTAATGAGTTGCACAAAATGGCAGTTCAGCTTGGCAAGCTAGTACATTACCGCAGTGCTGGTACGATCGAATTTATTTACGATGTCCATCGCGAGAAGTTTTATTTTTTAGAAGTCAACACACGTTTACAGGTTGAGCACGGTGTCACCGAAATGGTCTGGGGTATTGACATTGTAGAATGGATGATCAAGCTAGGTTGCCACGAGCTTCTAGACATTGCGACGCTTACCGTTGGCCTTGAGCCAAGGGGTTGTGCTATTCAAGCACGATTGTACGCAGAGGATCCTTTGCACGATTTTAGGCCAAGTTCGGGGCTTTTGAGCCAAGTTTCGCTGGTTCATACAGATATTAGTCAAGGCATTCGTGTTGATTCTACCATTGAAACTGGAAGTGAAGTTACGCCTCTATTTGATCCCATGCTTGCTAAGCTGATCAAATGGGGAGAGACTCGAGAACAAGCAGTTGCAGGCCTGGTGGATATACTGCACAGGTCTAGCATTTACGGCATTATCACAAATAAAGACTGGCTTGTGTCAGTTCTAGTCGATGAACATTTTGAGAGGGCCTTCGTTTCTACCCGCTGCTTGAATGATTTCAAGTGGGTGCCCTCTATGGCCTGTGAAATCCTCAAACCAGGAACACTGACTACAATACAGGACATCCCTGGTCGCCAGGGTTACTGGAGTGTAGGCGTTCCTCCTTCTGGGCCATTCGATGACTGGACTTTTCAGCTTGGAAACAAGTTCTTGGGTAATGACGAGTCAGCGCCTGGTTTAGAAATCACAGTTACCGGACCCACAATCAAGTTTTTTGAAAGTATAGACATCATTGTTGTTGGTGCACCGGTTCCGATTTCAGTTAGTGATACTTCGAGTTCTGAAAAGCGAGAAGTTCGACAATGGCAGGTTACTCGAATTCACAATGGTGACATTTTAGAGATTGGCAAGATCACAGAGGGCCGAGGCATGCGCGCTTATCTTCTGGTTAAAGGAGGTTTTAACTGCCCTGAGTACCTAGGATCCCGTAGTACGTTTACTCTGGGCCAGTTCGGAGGTCATTCAGGGCGTTCTCTTGTATCTGGCGATCGTCTACTGCTGAACACAACGAATAGCCCTGAATCTTCTCGAGATGGCGAGGTTATTGCGGCAGCTGATCGTATTGCGGCAATTTCTAACACATGGGAGCTGAGGGTCTTATATGGGCCACAAGGTATGCCGGACTTCTTTTTGGAGGACGACATCAAAATGTTCTTTGAACATGAATGGGAAGTTCATTATAACTCCAGCCGTACAGGCGTGCGTCTCGTTGGCCCTCGCCCTAAGTGGGCTCGCTCTGATGGTGGAGAGGCCGGCTTACATCCTTCAAACTTACATGACAATCCTTATGCATTCGGTGCGATAGATTTTACTGGCGACATGCCGATTATTTTGGGACCGGACGGTCCATCGTTGGGCGGCTTCGTTTGTCCTGCAGTAGTAATTAAATGCGATCGGTGGAAGATAGGTCAGCTTGCACCCGGTAATTCCGTCAAGTTCATACCAGTCTGTTTGAAAACAGCTCGTAGACTTGAAGAGCAACGCCTGGACTTCTTGAGTAACGTCCAAAGCCAAAATCCTCACATGTCTCAAGTAGAAATTATTTCAGATCTGAGTTCTCCAGTTATCAGAGCCATACCTCCTGAGGAGAACGACGGTATTCGTATGGAATACCGGCGAGCGGGTGACGATTTCTTACTCATCGAGTTTGGAAATATGGAGTTGGATATTTCTTTGAGATTTCGTGCCCACGTTTGGATGCTCTGGATACAGGCTCGTAAAATTGATGCTATTATCGATGTTACACCTGGTATCAGATCGTTGCAGATCCATTACAACCCATCATATTTGCCTCTTGATAGGCTTATGGAGCTGTTGCTCAAGGCAGAAAAAGACCTGAGAACTGTTGAAGATATCGAGTTAGAGGCTCGAGAGATCTCTCTTCCCTTGTCCTGGGATGATGACGTTTGTCAGAAGGCTATCGATCATTATCAGAAGAGTGTCCGGCCCAATGCTCCATGGTGCCCAAGTAACCTCGAGTTTATCCGTCGAATTAACGGACTTCATTCTGTTGAGAATGTTCGAGACATAGTTTTTGATGCAAATTATTTGGTTATGGGACTTGGTGATGTTTACTTAGGTGCTCCAGTAGCCACGCCCTTGGATCCCTGCCAACGGTTGGTAACTACCAAATACAATCCAGCTCGCACGTGGACCGCTGAGAACTCTGTGGGTATTGGTGGTGCCTATCTTTGTGTTTATGGTATGGAGGGGCCTGGTGGCTATCAATTCGTGGGCCGAACATTGCAAATGTGGAACCGATACAGAAAAACTGACTCTTTCAGCAAGCCGTGGGTTCTTCGTTTCTTCGATCAGCTAAAATTTTATCCAGTAAGTCATGATGATCTGATACAGATTCGGAAAGATTTTCCTCTGGGTAGATTTGATTTGCAATGTAAACATATAAAGTTTAGGTTGGCTGATTACCTGAAATCTTTAGAGCCTAGAAAAAGCGAAATTTCCAAATTCCGCCGACAGCGCGATGCGGCGTTTCAGAAGGAGATCAGTATGTGGAAAGAAAAAGGACTTTTCACATTTGAAGACGATGCCCACGATTCTGCCACTAGTGCTGCTTCTGATTTAAAGCCGGGTGAACTCCCTATTGACACCACCGTTGCCGGTAGCGTATGGAAGATTCTTGTCAAAGAAGGCGATAAAGTAGAGCCCGAGCAACCTGTGGCTTTGATAGAGTCAATGAAAATGGAATTTGCCATTGTGGCCGGCAATTTCGGTACCATTTCCCGAGTCGCCGTTAAAGAAAGGAATGCGGTCACTTCTGGCCAGACAATTGTTAGTATCAAGCTTGTTGAAGATTGATTGAGAGGCTCTATATTTGTAACCGAAGAACGTTGTGTAAGCGGACATTCGATGCTGGTGTGATTCGTACGCACTGATTCGCCCATAGCTAACGCAAGGGGCTGTAGTCGCGTTTACTCTGGCCACTATTGGCTGGTTTTCATCTAGCTTTAAGATTTTGACTACCTCCGTTTCCCATCCCGCTTTCTAGCTACATAATTCCCTCCTGGCCTATGCATAATAATATAGATTCATGATATTGTTGTAATTTCAATTCATTTTGAACATTCCAACCATACATCATCCACCTGCAAAAGCGATATGTTTATTGGAAGACTGCATGCCCTTGTTAATATCCTATTAGGTGAGTCTCGGGCTACTTTTCTCGAATGATCGGCAATTTGCAAATCTCACACGACCTATACATATATATATATAGTAGATTTATAGCTGTGCTCGTATTTGTCGTTTTTGCCTATTTCTATGCATGCCTTTGCTTGAAATTTCTTGAAATCTTCGTCTTTTGTCATTTTTATCCTCACTATGCCCTCTATTTACAGTGCATACAAGAGCATCAAAAACTGCTAACCAGTAAGCCGGGTAACTACGGCGAAACTCAAGATAATCTTGACAAGATATTTAAATAGATTCCAAAAATTGAGAGGTATATTAGACGGATATACTGATGCGTTATCTAACTAGATACCTCAAATTAGATGGTTGTATATGCCTCTCAGGCGTTATTCACAATTACGAAGTGTAAATTTCAGTACGCCTCTCTGGCCAACAACAAAGAGACCAGTTGAATAATACTATCCATGTAACTTCCCTATCCCATATTTCATAAGTATTCAATAGCGTCTGTAGTTTCGAATCACAAATATGTTATTTCAGCCGACATCGGCTAAAAGTACTTGGATGAATATTCTAATCCGTACCGTGCAGACGCTTGGCATCTCCTCAGTCATCCTCTTCTTTATCTCCGCAGCATCTTTTATGTCATCCGTACCTCTCACACGGAACTCACACCCGCCTCTCCCCATCAGTTTCCTACCATATTTCTGATCACTCGGTACTCTAACCAATTCTATCCTCAACATCAGCAGGTGAATTATTTACCAGGGCGCGATCAACAAAATTTGCCAAACCGGTATATAAATAAATTATAATGAGTAACAAAAAGTCGATAAGTATACGGTGGTAATATAGTTGTTAACACTACTGATTAGCGCCGCAATGTCGCCTAAAAAAGCAGCTGCCGCAGAATTTTTTTTTTGCCAGCCACTGCCCCATGCTCCAAAAAGATTCCAAGCAATCGTACCGTTTTCCAAGCTAGCCAATAGCATAACAATGTGCTTCCCAAAGTATTTATATTGCTAAAGTGTAGACTGCAGATTAAGAGTGCACAGTAGTATTTGTAATAGTATATGTAAGATGACTGACTCTTAGAATAAAGTATAGCCTTTCCATCTATTTGGTCAGAGTTAGACACTATCATGCATATATATGTAGACTGTACTATAAGATATATCCCTTATCTCAATTGTAGAAGAATATTCTCTGGCGGCAATATATAGTAGGCATCACAGATCGGTTTATTACCTATTTCATCAAAATGACAAGCCTTCTCATAGCCTCCTACATTTATTCTTTTATATTTACTGCTTTGAATGCATTTGTCACTGCTGACTCCTTTCGAGACCCGGACTTTCGAGATATTATTATCCAGGTAGAGAATGCCATAGCTGATCTCGAACCTGCTACTCTCGAAAACAATTCTACTAACATTCTATATGAACTCAATCTATATCTCCGTAATGTTTCCTATCAGACCGCCTCTGTCAATCATAACCTTTACAATAAGATTCTCGATGACTTCACGCACACGGAGCCACCTGAAAATCGTTTAATCAAGAATTGGGTAAACAAATGGCAATGTGGGGTTAGGAAGAGACAGAAACCAAAGATTTCTAAGGTTTTGTTAACTGCAAAAAAATACTATTGGAGAAGATCCCGTTTCTGCTGAAGCTTTACTGCATGAGATGATTGTAAACCGCCAATGGGTGCAGACTGGTATAAATACCATTTCGAGAGATATATTCGCCAACATGGGAAGGTCTCGAAACCCCATTTCAGCCTGCAGTACCTCCTGTTTTGATCTCTCTAACAACGGATATACTTATAATTTTTGCGTGTACAAGTTTGCGAAAGAAAGCAAACAGTGCACCATGTTCATCAAAAATGAAGAGGAAATTAGAGAGGGAATGCAGGAAGCTTTTTATGAAAACTTTCAGCCTGATTCTATAGGAATATGTTTTACTATATTTGCTCACGGTGGTACCGTGACTTACGTGAAACGGACACGCAAGGACTGCGGTGTCACAATGCCTGAAATCAGCTGTGCACCCGCACCCTGCCAGCGGCTTTGGCATACCGTGATCTTTCAAAAATGCTCTGTCCAGAGTAAAGTAACATACTCTTCACAAGCAGAACCAGAACCTTTCTAAATTATGTCAAGATGCTATCAGTAACTTCACCAATCTCAAATAAGAATTATTAGATAATCACCCTAGACGCTTATGGATATATATATATATAACCTACTACTAGTTATTATAGTCATTTAACTTTCTCTCTGTGTCTGGATCTTTCTCACTATCTCATTCTTGATTCACGTATCCTCGTCTGCTGTGAAGATACTTGCCCAACAAACCGCACGGTTTAGGCAAAGAGACTGAGATATACACGTCACAAAACAACAGACAGCATCTTATCAAGAGATAGATAGCGAGCTAGAATAAAGATAGAGAGACAGCCAAGCGAGCTAATAGTAAGCAAGCCTATATAGTAATCGAAATCGGGGTCTACTAGACACTAACTTCGAGCTTTTTTAGAAACCACAAAATAGCTTTTCGTAGCTTTAGCACATATCAAACCGTTGAGTCCTTTCAACACAAAGTGATATATCAGGAATAGCGGAGTCTAAGAAGTAGATACCTAGGAGAAGCGTCTCCACTCAGCAGAGGAAATATGATGACCGCTAAAATACGATGTCAATTTCGAGCACAGGGTCCAGAAAACAGAAACATCGTGACAGCAGCTTCATAATAATCCACTTGAGGAAGCAAAAAGTGAGCGCATCATCTAAGTCGTTACATCGGCCAAACGATCAAGCCAATGCGGCCACGTCGCCTACAGTCAATAATTCGCAGAACATTAACACAATGCTAATGATGTGATGAATAGCACATTCTGTTGTGGGAAAGGACTGGTGTGGTTGATGAGGGCTGAAATGATCGATGAGGTTGAATGACGGCTAAAATGAGGGTTAATTTGTAGCCCTTAACTTAAACCTCACACGCCACCACAGACATTTATTTGCCCCTACTCTCATAAATCTAGGTCTTTATCTTTGACACATCCATAAGCATGTATTTTAACATGTTTGCCGTAGAATATACCGGCATTCCAAACCATGAAGCGATTTATGTCGAGACTACTTCTGCGGATGGGATTCAGGGCAAGCCAGGCTCCGGCATCCTCTTTAATGTTATCGGAACCATTATGAACGGCATGACATATGAGTCCAAGGCCCGTACCGATCCGCAAACATCTGCTTCCTATGCTCCAGATACAAAAAGGCAGATCGCAAAAATATCAAGCAATGATATGGGGCGCTTTTGAAAGCGAATGCTGCTTAGCTGTTCCACTGCCTCCTCGTCAGTTCGTCGACATCAAGAGACGAATAAATCCTGATGTACCTTGTATCGCTGTGGAGAATGGTTGCGAGATGTAGAGAAAATTGCTTTTGAAAAGGGAATATTCAAGCCCTGCTCTTGATTGTATAGCACCCATAATTCCAGTAATATGTCGTAGAATAGAAGAGCTGCATCATAAGATACTCCAAATGATATTGCTGCAATATTTCTGGCACAAGTTCAATCCACGACGGTCTCATGTATGCCAAAATAGTAGAATTACAGTATTCCCAATATTCAGGGAACCAACCGGACTGATTCCAGTCAATCAAAGTTATCTTGAATTCGGGACTACCGTCATCTAAGCATTCTTTACGCTGAACCATTATATTCTTAGGCCTGAAGTCTCCATGTGTGAACGCAGTTCTGTGATTCTTCAGAGTGACATTGATCATATTTCGCGTCAAGTTCATGAACTCGAAGGTTTCAACCATTGAAATTCTCCTTATCATTCCTTCATTCATTTCCTTCTCATCTTTAAAAGGTCCAGATACAATGGATTGTCATCGTACGTCCAAATCGCAGGATCCAAAAAAGTATTGCCACGCAAATTTCCAAAATATCCAGGAGCAGGAATATTTCGCAGTTCATCCATTATAACTCAAAGTCGCTTGCAAATAATACCTTTTTCCATAGAATTTAGCGACGGTAGTAACTTCTCCAAGTCGGAGCCCGGAATGTAGTCCATGATGACGTACCGCAGATTTGACTCAGGGTCTACAAGATAACGATAGACTCTAGGTACAGGAACATTACTGTTTTCTGCTACAAACATCATGTTATCTACCTCTATCCTAGGTATATTCCCAAATTTGACCGCAAACTTATCTCCTACTCGTACGACTGTTCGGTCGTTTGATGGTACACTCAAAATATCAGTAGAAGCCTTGATTTCCTTCAAAGTTGGCAAGCTCACATCATCAGGCATTTGAACCGACATTTTAGCCGAGCCACTCTAATCGAAGGCAATAAAAGTTAGCGGTATACGTTCAACGTGACAGCGCGCTGCCAATACACGAAGCTGCACCCAGCTGCCGGATTGTGTAGCCGGATTGTGTATGGCGCCAAATTTTGTTTTCTTGTCGCACAACAAAAAGATGGCTTGCGTGTCCATAGTAACCATCGACCTAACATGTTTAACTGAAGTATGATTTTATCGATTGATTATGAATTTAGGACTATGAAGAATCAAAACCGAGCCGGAGTGAAGAGAATCGTTGTTTTGCTGTTTCGCCATAATCACGAGCGCAATATCTAGCATACGGCTCAACCATGACATTGCCACTTTGCCTGTATCTTTCACTTACCGCTCTGCGGGATATGAGATCGGAAATTGTTGTGTGCAGGTGGCCTGAATACAGTGCTGATTATTACAGTGCTGATTATTGGATGTAAGCTCAGCATAATACTATAACTTTGATTGAAATGGCGCAAACATGGCGGTATCACAATGCGAGAGATTTTTTGTGGTTCTCTCAGGGCATCTCGTTCAAACTGATCCCATGAAAAGAGTCACACAGTTACGGATGTGGTTTTTTTATATGTTTAGATGCAAGGGATCACCTTATTTTGAACATCAACGTTTCCATGGAGTGTACTTCAGATCAGACGCTATATAATACTTGGATAAAAGAGCTAATGAAAGACTGAAGAACCTACAAAGTGTGTATTTACAAGGATTTGGCTCATGATCCTCGTTATACCCGTTAAACCTCAACTACCTCAACGTCGTCAGCAAAAACTTCCACTTTAGCGGAGGAAAATTTACGAGCGGGAATATGCATCTCGAACAGCCTATCCAGTTCTGGAAACGTTCTGTTTTTGGTTTCCACCAGTCTGAAATAGGCCCATATCCAGCACAACAGTGTCAGCCCGGCCCAGAAATACGCCGCTTTGGCTCCCCATGCCCACGCGGTAGGATTTAACATGAAGGGAGTAAAAGAACCAAAGATCACGCTCATGATATTAAAACCATTACGAGCGAGAGCTGTGCTTTTATTTCTCAGCTGCGCAGAAGCCACTTCCGGCACGATCACGTAAAGTACACCTCCAACCATTGCGTCATACACAAACGTGTAGATGAGCATTACTGATCCGATAGCCCTGCTGACCGGCTGGGAAGCATGAACGGAGCCGAGGATCCCAACCAGAAGTAGAATACAAAGCAAGAACCCAAGACCAGTGACAAACAGAGTTCTTCTTCCAAAATACTTCATTAACACCCAGGATAGCATAGTCCCCAAGGCACCCAAGCAGTACTGTATAACTGTCAAGTCAAAAGAAAAGCTTGATGCCAATCCTGCCTGCTCATAAAAGTATGTAGAATATCCCATCAGAGACAACCCGATCAGAGCTGGCGTTGTGTAAGCTCCAACAGCGTTTTCGGTGCGGCGGAGGTTGGAACCTCTAAAGAGATCCAAGTAATTAGCACTACTAGTAACCTCTTTTTCTCGTCTATCAGTCTCGATCATCATTGCCAACTTTTGTTCAACAGAGAAGTCGATGTCTTCATCTTTGCTGGCTAATCTTTCTAGAGCGATCATCGCTCTGTCGTAAAACCCATGCCTCACCAACCACCATGGCGACTCAGGAGCAAAATAAGTGCCTACCAGTAGTAGAGGTGGCCAAACCCATTGGATAGCGAATGGAACTCTGATAGAATTAATATCATCTGCAGAAGAGTCGCTATATGCTTTAAGCACACCTGATGATATCAATTGACCCCAAACCCATGACAGATTAATGTAAGCACAGGAGTAAGAACGCAATACTACTGGGCAAACCTCAGAAGCGTAAACAGATGCAATAGCTTGAAAAGTGCCCAGACATATACCGCACAAGATCTCACCGGCAAGAAGCGTCTGAATATTGGGCGCAAAAAATAAGATGAAGATGAAACCGCTGATAGCAATTAATCCTCCAGCATAGGTTTTTCGCAGACCATAACGCTCAGCAATCATACCACTAAAAAAAAGACCAAGGATGCCACCAACAGAATTTGCATTGCTGAGGCCAGCTTGCCACGAAGCAGGAATTTGATATGTTCCATCGTGCTGCCTAACTCCGTACTTCTTTTGAAATGAAGCCATAGCGTAAAAGCTATTTAAAAGATTGAGATCATATCCGTCCATTACTATAGCCGTCGATATCATGAGCGCCCATGCGACAGCTTTCGGGTATAACTTGATCCCCTGCAGCAACGACAACTTGTGCTCTGAATCATTGCCATGCCGTGCACTCTCCAGAAATTCTTGCTTTTCGGTCCCGTGTTGCTCAGTCAGCTGAGGGGTATTTGTATTTGCCAGCTCGAATCTCGAAGTGTCAGGCATACCTACATTCTCTGAGATGGACGATTCTTCCTTCATTGCCACTTTCGAGTTTCAAAGAGCCTATAGTTTTGAATTCGTCTGTAAACAAAAATACGACACTATATACTGGAGGTTTCCCCTCCTTGATTTCAATGTTAACTTAACAATACATTTACGGACTTCCCCACATTTCTCCCAGCCCTTATTTTAATCGCTTTACATCGCGAATTCGAACAACCTTGATTCGTCTGATCTCCATGACGACAGAAACGCTAATACGGACAATATTAGGTGAGAACGACATACTTGCATATCCAAGCCCTGGAAGTTTGTTATGAAATCACTCATATAACGAGAATGCAAATCAATCAGTGCTATCAATTTTTTTTTCATTTATCTGCATCATTAGTAATAATATAATTCCGTTTGGAATAAGGAACCTGCATGATGCGCCTCCTTGATTTACCCCGCAAAATCGTTTCTTTTATTAGGCCAAGAACATCTTCGGCGACTATTCCGAATACCAAAGCAAACGTCAATTTTTTAGTAAATTTCTAGACCAAATTCCATTTTAGGCTAATAGTTTCTGTAAAATGAATATTTCTAATGAGCGATTCCATTTCAATCATTTTTCCGTTGACTACTAGTACGATCTAAACAACAATCCCCACACTTCCAGATACAACGGTGGGACCAACGCGGCACCCCCTCCTCAAAATGGAAAACGAAACGGCGAGAGCTGTCGCTTAAATAATTTACCATTTAAAGACAGGCGTACTAAATGTGATATTTATAAAGTGCCATTTATCTATATAAGCTAAGTACCATGCAGCAGGGAGTACAAAAGTATATATCAACTACACGCAGGTTTGCCACATCATGGGCGGGATGTCAGAGATTACAACCAAGCAAGAAAAAGACCCCTTGCTCAAAATCACTCTGGGCCATGATTCATCTTTTCAGTACGATCCCAGAACTAACGCAAATATTGATATTTCGGAATATAAGAAGTTGCGACTGACAGTAGACCAATACCGGTTTTATTGGAGTCACGGCTGGATTAAAATCCCAAAATTATTCAATACAAAAGAGCTCCAGGAATTGAACGACCATATGGATGGAATTCAAAGTGGCAGCGTTGAAATACCTGGGTTGGAGCTGGATTCTTCTCTCACCCAAGAAGAAAGGATGAAGGCTTTTGCACGGATACACATGTTACATAAACAGCATCCACTTCACGAAAAATATCTTTTGCATCCCAAGGTGCTTGACGTAGTTGAGCAATTGATAGGGAAAGATGTTCTTGCTTTGCAGACTATATCATTCTTCAAGGAACCAGGGCAACCAGGACAGGGATATCATCAAGACAGCTACTTTATCCCTACTCTACCACGATCACTTATTGCGTCCTGGATAGCATTAACACCGGCTACTGAAAGTAATGGTTGCCTCAGATTGGGTGACGGTTCTCATGCTGAACCCATCTATCTGAATCCTTTTAACCGAAAATTTGTGAATCAGGATGAGAATCTAGAAGGCATTTACCCCATTTACGTGGATAGTGAACTGGATGAAAATAAGAATTTGCTGACTCCTGTTGCACGGCGCTATAACGAGGTGGTAGCTACGGCTGACCCGGGCGACGCTTTCTTCTTCCATGGTAATTTGATCCATCGTAGTTTGGGCAACAGCTCGAAAGATACCTCCAGAAGAGCTTTTACTAGCCACTACTGCAGTGCTCGCTCTTTGGCACCTTGGGGCCGTGATCCCAGTGATCTCGATCAATCGAATTCACAGCATATTCTGGCTCGGGGTGATTCGCATATTCCTGCCGGTCAACCAAAGTTTGGAATGCCGGTTACCACTGTCAAGCTGAGAAACTAGCAATTTGAGAAATGGCTGCAGAAAAGCAGTAATAAAAAGATACGCGCAGTATGATCTATGAATAGCTACAATCCGGTAGAGTCGTCATATCTGAAAGAACTTAAGCGTTATACTGTTCATTATATACCTGAGCTTCCTCAAGTGGTACATGCTAGCATGCATAAGCAATTACTAAACAAACTATCTCTTCTGTTTCGATATATCTTCGATAAATAAACCATCTTGAGGCTTCTCAGAGTCAATATCCATGTGAGGATCTCTTTTATCAAATATGGCAGCAACCTCTTCGAGAGCAAGTCCCTTCGTTTCAATAAATGTCAAATAGCATACGGCAAACTCAATAAGAATCCAACCAACAAAAACAAAATAATATTTCCAGCCGATAGCGGATATTCCAACTGGATTGACATAGGTGTTCAATGCGGATGCAGCACCCGAACACAGGTGAAATAAGGCAAGCCCTTTTGCTCGAGACTCAAAAGGCATAACTTCAGTCAGATAAACCATAATAGCACCAACAAAACCAAGATTGTGAACCATATTATACAGGTATATAAATGCCACCGAAGCGTAGGATGCTGAACGGCTGCTGATCTCCATGTGGACACCAGTGGTGGCAGTGATGAGCGAGAAGTCGAGCCACATCAGAGCGAGTGAGATCAAGATGAGACGCCTACGACCATATTTGCGAGGCAAGAAAGAGAAAGAAACCGAGCATATGAACGAAAAAATGTTCATAGTAGCATTGATCAAGACCTGGTCAAGTTCACCAGTAATACCGGCATTGTCCAGCATCAGATGAAGATAGTACGAGACCAAACCGTTTCCAGAAAGCTGGTAGCAGAAGCCTGTCCATACCATAATAAACGTACGCCATCTTGCGCCTGGTGATGTGATCATGTGGATCCACTTAGTTTCTTTCGAATAGGTTTCCATTTCAAAAGTTTCCACTATCTCTTGATATTCAAACTGAACCACGGCATCTTCAACATCCCCGTTTCCATGGTACTTCGCTAACGTCGCCAAACACTCCTCACACCGACCCTTAGAATACAACCATCGAGGAGACTCTGGCATGAAATATGCACCAATCAACTGGACTATAGAACCTAACAGCTGTAATAGTGAAGGTAATCTCCAAGCCCAGGAGCCTTGAATATGTAGCGACCCAAATGCTACCCAAGCAGCTACAATTGCTCCAAGTGAGTACTGGGTATTCGAGAGGGCCGTGGCATGCTCTCTGTGATGTGCATACGCGAGTTCTGCCACCAGAACCGGCCCAATTGACACGACAGTGGTTGACAGCCCCAATATGAATCTTGCCACAATGTAAAGAGGTCTATGGTTTGCAAATGTCTGCATGAATGTGCCAATGATGCAGAAGAGTGAACCAAGCATGATAGTGGCCCTTCGGCCAAATCTGTCTGACACATACGAGATGACGGGAGTGGCTAGGATGCCGCCAACAAAAAATCCCGCGTTGATCAGTCCCAGAATAGATCCAGTGGGATGGTCGAACTGATCTTGCCAGTAGGTCAGTGATTGTAATGAATTAGCCAGAGAGCCATCATAACCTTGGACATATTGAGAGGATAGAGGAATTAGCAAATAAAGGTTGAGAGCACGAAGACCGGGATCATGCCACCACCAACCGGTCTTGGTGCGAGGTATCTCAGTTGCAGTAATAGCCATTCGATCGCTCTTAACTATTTTCGCATTGTCGGCAGGTGAAATAAGGATCTCATATAAGATATCACTCGGTCAAAGATTAGTCCGAGATCGATCGTGGAACATCAGCGCTATTAGTGTGGGGTGCCCAGAAACACCTGTTTTCGCTCAAACTTCCCCGCACTTCAGGAAACGTCGTTCGTTGCCTTTTCACGTATTCGGCCAGGGAACTGATGTACCATGCATATAAGTTAAAGGCTCAGCCGTGTGATCGAGCAGCAATAGCAACATTTTGTGTTTGCTGAGATAGGCATACCTCGTCAGGGTTGTCTGCTTCATTCCGTGCCGATCGAGCGGAGAGATAGGCAATGCTTTTGTGGAGCTGAAGTGCCCCCCACACAAGTCAGGAAACACGAGCAGCGCGGCGTAAAGCCTAATATCTATCAGACAGGCTAATTGTATAACTTTACCACATAATAAAAACAGATATACGGAGATCTATTGAGGTTGATTACTATATCCTTCTGAGACATTCGCGCATCTGCAGAAATATACGATGATCTTTTCCGATTGTGATCACCCCCTTGAAGCGGACACGAACTCTTTTCCGAAGCTTAACCAAGGCTCAGAACTGCCGCAAACCACTTTTGCCGATACATCGCATAGATTAGAAGTGCATTATAGTTTTTATTTGCGTTTTCTTCAGTATGTGACACGAATTCGACCTCTCTCTCCGCACTAGCCGACTTTCTGCGACAAAGCACGCACCACCAACATAGAGTCTGCCCAACTAGATAATCATTGTAGATTAAATGCTAGAAAAATTGATAATTTTGGTTGAAACGATTGATCGGTGGTCGTTACTGCCATTGATCAGTTCTACAGTTTCAATTTCAGTTCGGAAAATCAAATCCTTGTTGTTGCGCTGTAAAGTGATGCCGATGCCCAGCGTATGCCTGAATTTGGATCGTTATTCGCATGTTGCTTAAAGTAACTGATAAGCTACAGACGCCCCGTTCGCTCGGGCAATTCATCCGCCGAGCTAGTCCTCCTTGCAAGTTGTCCGAATTGGGATACGAGCACAACATACAACGTGGGGTAAACTTTCCCGCAATACATATATCTACATACTGACATGGCAGGACTTATGCCGGCAGAAATATTCTCACAATGACTAGTGTGAAAGTGAGCTGGCTGGGCTGCGAAGACTCCAACTCGATTACAAATCGCGCTGGAACTACATTTGGAATCCCTTGGCCAAAAGGCACAATACAACCTAGTAGACAATTTGAAATCGCATCTAACGAAAAATCCAGGCCTAATCTTCTAGATTCGTGGATAACTGGTTATTGGCCTGACGGATCGGTAAAATGGACGGCTCATGCACTCGGAAGTGATTTGAGTCCAGCTGTATCGTACCGCGTCGTCCCATGCGGATCTGCGAAGACCGAGAAAAGTTTGGTGTCAGTCAACTGCTGCCAGAATGGCGTATTAGCAATTACAAATGATGTCGGTTTGGAAGTCCAGATACCTCCAGAGGGGTCGGAAAAGGTAATAGAATCAATCTCTCTCAACGGGCAATTGGCATCAACTGGTACAAAGTTGATCGCCAGTGTTGATGATGGTGCTACTTATACAAGCAGAGTCAACGAAGTACTTGTCGAGAGATTGACTCGTTGCCGAGCACTTGTCAAAATTTCTGGAGTTCTTTTGTCTGACTCTATTAGGAATCTTCCGTTTGACATCAGGCTTTACATATACTCAGGTTCCAAGTGTCTTCGACTTATTCATTCATTTGTCTATGATCTAGATCAGCAGCGCAAACTTCTGTCTCTGGGATTGGTATCTAGTGTTCCATTCCACAATGCCAAATTTTATAATCGACATGTTCGATTGGGTGGGTATGATGTAGGCATACTTCGCGAAGAAGTTCAGGGAATCAGCGGACTCAGAGCTGGCCCACCTGATTCTGATCGGTTCGACCAGGTCAATGGAAAGTTCCTCGATGAGTCTAACTGGGATGAAACTTTCAAATCAAGGCTACAATACGTTCCTACTTGGGATGAATACTCACTCAGCCAATTGTCTAGCGATGGCTTTTTGATCAAGAAAAAAACCAAAAAAGGCTGTGCTTCTGTCAAAATCATCGGCGGGACAAGAGCGAATGGGTTCAGCTATATTGGGGTTCCAGATACAGCTGGGCTTGCCGTAGGAATGTCTAATTTCTGGGAGAGATATCCAACCCAGATTGATGTTCGAAACCTTACTGAAAATGAAGGCGAAATTGTGACCTGGCTCTACTCTCCAAACGCGGAACCATTGGACATGACACCTTATCATGACGGTCTCGGAAAGGATACCTACGAGAAGCAGATTGAGGGCTTGTTTGCCACATACGAAGACTGGGAACCCGGATTTGATACTCCGATTGGTATCGCCAGAACGAACCAATTTTTTTTCGAACCATTTAAAAGTCCAGTGACTCCGTCAAATGAAGAATTCTCTTCCTTCATTAGAACGGTGAGGTCGCCTCCCCGTCTTATTCCGGACTTGATATACACGTATTCGACAGGTGCTTTTGGGCGGTGTTGGAGCCCGGACTACAAACTACTTAACCATAAACCATGTCAGGCAGAAGAAACTATAGAAGAAAGACTTAATTTGCTGTTTTGTTATTATAAATGCCAGGTGGAACAGAATAGATGGTATGGATTCTGGGACCATGGAGATGTTCAACACACATATGACAAGTTTCGTCACTCTTGGAGATATGATGTTGGCGGATTTGCGTGGGATAATTCTGAATTATCGACGGATATCTGGCTATGGTTTTATTTTTTGCACACTGGTCGGGCCGATGTGTTCAAACTAGCCGAAGCCATGACGCAGCACACCGGAGAAGTGGACGTTTATCATACTGGCAGGTTCAAAGGATTTGGCAGCCGACATGGTGTTCAGCATTTTTTCGACAGCGCTAAACAAGTGCGCATTTCTAATGTGTTTTTTCGAAGGATTTATTATTATATAACTGGGGATGACAGAGTAGGGGATCTTATGGACGAGCTGGTAGATTGCCAAAAGGCCATTTTCGCACTTGATTCTCATCGAAAAGTTCAAAAGTCCGATCCGTCTACTATACCTAAGGGCTATGCGATGACAAATATTGGACTAGATATAGGTGCTTTGGCAGCAGCTTGGATGACCAATTGGGAGCGCCGTGGACGTAACTGGCAGCACTCTAAGGATCTACTTGTCAGAGTCTTAGAGGGTATTGGGTTGTTGAAATGGGGCCTAGCCACTAACAGCGTTCTTTTAAATATTGTAACTGGAGATATTTTAGAATGCCAGCCACCCACCCCTCCATATAGCATTTCGCATCTATCTATGCTCTTTGGGTTTCCTGAAATATTTGCTGAAGTCATCGAGGAAGTTGCGGAAACAGATCCAATAGTATCGCATAAATTTCGGCTAGTGTACTTGAAATATTGCAAAGCATACAACGGAGGAGAGCAGGTGCAAAAAAGAGAATATGGGTTTACGTTTCCCGTGGTCGGAATGTGGTATCAAAGTCATTCAACTCTTTTAGCGTATGCTGCAAATGTTCTGAACGATCAAAAGCTTGCAAGAGACGCTTGGGACAGTTTCTTTACTACTGACGGCCTAAATGACGGCTCAGTAAGCTGGCATATCAAAGAGACTACTGTACCGGAGTACTTTTCTGAAGGTGAGGAAGCAGATTGGTTGACAACTAACGAGGCTGCTCGATATGGCGTTACTTCCATTCATAATTTAGCTCGGATTAGACAGTTTTTATAAGACATACTGATGGTGGAGTAGCACCGATTCCGTTGAACTAACAGTAAAGAATATAATATTGCAGATCAGATGAATAATAATTTGATATACCAATTAGAGATTTCATCATGTGGATCTTATAAGCAACTGCGATTGACTAAGCGGATTGAGCTATAAATAGAACAAAAAATAACAGTCGACATCGATCAGATAGATACGTCAAAAAAATAATTTCCAATGCGTATGTGCATCCCAAGTCGAGACTGCTTATTTTCTGGTTTTAACACTGCAAAAAAGGTGTCTATAACAGCCTCAAATCTGGCTCCTTGAAGTCACATGCTGATTTTATTTAATTTCATCCATCAGGAAAAAGTATCCTCGAGTCATCTTATGTGGGTTCTGAAAATATTATTTTTCTGCAAATTTTTTCCTGGCTGTATGATTCTTCGGTATAAAGATGCACCAAAAGAGGCACTTCCCCACAATTTTCTGCACCCCCACGATCCCAGGATTTACCCCACAATTCTGTTAAATGGAAGTCAGAATGACTGTACGGTAATCAGTGACAAAAAACTTTATCGATTAGATAGGCTAAAAAAAGTATGGTTGAACATCAAGAAGATTTGAGTGACCCAACATCAACACAGGTGATAAAAGAGAAGGATGAAGAGTGCTTCGTTAGTTCTGATGACATTATCAAGGGAGCATTGAAGGCAACCGGTGATGAGCATGAAATGAGTCTGAGCGAAGGCATTAAGAAATGTCGAAGTGCCGTGTTTTGGTCTCTTTTATTTTCTTTGGCTCTAATTATGGAAGGCTTTGACCATTCTTTCACAACCGGTTTCTTTGCGTTCCCCGCTTTCCAGCAGCGATATGGCGCTCTACAGAAGGATGGAACTTATCAGATTCCTGCCAATATACAATCGGGAGTTGGTAATGGTGTTAGCGCAGGAGAGATTGTTGGGCTCCTTCTCAACGGTTTGTTTGCAGATTGGTTTGGCTACCGATGGGTGATGATTTTCAGTCTGTTCCTCATGACATGCTTCATCTTTTTGCAATTCTTTGCAACGGATATATATATGTACCTTGGAGCTGAAATTCTCCTGGGCATCCCATGGGGTGTATTTCAGACACTGACTACCACGTATGCCGCCGAAGTCTGCCCGAACGTATTGCGTGCCTACCTCACCATGGTCGTCTCTCTCTGCTGGAGTGTCGGTTACCTAGTCGGTACAGGTGTGCTCAGGGGCTTTCTCCAAATGTCTGGACAGTGGGCCTATCGCATACCCTTTGCTCTGCAATGGGTTATGCCGATTCCCCTGGCAATTGGCATATACCTGGCCCCAGAGTCACCATGGTGGCTCGTTCGTAAGGGTCGTAGCGAAGATGCGACCCAGATGTTGAGAAGGTTACGAAACAAAGATGTAAATGAAGAAGAGATTACGGAGACAATTTCTATGATGGTACACACTGTCAAGGTCGAAAACGAAATGAAGATTTCCACCTCCTACTTCGATTTGTTCAGGAGGAAGAACCTTAGAAGGACTGAGATCACGGTATTGACGTATCTTATTCAAGAACTGTGCGCACCGCTTGTCGCCTATATAGTTTATTTCCTGGAGCAAGCTGGACTTTCAGCGACTTATTCGTTTGATTTTGGAATGGCTGAATATGCACTTGCTATAGTCGGTGTTTTCATTGCATGGTATCTTGTTCTTATAGTCGGTAGAAGAACTCTTCTACTCTCAGGTACTCTTTTTTTGACGTTGACGACATTTTTAATCGGTTTCTTAGGCATTCCCGGTACTCAAACTCACATTGGTCTTGCATATGCAATTGGAAGTATTCTTCTCGTTCAGTATTTTGTACTCTTTCTAACGATTGGTCCGATTATTTACACGATAGTCACTGAGATTCCGTCTAATAATCTCCGAACTAAGAGTGTTGGACTTGCCCGAGCTGTTTACAATGTTGGAACACTGGTATATGGTCAACTCGTTCCTCATATGGTACAGACCGTTGCGTGGAACTGGGGCGCAAAGTCAGGCTTCTTTTTTGGAGGGATAATGGGAATAAGTTTGGTCTGGGCCTATTTCCGACTCCCAGAAACGAAGAACCGCACTTTTGCAGAGATTGATATTCTTTTCAAGAATAAGGTCAAGGCCAGAGATTTTAAGAAGAATAAGGTTGATCTCACGACAGAAGCTGTTTTTGAAGAATAACAATCTTCTTCACGTATGTATGTATGGCTCATATATCTCTTTGTTATCTTTCAGACTTCACTCTCATATGTTATCTCAGTTCTTCCGTCCTTGACATCTCGCTGCTATAGTAGGTTGGATGACGAAGGAGGAGCAAGTTGGTCCTTATTATGTGCTCTTGTCTCTAATAGATTACACCTAAGTACGGAACTCTAGACCTAGAGATTTGCGAATATTCTCGGGGTCGATATCGCCGGGAAGCGGGAACTTTCGCTGGATGTTTTCCGGCTTGAGCTCTGGATAGTATTTCCCTATCGTGTCAGTCAAGCTGTTATAAAATACCTTGTATCCCAATCCGGTGAAATGAGTTCCATCAGTCAGTAAGGATGGAAGGTTAGCAGATAGTTTTGATTTAACTTCTCTTTTCCCGGGGAGTGGGTCACCATTTTTCCATCCTAGTGCATCTAAGAACGCGTTATACAGATCCAAGAAACCAACTTTGCACTCTCTTGCTACTTTTTGCGCTGCTTGACTGTATTTCAGCTTTAGTAAGGTATCTCTTGCGAGATTTTCTGGATCCTGCAACTCGTCGACAATGGTCGGTCCTATTACAATTACCTTCAATTCAGAGTTCTTACAATATTGCACCATGTACCTCACATTTTCCTCATAACGACTGACTGGTACAAATCTACCAGGCGCGGTTGTGTTCACGTCATTCGTGCCAAAGAATATTGTAATCAATTTAGTGTTGGGCTGCTCCTTCAGGAGCGAAGCGATCATTACTCGGCCGTGCTCAGAAGTATACCCACCATAACCGCGGACAACTACGTCTAATCTTCGAGAATAGTCTAAGTAGCTAGCAAAAGATTCGTTTAGAAAACTGCAAGCGAATACTTACCATGCTGTAAGGCCGGAGCTAGGTTAAAACCGTCGCCTTGGTCCCAAGACAATTCTGTCAGGGAATCGCCAAAGAGGAGTATCTTTCCTATACTATACGACATAATCGACATAGGTGTTTTTTGCGGTTGACAAATTTGTTTTTGTGTCTTATACGCCTTGAATATTTATGCCGTCGGATTTGTGGAAACCCCCCACGCAGTTGTACATCGCACCGAATTGCGGTCTACTACGGTAGACAGCTCAAAGCACCAAGACAAATGAAACTGAACCTTGCATTATACAATTAGACGCCAACAGTTTACTAAATTAATTTACTGTATCTGACCTTCTGAAACATCGATCATCCTATAGAATTAGGCCCTCTTATATCTGACTTCATCTTTGAATCCGTATTTAGAAAATAACCCCGGATACTTGCTTGATCTTCCTCATATCGATTTCTTTCCAGAAAATAATAACTATCCATGATGCACAGTATATGCAAGTTGCCGTAATAAGCATCAGTCTTTGCGCGTCACTATATGCGTGATCGATAGCGTTTCTGGTCTCACTGCCTACCGGATACGACAATTGAACATCAATCTTACCTTATATGGAAGCAAATTCCGGAAAGGAACTCGCAGGTAGATATTCCAACAGCTATTTGGGGAATACTCCTGTCCATATCGCTGCAGCGATAGTAGACCCAACAGGTGATTCGTTAATTGTAATGATTAATATATAGAGCGAGCAAGGTGGATTTCGCCCATACAGACAAATCATCCTTTCACATTAGATGCAGTGATCAGCTAACAATCGGTTTGTAAAAGGCGTTGATGTTCTCAATCGCTGGGTTGACGTATGCATCTCGGTCGTAGAAATCCATGTGTCGACCATTTGGCACGACAATCTTCTCTAAGCTGTTGTTCTTGCCATCAAGCAGTTTGAAGATCTTTTCAGAGTGCCACCGGCTCTCGGCCTTTTCGCCCACCACGATCAACAGGGGCTGAGTCAAGAACAGGTCTGCAAACTGCCAGGCATCGAATGTGAGCACCAACGGTACCGACCTCAACAGCATCTTGTTTTGAGCATTGGCGTGCTGGCAACGAGGCGTGAGGTAGTAGTCGTGGGCATCCGCCAGGTCATGTGGTGTCTTGTCATCTGGCTTCTCAGGCACATATGGTGCGCTCAGGGGTTCAGCACCGGCTGCTTCGGACGAAACAGCTTGAGCCACCTGGTCCAGGCTAGCTGCTTGCTTCGAGGGGTCTTCATCTCCGTACCAGCCGAGACGAGCGCCGTCACCAATGTTGACGGCACTAACGATGGCAACCGCTTTGATCCGATGGTCGCCCTTGGCAGCTGCAACGGCATACCCACCGCCGGCACATATGCCTGTGACCACAATCTTGTCGGCGTCAACGTAATCCAGTTTCTGAAGATAGTCAACGGCAGCGGATACATCAGTCACCCGGGCGCCCGGGTTTTCGAGAAAGTGAGGCGAGCCTTCAGAAGCTCCCTGGTAGGAGGCATCGTAGGCAATGGTGGCATAGCCGCGCTCGCATAGCCTCTTGGCATACAAGCTTGCAGTCTGCTCCTTGACACCGCCGCCAGGGTGGACGATGACAAGGCCAGGGACCTTGCCCGAGATGCTTTCTGGCTTGTAGAGAAGGCCAGCGAGCTTGATGGTACCTTTGGGTATGCTGATTTCAGACATTTTGATGGTTGTTTTGAAATTTGGCTATATGATTCCTCGACTGGTTTGTTTTGTTGGTCCATGCTCTTTATATAATTTGTTTGAGACCCGGCTAAAAATCATCGGTAGTTAGCCAAAGCCGCGGGTGTGGCAGCGGACTTCGTAAATCCGTAATTCGATACCCGTTTATTTTTTTAATAGCTCTGAAATCCGTGGCCAACGGCTGCGAACCCCACCAGTAAGTCCGAAATCCACTGCCCGACGTGCGGCTTTTACCGAACCTATAACGGAACGAAGAACCCAGTCGATCGAACAAGTTCTATATGAGTTCTTAATATGAGTTCTTAATCTTTCTTCCTAAGAAACTCAATTGATAATGTCTGAAAAGATCGAAACTGTGAGCATCCCTAATATTGCATGGGATACCTGCCGATATTCGCTTTCCACCACTCTTCGATAAACATAAGAAATACCCCGCCGTAGTGTCAGCACATCCAATCGGCTCATGCAAAGAGCAAACATCGGGTAATATTTATGGCAAAGCACTTGCTGAAGCAGGCTTTGTAGTTGTCTGCTTTGACGCGTCTTTTCAGGGTGCCTCTGGAGGAAAGCCTCGGTTTATTGAGAACCCAGAGTTTCGAGTCTCAGACTTCCGGTATGTTGTCGACTACATACAGACGCTTCCATACGTTGATCCAGAACGCATCGGTGTACTGGGCATATGCGGTGGTGGTGGCTACGCACATGACAGACGTTTCAAATGCTGAGTTGGCATCACCCCGGTTAATTTTGGCCGTCTCTCTCGGGAGTCCTTTGGTAACTTCGACCCTGCCGGGTCCCTAGAAAAAATTGCCAAGCAGCGTGCCTTAGAGGCTCAGGGGGCTGACCGATTTGTCCTGAATTATCTGCCTGTGACGGTCGAAGAAGCCAAGCAAGCAACCAGGGACGCTGATATCATCGAGGCCACTGAATATTACAAGACGGATCGTGGCAAGGCTCCATGTGGTGCTACAAATGCGCTGTTTTCATTTAACAGTGCTGCCCTCGCTTGGGATGCTTTCAATCATGCAGAGGTACTTATGACTCGACCCTTCATGGCAGTAGTTGGCGATATCCCCGGCGGCTTTGGCGCCTACCGTGATGCCCATGAGATTCATGGTCGCAGTGGTTCTAAGGACAAACATATAGTCGTTTTCCCTGGGGTTTCGCATTATATGCTTTATGACATTCCAAAGGCTGTCAAGCCTGCACTTGACCAAGTTCTGCCGTTCCTTAAGGAACATCTCGGTGTACCCGAGTAATTACGTAAAGAATTGCACAAGAAAGGGCCTCGCGTCTCAGGGCAAAAAAATATCGAATGTAGTAAATACGGCACTTGTGATTTATAACGCTCTTTCGTCGAAAATGACCGTAGTTGATTCAGTCGGGCGAAGTTATACAGCTATAATTAAGCCAGTCGGCAGTAACTTGAAAGCTCATTATCTTTGTATATACATCGAACAGAATTCCACTCCTTTGTGTAGATCGTCAGATTTCGGGCGGAGGTTTATCAGATTCAGCGCATATGTCACCGCGCCATACGAGGTTCTGCCTAATAATTGACGTTTACTTGCTTCCAAGAGTGACCAGATGAGTGTGAAAGTGCCTTTAATGTATCAAAATTAACTTGTAAGTCTCGTTATATTAAGTATGTTCACATTGCAATATATAACTACTTCGAAGCAAGATCACACGTGTAGTAAAACCTCGGCCGCACGTAATTAGAAAATGACTCCCGATACTTGCCTGATCTTCCTCATATCGATTTCTTTCCAGAAAATAATAGCTATCCATGATGCACAGTATATGCAAGTTGCCGTAATAAGCATCAGTCTTTGCGCGTCACTATATGCGTGATCGATAGCGTTTCTGGTCGCACTACCCACCGGATACGACGATTGAATATCAATACTACCGTATATAGAAGCAAATGCTGGAAGGGAACTCGCAGGTAGATACTCCAACAGCTTTTTCGGGAATACTCCTGTCCATATCGCTGCAGCAATAGTAGACCCAACAGAGCTGCCGATATTAATTATCATTGTTTCCACTGCCAAAATAGCTGGAATATTTTGATGAGAAGATACCGCCATAATCGTCATTTGCTGAGCTATCACCAGAGTTCCTCCTCCCAAAGCCAGGAATACCTGGCACATGGCAACTAATCCAACTGCGGTATCTTGTGTTCTGAATTTGATCATCAGTCCACAGCCAAGTACGGTCAAAGGTGCTCCGAAAAGCAGAGCTTGCCATTTCATTCTTCCATTATATCTAACAATGATTCCCGTTATAAGAGACCAAATGCAAGAGGCAACCGTGAATATATAAGTAATATATGTCGCATTTATAGTTGAAAGGTTGAAAACAACAACGAGCAGAGAGTAGAAATATGAATCCCACAAATACCTAGCAACGTAAAGCCCAAATGCCATAATGTATGTTGAAATAACTGTTCTGTTGGATAGTAGCCTCCATGGAACAAAGGTTGTAGGGGCAACGTACTTTTCGTAAACCACGAATCCGGCAATCAATAGACCTCCAATAATGATAAAGCATATAATAAGAGGAGATTTCCACTGATTGGGCTGATAAGAATACAAACCGAATGACAGTAGAAACAATGACATTCCCGTAGCCAAAATCAGAATGCCGCCGACATCGAATTGTACGGCGTAATAAGTAACTGACTCCAAAATTGTTCTGCCGCTCTTGATACGTTGTAGAATACCTTCTTTTTCTGCTTTCCTCTGGTAATAGTAGAATATGATAAACAGGGGTCCGGTTATTACTGGAGTTATGATGGCCCAGATGCCGTAACTCCAGCGCCATCCAACATTGCTCAACAGAGAGTTGCTAAGGTAAGGACTTATCCAAACAGTAATAATGTATGGAGAAGTTTCATAAGCCAGAAAAAAAGCACGATTCCTGAGAGAAGATGTATCTGCAATAAAAATGGTCATAGTGAAGTAAATTCCGTTATATCCAACGTAGTAGAAAACCTCAGCTGCACAGTAAGTCTTGACATTATTGCATGCCGCCATCATGATGAGACCAACAATGTACGAAATAACCATAAGACCGAATCCTTGAGGGCGTCCCCATATATCGACAAGTTTAGCGTACGGAAGCGTAATTATACCTCCTATCAAACTGGAAATGATGCTAGTCAAAGCAGTTAAAGAGTGCTTCTGAAAAGAGCTAGTCACATAAGGAGTAAATGGTGTCTGCATAAGTGACATGAGAGTCATGAAGAAGTAGATAACCCAGATCAATACATATGCCGCAATTAAGTGCTGTGTAGTCCATAGATGTGTGATAGCTTGAGCACCTTGGACACCATGCTGAAATTCCTCGGTAACGACATCGTCACCAATATCAATCTTTTCCTCAGCGACGTGAGCGTCTCGCTTTTCAACAGCGACCGACTCGGCTACGTTAGAAGAAATTCTCATGAAGACTGGTTAGTCAATGCCCAGTGTGTGTCACTTTTTTTTCCGAACCAAGGAAAATATAAGCATTTATAGTATAATTGTAGTTGATTCTTGGCAACAATCCACATCGGGAGTTGAATGGAAGATCTTCAAAAATTTGTATGAATCATTCTTTGCAGCCGACCCGCAAGCCAAGTACCGTCGATACCGTCCTTTTGCTGTTTTGTGCTATAAAATGCTTGCAGAGGTAGCATATATATTCATCTGATAATACAACGGTTTACCAAGAGATTTTTGCGCTTTTAGTTGATCGGAAAGAATCGGCAAAACAAATACCCACGTTGCAGATTTTATCAGATTATCTCGCCAAATGTTGCAAAACCGAAAGTGCGGCTTCGCTGTATAAGGCAAATTAGCGGAGTTTATGCCCGAACCGTCTGTAATTACCGTAGATGGATATAAAAGCAGAGAATTAGAGGGCCTCTGCTCTTTTTTGAATTTTTTGCGAGACAAGAATTATGAGAATGTGAAACTTTTCCCGTAATCACAGAGAGCCTACCACCAACAAAAGGACGTAGTACGGTCAACGGATAACACCTATCATTGATCACGATTGATCCACCAATGGTAAAAGCACCTAAAAGTCACACTTCATATAGTTCTATGCAATATTTTGCAGTGAGTTGGCGAAACTTCTGATTAGCGCACTACTGGCACCGCCAATGCCCGTCGTTTAGCACGTATTAGCCGCTTTTGTCGCTGCATTGTGCTGTTAATACAAGGCTGGACCATTTTCCAAAGATTTCAATTGGCACTAGAAACTCTTTATATGGCGAGCTGTCAACTGCTTTTAAGTTTTGGTACCCGAAGCTCTTTTGTTCTCACAGAGCAAAAGTATAGCTGCCTTTGAAAAACATACTATACAATCTGCAAATGACAGCAGATATGAACAAAAAAGCTAGAGGGATAAGATCTGGGTACGGAAATATGACTTTTTGCCTTTAGAAATGGCCAAGATCATACATCCGAGTATTTAAAACTGAAGTGGCCTCGAACGCCCCACTCTAGACGTGGGGGCTCCCCCACGACAATACTTGTACAAATATGATCCACAGAACCATCTTACCTTTACGACACTAGCGTCTGGGGTATTGAACTTGTCATCCTTTCGTACATTTGGTCAGGTCGAAGCTATGTCGCTAAACGTGCTCGGCCCCTCGCCGACGGGGTTTCGTATCAATGCTAATTCTTTTCAGCAGGATGCGATCTCAACATTCGGGGACTGCCAGTATGCTGCATACTACACTCCGGTCGACCCATCAGATGACAAGTCAATTAGACACATCGTTCTAGCCCGAAGAAAGCTACGAAATGGCAACAGCAAGTGGGAGCAGGTGGAGCTGACAGACTACGACCAGACCACCAACGACGGTCACAATGTCATATCCTTTGGTATCTCTGGAGACGGGACAATGCACTTTGTATGGGATCTCCATGGCGATGAGATCAACTATCGGCGATCGGTTAAGGGCCTTGCGCTCGATCCAGCGAAGCCATGGACGGCGAGCCAGTTTGAGCCGGTGCAACATTCACTACAAGGAATTCCTCTTGACACTGTCACTTATCCGCGATTTCTGCGTCTGCCATCAGGTGATCTGCTGATGGAGTTTCGAATCGGATTCTCAGGATTGGGAGACGACCACTTATACCGATACTCTGTCGAAAAAGATTCATGGGCTCCTATTGGCCCTGGCAATGGTCTAGTCCTTAAAGGTGTTCACAATAATGCATATGTGAATGGAATTAATTACAACAGCAAAACTGGTGGATTGTACATCTCTTGGACATACCGGGAGTTTGTAACAGAAGAGGAAGGCCGCAAGCGGCATCCTAATCCGAACCCTAATGCAGGAATCAATGGACCCGAAAATAATCATGACTTGTATTTTGTGGTATCTTACGATGAGGGCCTCAGTTGGGAAAATAGTCGAGGCGATGCACTTGAGCGGCCAATTGTACCGAGTTCGCCGGGCATCATGATTTATGAAATTCCGACGTTTTCTGGAATCATGAATCAGGAGGGACAAACTGTCGATGCCAACGGAAATTTCCATGTGGTTAATAGAGAGAACTCTAAGCTGATGCATTATTGGCGGTCTAAAGAGACCGGTGAGTGGACTCGTCAGCAGCTGTTTGGTTTGGCAGCCGTGGAATTTGGCGAACGTGCTAAACTGTACGCTTCACCGGACGGTGCAGTTTACGCTATAGTGAAGGCAAACGATAAGGACAATCTTTATATTTGCAAAGCGGACGGGCCACGATTCAAGAACTGGTCATTAGTGCATAGCGTACCCGGACTAGCAGGCGAGCCCCTTTTCGACAGGTACCGCAATGACGGTGTCTTGAGCATTCTGCTATTAACGGCATCCAAATCGAATGATGTCGTTACGATCGACTTTAGTCTTTGATAGGTTTTCAGCCACATATATTAGTGGTCCGTTGCTAAGTTTTGCCATCAAGCTAGCAATACAAGAATTGATGATCGATGGCAATAAATTAGTCATAACAACACTAGTATTGCCTTCGAAAAGGTTTAGAGATATGTGAAATAAGTGGTGACCACGCTGTCTCTAGATTTGAATTGTAGTATTATGGGTAGATCTAACCAAGGCTATGCCAGTTACGACGTATTGCTAGAACCAGTCAACATAGCATGAAAAACACGCAGCTGTCTATGCCGAGGAATACTTCGATTATGCCTACGGCTTATTGTCTTTTCACAAGAAAAATGAAATAACGATGAGTAGAGATGCTTGGATGGGTGTACAAATGTACACTTAACCGACTTGACTATTGTTCGCGGATAACAGTTCCCAGTATTATGCAGTTACATTTCATAATATACTTTTACCAGGTCATGCGATCATTATGAGATGATTAGATCAATTTATATTGTTTGGACATTTGTGGTGTCGGTTGGGTTTCAGTCGGTTGTGGCGTGCAATCTTCGACAGCGAACCAAAAAAAGTGGCAATAAAACGACAATTGCGGCAATGAGGATTGTTTGAGAGGAAGGACTAGCTACAAATCAGCCACGGTAATGACCATACGATGAGAATGCTTTTGGAGGAATTTCTGCAAGCCTTGGAACGAGCTACAGGTTAGTCATGGCGATGACTCACACGATGACGATGAGGTTAGTCAGTGCTAATGGCATGCAATAAAAATCTTCTGTAAACACAAATACTTTTTCCTCTATCGATTCAGCCATTAGCTTGGATATTTCTATATATTTATAATGACTAAATCTACAGACAAGCAGTATCTGGAGGCTTTCCTGGAAGCCCATCCTAAAGTTCGTTTCGTGCACTATCAGATGATCGATATGGGCGGCGTTCTTCGTGAAGTGGTCGTCCCTATCAACTCATCTACGGTTCATGCCGCAGAAGGGAATCCGCTTAAGACGATTCTGGGACGATTATCTATTTTGCCAAATAGTTCACTTTCTTCTAGATTTTTCCGTTGCACTGCGTCGTTCGGCCAATGCCTCTGGCCCGATTGGAAGACCCTGCGCCAAGCAAGATTCATATCTGATGCTCATGCTACTGTAATGTGTTATGCAGATGAAGGAACGCCTTTGGAGGAGGAGCTCCGAGACGCAATTGGCCATTATAATAAGGATTCAGACCCACGGTCAGTTCTTGAGCGTGCGCTTAACGATGCAGCTGCCGACGATCTGGAGATCCTAATTGGTTTCGAGACTGAATTTGCGTTACTCTATCCAGGTAAAGATGGAGCAGACCCAACACCCGTCACTGGTCCAAACTCTCTTGTTTTGTCAGCTGCGGCACGAAGAGATCCTGTCGTTCAGACATGTCTTGACGAAATTGCTATTTGCCTACTAGACAGCGGCATAGACGTGTTGCATATTGATGCAGAGGGAGGTCCTGGCCAATTTGAATTTGCTACGGGACCACGACCTGTGATGGAAGCAATAGACGAGCAGATATATCTACGACAATGTATTCAGGGGATCGCCGCTAAACATGGCTTACTGGCTACATTGTACCCGACTCCACTGGGGCCAGCGGGAAAGGTAAAGACTGGAGCGCATTGCCATCTTTCTATTAACAAGAGCGAAGTGGCCGATCATTTTCTAGCTGGAGTGATGAACTGTCTACCAGCATTATGTGCTATTAGCATGCCGCTGTCGGACAGCTATGCTCGTATGTCAGAAATGGGAGAAGCTGGGCAGTGGATAGCTTGGGGAACGGAAAATAAATGTGTCCCTATACGTGCAATACACGGTAGACAGGGATATTGGGAATTCAGGTTTGCCGATTGGACTGCTAACCCATATTATCAGCTTGCTTCATGGATTGTAGCCGGCCATTTAGGGATAAAGAACAAGGCTGAGTTGAAGTGGAAGGATGCAAACAAAGGTCTGATTTCTCCTCTGTCGCCTGAAGAAAAAGCAGAATTGGGAATTGTCAGTCAGATGCCTTCTACGTTGGCTGAAGCTTTGAGTGCTCTCGAGAGGGCAATCGAAGAGAAGAAACTTTCTCCATTAGGTGAAGGGTTTTTAAAAGGATATCTGCTCGTGAAAAGAGAGGAGGAAAACAAGTTTAAGCAGATTCCAGAGCCTGATCGAACGGGGCTCTTCACCATGTTGTGGTAATCAATTTAAAATGTTATCATAATCTTTGATATGTAGTCTGCAGCATGCACCTCTGACGTTATTTTAGATTTTTCTTTCGAGTCTTCACATATTTCTATACAACCATTTTTCTCTGCCGATAGCTATCACAAGCCATGTATCCCAATAATGACTCGCTTGACAAGCGAATTGCGAGTAGTTGAGCGATTTGTTTGGGCATTTGTGGTGCAGAGCTTTGAGTGTGACCTGAACTACCAAAACACCCCAAAAAGAGCGAGCTACCAGGAATATGCTTTCTAGTAGAGAAAAACCACGTAGGGAAATAAAGGGTTCGACAGAAATCCGTTCCTGTTTCGAGTCCTGCGGATTATTTCAAATGTGATGAAACCTTAGCTGTGGCGTCTAAGCGGTTACGATGACTCGCCATTCTGCCACGTAAAGTTAAATATTTACCACTTACCCTATACAATTGTTTCATATGTGGTGGAATTCGGTCAGATTATTTAAACTGGGCTCCGCATTAACCATTAAGACATGTCACAGGCCATATTCAGCATTGCCGTCCCCACCAAGGATCGCTATTATTGGAGGTGGACCTGGAGGTCTGTCATTGGCAACCTTGCTTCACAGGCATAGCATACCGTTCACAGTATTTGAACTGCGACAAAAACCTTTGGAGAAAGAGCTGGATGGACCTTGTGGCATGCTCGATCTTCATGAAGAGGCTGGGCTGGCTACCATCAGAGCATGTGGCTTGTATAACGAGTTCACTTCATTGACTGGAGAGTGCACAGAAAATTTCGTGATCGCCGAAAGGAACGCAAAAATCGTTCATGCAACAGAAGGAGATGGTTCACGCCCGGAAGTCTCGCGTAACAAATTAACTAGACTCTTGGTGAACAGCATTCCCTCAGACAGCCTCAAATGGGGGCACAAACTTCTCTCTGCGACCACTTCAACCGCATCAGGTCGTACAGAAACAGAGCTAGACTTTGGAACTCACGGAAAACGCACCTTCGATTTTGTAGTCGGCGCTGATGGTGCTTGGTCCAAGATTCGTGGACTGGTCTCCGATATTAAACCTAGCCATACCGGTATGTACCACATCACACTCACCATCAGAGATATTACCAGAAAGTACCCGCATTTCGCGGACCTTATTGGATCTGGAACATTCACTTTACTAGGAAATAAACATGCAATTATATCACAGCGCGGCCCTCACGACTCGGCAAGAATCTATCTGTGGATGTCCGTATCCGATCCAAACTTCGCTGCAGATTCTGGTCTGATTGGTCAGTCGGCAGCAAATATTAAACCAATATTACTTGAAGACAACACACTATTCGGTACTTTTGGCACTAAGGTGAAGGAACTGATATCTATTGCATGTGACGAAGAATCAGCAGATCATCCGGAAGCGAGCGTGGACTTTAGGGCACTTTACACTCTTCCTCACGGCTACTCCTGGGAACACAAAGCAGGTCTAACACTTATTGGTGATGCAGCTCATTTAATGGTTCCAAATGGAGAAGGAGTTAACCAAGCCATGCTGGACTCGCTTCTCCTGTCCACTGTTATAGTGGAGGGGTATAAAGCAGGTGATCAAGGTATTAACTCGTTCCAGGAGACAATTGACCCACTACTAAAAGAATTTGAGATGTCATTAGTGAAACGTGCAAAGGAAATTGGCAAAGAGACGGACTTTTTGGTTGGAAAAGTGATGTTCGGAAGTGATGATGCTGCATTTGAATTTGTTAAACTGTTCGAGAATGCACAACTGTAGACGGCCTACTATAGGTAGATGTAAATATCTAAATGCCACTTTTTAATGGACTCTTTCTTTTTATATCCACGGTAACCAGCAACATACGCCTATGCTGTTCGTTGAGGCTACCTTTAAAAATTCTCTAGTATTGAAACCAGCAATTTGCTCTGCCAATAGCTATCACAAGCCATGTATCCCAAATGATTGCCTTCTAAAGCATATTGATCGGGGTTGTGAGTTATTGAGGGATTTGCTCCATTACGATCTCTTATCTTTTGCTCATCTCTATTCGACAGATCGGGTCGAGATAGTGAGGCTTCAACTGGGAAAGATGGCAATCGGCAGAACTGTGCGGAGAAAACTTCTGCCATATCAGCACAAACATCGTCAGAAAACCTAAATTATATAAGTACACATATAATCAAAGAACAAACATATGATCTTTTCTTCGGCATTGTAAGTGGATGCTCGTACTGCTGCAAAAATGCCGCATCTTTGCAGATTGCTCGGCGATTCCGGCGATTCCGGCGAATCAGCCCGATATCACTACGACATCATCTCGAGGTAGTGGTTTCTATTTATCTGGATGAACACACTTAAAATTATAAACGCTACAAGTTACAGAGACAAATAAAAGGAAATCTGGTAACTATGCTATTGTACGTCGTCTCTTCTGTGTTCGCGCTCAGCGCTACAGTTCACGCTTGGGGCGATATATTGAAGTTCGGCACCCCTGAGTCTGTCGGGTTGCTTTCAGCGCCTCTGCACGAGATGGAGACCAATATGACCGGCTATACTCATGCTGCCAACTATACCGACTTTACGTTCGATGAGATCCATCCAATTGAGCCAGGGTCGGCCAATATCGTGGGCAAAGATGGAACAGTAGTGAGCTACTTTGCTGTTGGATATGCAGATCTCTATGCGAATGTAAACGGAACTAAGCTTCCTGGCTGGGAAAGGCAACCAGCGACTGTAAACAGTATCTATGACCTTGCCAGCTTGACCAAGATGTACACAACTGTGGCTGCATTGCGCCAGATTGGGGCCAAGAAGCTCTTCATAAACGAAACTGTCGCTAGCTACATACCTGAATTTGCTGTCAATGGCAAGAGTGCAATTACAATTGAGATGCTTATGACCCATACAAGTGGATTTGGGCCTGATCCTGACCCACCATTGTATGCCAGCAATTATACGACATATGATCAGCGTGTGCAGGCAATAATTACGCAGGGCATTATTAATACACCCGGCAGTGTGTATCTGTATTCTGATCTCAACTTCATGACATTGATGCTCGTTTTAGAACATATAACCGGCAAGCAGCTTGACGAGTTGATATATGAGTTTACGGTACCTCTAGGCATGACGAGCACCTTTTTCAACCGGGGGAATATTGAGGGACCGATATTTCCCTTTTATGGGCGCATGGTTACGGAGGAATTCCAATACGAGTCGGTAACTGATCAGTCGGAGCCGAAACGTCCCCAGCCTATTCGCGGCATCGTCCATGACGAGAATGCCTGGGCACTTGATGGGGTCAGTGGACATGCCGGAATCTTTTCGACTGTATGGGATACAGGCATTTTTTGCCAAATGATTCTGAACAATGGAACTTACGGTGGAGTAAAGATCCTCGAGCCTGAAACCGTCGATCTCATATTTCACAATTTCAACACCAAATTCCCTGATGACCAACATGGCCTTGGATTTGAGCTAGATCAGTATTATACTTCGGGCCCAATGGCCAGTCTGGAGACAGCCAGCCATACAGGATTTACGGGGACTTCGCTTGTAATCGATCGACCAACAAACACCTTTTTTATCCATTTTGCCAATAGGGTGCACCCAAGCAGACAATGGTCAAGCAATAACATTGCGAGAGAAGCCATGGGATACTGGGTAGCCAAATCGCTGGGGAGAAATGTTACATTTCCAGAGCTTTGATGCCCGAGATAGTTGCTGCTATGCCTTGACAATAGTCAACCACATCTCTCACATAGAGAAAGTAGTCACCTCTAGGATGTGCAACCACTAGAAAAGATTCTTCATAGCTAACTGTATTGCAATTGATGTTCTGTATTTCTGAAGTTTCCAACGTATCGACAACGTTGAGCGCGAAAGCGAGACCACTTGGTCCCAAAATTCCAACATGAGACATCAAGCCTCATGCGCACGATGCCGGTCGAACAAACGTAAATGCGAGCAGGCAGAGGGTATTATACGATGCAAGCAGTGTTCAAGGGCGAAAATAAAATGTTCATTCGAGAAGTCCGAGCCGAACAGTGCAAATAAAAGAGATCTAAAGCATGGGTCTATGCTTGAATTGCCGGATCAGCCAATTCTTCTCGACATTGTTCACAGATATTTCCAGTATATACATGGTCTGCCACACGCTCTTTTTCATCAGAAATCGTTCATCGAAACGGTGAAGAACGGCTCCGCTTATCATACCGTTATTTATGCCATCATTGGATTAGCAGCGCAATTCTCGCCATTATTCAAGAGTGGCTGCAAATACACACAGCGGATGTATCAGCAAGAAAGCAAAAGGCTGCTTAAAAGTGATGCCGACAATATATGCCTGGAGAATGTTCAGGCTGCTGTCTTGGTTGCTAATATATGCTTCTCTCAGTCTCTTCCAGAACAAGAAATAATATACTCTGCTATTGGGGTTCGTATGGGACAGGTTCTCAGGCTTTTTGAACCTTCTGAAAGGGATTCCAAACTGCTACAGGAAATCAAAATCCGCACATGGTGGTCGTTGTATATGGTGGATATATGGTCGAGCGGTAATATGGAGATTCCCCGAATCACCGGTTCTACGGAAAATCTGTTCAAGTACAGAATGCCCGCAGGCGAACTGCAGTTCCAGAAGTACGGTATGTCTGATAGTACCATGCCTGATATATGTACGAGTCAGCATGCTGGGGTGACAAACGAAACTGAGCTAAATTGGGTTTACCGTCACGTATCACTATGGGCCGAAATGATCAAACTTGTACGAATTTATGAGAAGATCAAGGATCTGAACTTCTCTCTCGTAACAGACTCCGTTGCGTCATGCACTTCTGAGAAGGTGCTGGACAAAGTAAACAACTTGAGGCACTTACTTGAGGAATGGAACGGTACACTTGCAAACAACATGGTCTTCAGTATGGAAAATTTGAAGGTTTATTCATCATTAGGACTGGGTCAAATGTTCATATCGTTGCATTTGGGCTATCACCACTACTCTGCCATATTATATTTTCAGTTCCTTGATGAAACACAACAACTCTCAGAAACGCGGAAGAAATACTGCATGGACTGTATCTTTCATGCAGTCGAAGGAAGCAGAATAATTGCTATCTGTGCCACCGAAAAAGCAGAATGTCTGCCGCTGTTTAATACTATGGGCCATATGATTGTTGTTTGTTCTTCTGTGCTTTTCCATAATTTGTCTTTTGAGATATCAACTGACACTGTAACGGAGTCTGGTGAGTTGCTTAAAACTAATTTTTCAGCATTAGAGAAACTCCGTTCCTTTTGGCCGAATGTGGAAACAATGATGAACAGATTAGAATCATTTCAAAGCATCTGTGAGCTTTTCACCGTGAATGCGTTTACGATGGATCGCACCATGGTGACATTCTTGCTAAAATATTCTATATTGGAGGAGAAAAGCGGAACTTTAGAAGCTTTGGTGCATATGATGAATGAAAATGAGCAATGAGTGCCATAGAGTCATGGAAGTGCTAAAACATGGGCGAAAATGGCATATGCGAATGTCACATTCGGCAGTACATACGGGTCATGGGCCTTCAGAATTATCAGATATTTCCCCATGTATTTTAATCAGTTACATTCAATATTCTTTCAGATATTGGTTCAAAGTATCTCGTTTTTCAATATTTTCAAACTTAAAGGACGCAGCCATCTCATCGAGCTCTTTGTAAGATAGGCCTTTGAAATAATTGGCAAACTCCAATGACAGGACTTGTGAGAGTAGCATATCCCGCAGTACTCGGTCAGTATAAGAGCCAAGATTCCAGGGATAAATAGACAATTCTTTGTTATTGACACAGTCGGCCAAATGAGTCTTGATTTCGCTAAATGCGCGTTCGATCTGAGGATCAGCGTCTCGGCCCCATCTGTCCAATCCCAGCTTCTTCTTCCTTTCGAGCCAGGGACCAAGGATTCTGAACCAGGCCGACTTTTCTGAAACATAGGTTAAACCTTGATAACCAATGTCCTTATAAAGCCAGATAGACCAGGAGATCGGAGATCTATTATTCCCTGTGTTACCAGTTTTATAAATTGCCAGTTGGTCTTTGAGCAGATTGTATCGAGCTTGATTGGTTTTTTCAACATCTTTGTCTCCTCGAATGTAAGATGAATATACAGGACCAAATTCTCCGTTCCATACAGGAACATTAAATTGTTTCATATAAACCACTTTCTCTTCAAAATTTTTTCTCAGTTTGCGTTTCTGCTCTTCACTTCCAGTGTAAAATTGACCGGCAGGAAACCCATACATAGAATAATCGTGTATAGCATATACGGTATTAGCATAGGGCTTATCGGGAAAGTGAGAGAAGTCGCTAGCATACGTATTTCCATCCAAAAAAAGGATATGCTCTGAATCAACCGATCTAATCTCTTTTTCTACACTAGTGTAAAAATCGATCAGGCGCGACTGCAAAGCGTCTGCTGGCTCATTCAACGGATTGTAACCGGCGACCCATGGATTATCACGATAGTGCCGAGCAATTTCTTTCCAAAGATGAATAATAACATTCTGAAAATAACCAAATTCCCAGAACAATGCTTTATGAATACCGGAGTCGCAATGCCAATCTTGATTTTGGCCGCCGGGAACTGCATGAAGATCCAGAACAGTGTAGATGCCATGCCTACTACAGATATCCACCACTCTATCGAGAAGTTCGAATCCCTGAGGCTTGATACGTGTCATATCTTTGTCATCAAGGAAATGCCTGTAGTTGAACGGCACGCGTAGACAGTTGAGGCCTACAGAAGCAAAGAATCTGGCGTCGTCGTCAGTCCAAAAATACTCGTAAAATTTGTCGAAAAAAAACTTGAACTTTTCTGGCCCCATTGCGGTCAATAGAGCTTCCTTGTGCTCCGTTTCATGCCCAGGATACCCCGTAATAAAGTTCTCCATATTTAAATGGCCCCCAATAGCGGCGCCTTTGAGAACAATCGGCTTTCCATCGGCAGTAACAATCTCAGATCCATGTGTGCGCAGAAACCCCGGGTTATTAAACGCAGTCATACTATAATTTGTTTATAATCAATCGACTGGGCCGTAGCGTATTATATATGCAGCCTGAGCCAAGTAGCCTGCGGAGCTAACAGGCTTTCATTGGCCGATCCTCCGCAATAAACCAGAAAAAGAAATACCGTGTTTTACATGTTTCCCAACTCCCCACAACTATAGTACAAAAGGAAGTACTTCACCTTTGTGGCACACGGCTAAATGACAGCCAGGGTATTTAAGCGGTTTCATCCCAGGCTGGTGGCCGTAGCCGTATGATACAAGCTTGTATCGATTACAATGGAATCTCTGGCCTGTAATAGGATACTAACAAGTCAATCTGGCCAAATTTCATCGCTCGCTTATGATCCCGATAATATGAATAAGCACTTCTGATATCTAAATCGCACGAAACTCACATTATTGCGCTGTTGACTCTCAGGGCCGCAGTATGTAACGATGCGGACCACCGTGTATTTTAATTGGCTGATTGACCGCACATCCTTCGTTTTACCCCACAAAATCCCCTCAGCAATTGAGAGAAATGCCAATTTCACAAATATGGAGCTATATATAACTAGCAGCACTCTCGGAAGATACTGCTGCTATTGCCTGCCTAATTATAGCCATACTGTCTGGATCCTGATTTACAATCTCCTTTCCGTGCGTGTCAGGAAAGATGGTACTTTTGGGTGAATCATCGATCACAAATCAAGATGGCCAGTTACTGGAGTCAGTGTTACCAAAATATGGAAGGCCTTGGTGGCGGGTCTCTCATCTCTGGAAGCTTAACCTATTTCTTGTGCTAGGAGTATTTCTTACATCGTCGAATAATGGTTACGACAGTTCTCTACTGAATGGGTTTCAGTCCATGACTATATGGCAAGAATTTTATGGTGAACCGAAGGGTGCTATTCTTGGTGCATTGGCTAATGGAATGACTCTAGGTCAGTTCATCTCTCTGCCTATAACTCCATGGTACATGGACCGATATGGTCGTAAACTCCCGATACAGACCGGGTGTCTGATTGTTGTAATAGGAGCTATATTACAAGGAGCCTCTCAAGATTATGCTATGTTTATGGTTGCTCGAGTTATAGTCGGCGTTGGCGTAGGAATGGCATCAGCGGCATCACCTACTTTGATATCTGAGGTCTCATATCCCACACACCGTTATATACTGTCTTCAACATATAATACGCTTTGGTATTCAGGAGCGATTATTGCAGCTTGGACTACTTATGGCACTTTCTGGATGAAAAATACCAACTGGTCTTGGAGGATTCCATCGCTGGTCCAAGGTGCTCTACCACTTCTGCAGCTACTTTTTCTTTTTTTTGTACCGGAATCGCCAAGGTATCTTGTTAACATGAATAAAAAAGATGCGGCCCGAAATGTTCTTGTGAAATGGCATGCCGGCGGAGATGAGAACTCTCCTTTGGTTGAGTTTGAGTTAGCAGAAATTTCTGCGACCTTAGAATATGAAAGCTCTGTTTCGGCTACATCCTACCTAGATTTTTTTGCATCCAGAGCTAATAAGCACAGGCTATTCATCGTAATAGCCGTGCCTTGTATGATGCAAATCTCAGGTAATGGCCTTGTCTCGTACTTTCTCAACAAGGTGCTGAATTCGATCGGTATAACATCTGACTCAGAACAACTTCTCATCAATGGATGTCTCATGATTTATGATTGGGTGGTTTCTATATCTTTAGCCTGTCTAGTGGGACGCTTCGGTAGACGGCGCATGTTTTTGTCTTGTTTTACGAGCATGCTGATTATTTATGTTGTGTGGACGGTCTTGTCAGCATTAAATCAGCAGAGAGATTTCAAGGATCACGAACTAGCAAACGGTGTGCTGGCTATGATATTTTTGTACTACTTCGCCTACGGAATTGCTCTTAACGGGCTGCCCTACCTTTATTTGACAGAAATATTGCCTTACCACTTGCGAGCCAAAGGTATCAGCATCAATTTGGTCGTAGGTAGTCTTGTTCTCATTTTCAACGGGTTTGTGAACCCAATAGCTATGGATGCAATTGGGTGGAAATACTACATTGTTTATTGTTGCGTCATAGCTGTGGAGCTAGTTATCGCGTATTTAGGATTCCCTGAAACTAAGGGACACACACTGGAAAGTGTTGCACAGATTTTCGAAGGACCAGGGGGTGCCAATGATGAACGCAAGCATACCGTGGAACATATTGAAAAAGCATAAGGTATTTACGATGAGATGGATTTTCCTGAGAATCTTCTGTTCAAGATAATGATCACTGCTCCTTTGCCAATTTCGACACTGTAAGTGTTAGGTAGGTGTGTGGAAGGATAAAGCCGATTCCTTTTCACATAACGTATGAATATATCGCATTCTGGTCTGTAATAAAATATTAGGAAATCAATCTGGTCGAAATGCATCGCTCGGTTCTGACGTAGCTATGTCACGTGGCGTTCGGCTTAATGATGAACCGGTACGTGGGGTAATACACGGTACATATATAAAACACAATCCAAATCCTGCCGAAGACTCTTTCAAGTTAACTATAGCCTAAAATGACGCCGAAACCATTCCCTAAGATTAAAGAAATCAACACGTATATTTCTGATGCTAAGGGAGTAGGCGGTGATTATCATAACGTCGAGCGGGGTCACTGGTAAGTTCTGAATCTGTTTCGACGCTACTGTTTAGCTAATGCCGACAGGCTCATCGACAACAAGTTCTCTACTCCAATGTCCAAGTATCCAGACTACAGGAAAAGTAGAGTCGACTGGGGTCTTAATGTGTTGGGCTCGTTTTACGTGGAGATCGTAGCCGATGATGACACCACTGGATTTGCTACTGGATTTGGCGGACCTCCAGCATGCTGGATGGTCAAGAACCACTTTGAGCGGTTTATAATTGGCCAGGATCCAAGAGATTTGAACAAGATTTCGGATCAATTGCTTCTATCCAGCATGTTTTATGGCAGAAAGGGTATTGTGGTTGCTGCCATCTCTGTGGTTGATCTGGCACTATGGGATCTTCTCGGTCATTTGAGGCAAGAACCTGTATATAAGATGATTGGAGGTGCTGTCAAAGATGAGATAAGCTTTTATTGTACCGGATGCAATCCCGCAGCGGCCAAGGAAATGGGATTTTGGGGTGGTAAGGTGCCATTGCCCTACGGACCAGATGAAGGACATGAGGGTATTCGAAAAAATGTGGAGTTCCTTCGAAAACATCGCGAGGCTGTTGGACCTGAATTTCCCCTCATGGTGGACTGCTGGATGTCTCTAAATGTTCAATATGTCGTTGACCTTGTTGAGGCTGCAAAAGACCTGAAGATCAACTGGTGGGAAGAGACTTTGCATCCGGATGACTTCGATGGATACGCTCGCCTAAAGCAGGCTCTACCAACTACCAAATTCACTACGGGAGAACATGAGTATACGCGGTACGGATTCCGAAAGTTGATTGAGGGCAGAAACATAGATATCTTACAGCCTGATGTCATGTGGGTTGGGGGGTTAACTGAGTTACTGCGTGTCACTGCTCAGGCGGCCGCATATGATATTCCTATTGTGTCGCACGCATCTGGACCTTACAGCTATCACATAGTTGCATCTCAGATCAACACACCATTTCAGGAATACCTGGCAAGCTCTTTTGATTCCAAGTCGATTACCCCGGTGTTTGGCAATCTGTTCTTGGATGAGCCTATGCCAGAAAATGGTGTGCTCAAGGTATCACAATTGGACAAGCCAGGATTTGGATTAACCCGAAATCCTGCCGCGCCGTTGATTTTGGCTAATTTCATTGTGTCTCCATCGCCACAGAAGCCCTTGAAGCCAGTAGAGAACGGTAAAGAACTCGAAGATGACCAAGTTAAATCGATCTAGACATTATTGCATGAAGAATTAAATGTAGTTTTGGTACGTATTTTGCTAAATAAAGATGGATTCAGATATCTGCATGGCACGCGTTTAGATTTCAGATCTGTATTTTCTTTTTGTGGTCCCCCGCGTTCGGGACATCTTTAGACCGAGCGCTTAACAAAACTTTTTGACATCTTACAGTAGCTGCCATAGGATGAACAAATTGCTTGCTGGTAAAACTGCAGTTATAACTGGTGCTTCTACTGGCATTGGCCGAGCGATTGCTTCTGAATTTGCTCGCAACGGTGCTAACGTTACAATCAATTATTTTCCGGATGATCAACAGGAACATAGAGTAAAGACGCTTGAGAAGGAAATAAATCAGATCAAAGGCGACAAAAAATCATTCCTGGCTGTACCAGGAGATATATCAGAGCCGGAAACTGGCGATAAATTGATAAAAGCCGCTGTAGAACGGTTCGGAGAGATCAATATCTTTGTTTCTAATGCAGGCATATGTCCCTTCCATGAGTTCACGACAATGCCGCCTGAAGTGTATTTACGGACAGTAAGCGTGAATTTGAATGGTGCATTTTTTGCTACTCAGGCAGCTGCAAAGCAGTTGAAGGTACAGGGAAAAGGTGGCTCGATAATTGCCATTTCGTCTATTTCAGCACATGTTGGTGGTGAATATCAGACCCATTATACACCTACGAAAGCTGGTATTTTGTCGCTGATGAATTCGACAGCGGTGGCATTAGGCCAGTATGGAGTAAGATGCAATGCGTTGTTACCGGGAACAATTGCAACTGATATCAATGCTGACGATCTCAGTGATGTCGAAAAGAGAACGAAGATGATAGATAGGGTCCCTCTCGGACGACTGGGCGAACCAGATGATTTAGCAGGACCCGCAGTGTTTTTAGCTTCTGACATGTCAAAATATGTTACCGGTGCACAAATTCTTGTTGACGGTGGTTTATTCGTCAACTTGCAGTGATGTAATGTTGTATGCATGCAAAGCATTTTCATAGTACAAAGCACGAGATTGTTCTTCTGAGAAACCAAGCCTCTTTATCAATTGATGAGACACACCGTGCCACAAACTCAGAGCATCTTGCCCTCCTCCAACTTTGCAAATGGGCCAGTCACTACCCCAGATTATCCTGTCGTGTTGCCAGTATCGTAATACCACGTCTAGCCACGGAGTCAGTCCGTCCAAAATTTTCCCGATATCTTTTTCTTCAATTAACGACTTGGGCAGTTCAGAAAACACCCCTGAAATTTTCATGTACGTATTTTTCTTGCCGAGTTCCGACATCAGTTTTGCCCACTCTGTGAACAGCGGAGTCGATAGAGCATCACTATGCAAATCTGGCTTGGTAATATGGTCTAGAAATTAGAACCTCAAAACAAAAGGCTAGTTCACTTAAAGTACTCACTTATCACATAGGTTAATTTTGGGCAATGGTTCACCATATCAACAGCTTCTTGGGCTTGCCATATTCCCCCGGATCGGACGTCGATGCCCAGTTCAAACACCAACCCCTGCGCTTGCATCCACTCCAAACTTTCCAGAAACTTTTCTTCCAGACCACGCCCTCGAGGCTTGTCTTGAAGCAGATATCTATATCCTTTGACATTCTCGAATGAGTTGGGATTGGTATCCTGTAGGAGTTTGGTATACGAGATCATAGACTTCGCACCCTCGTTTAGTGGAGCCCACGGGACAATACCAATAAGCAGAGGACTCTTGATCTCACTAATATATTTGAATTCTTCAATAGCATATTCCCATCGATGAGGACTATCTAAAGGCCCAATTTTCCTATCAGTTTCGATATATATGATACCAAGAGGAGCATGCCCCCCACACTCCGACAGATAACCTTCGATCTGATGATCACCTTGTAAAATGTGCCTTGGACTCATCCATGCTAGCGAGCCGGCATGAGATGCTTTATACAGATGAACGTGAGAATCTACGTATCTCATGTCTTAATTATTTGAAGTAGAGCTGCAGTTGAGATTTGCTACCTTTGGGATACATTTCGCGGGAATAATAGCCCGAATTCGGAGCGCTCTTTCTAAAAGGAATATTAAATACATTTGAATCGTAAATTATTCACTATTGGCTGAATTCAGCCAGCCAATCCTCCTGGCTAACCGTAGGCTCTTCTGCTTGGTTAGATAGAATATTCTTGAACCCATCAAGCGAATGCCAAGCCATTTCCGAGTCATGCTTCGTTGCAGGCTTAGGCCAATTGAACCACGAAAAAACGTCGCTCAAAGGCGAAACGCCTACAATAGGCTGACCAGTCTCATGCTGAAGCACATTCCCTGTGCGGTTGGCTATTGAACCTGATTCTACCCCATTTATGGGCTCCGCAGGCGATTCAGAACGGCTGGGCTTATAGAGCAGAAAATCAACCGCATAAGCATTTCTTCGCATATCTGATAATATTTGTGCGCTAGAGGCTGCGTCCTGATTGGAATTTCCATTATGAATAGGACCATCGGCTTCATTATGTTGAACAGTGCGCAGTGACAACTCTTCATCAATAACTCGCGTAAGGATGTGGCAATAACGAGCAGCTACTTTCCAGGTTCGACCAATTAACCGCAGAGCATACATAAGAAAGTTTAAGTCCTGGGGAAATGGCTTGCGCGCTAAAACGCAGTCCACCAGCAATAATCGTGAAGCAACCCAAAGACTCCAGGCATAGTAAGGACCCAAAAACTGCCAGGTTCCAAATTCAATTGTGTTTTTGGCCAGCGCAACAATATTCAGTGCTGCACTGATGCATTTCTGAGCAGCACTGGCCGAGCCACTAAAATAACCTACCTTCAGACAAGGATATCCGGCAGAAGAATGAAGACGAATAATTGCGGTATAGTAGGTTGAAAACAGCATGATCTGCTCGGGAGTAAGTTGACGCTCATGGCATAACGACTCTGTACTTTTACTGTCGTATTCTGCCGGTAAGCTCTTCTTCCAGTTGTCCAGCTCAACGTCCAACTGGTGGTATTGTACTTGCCAATCTAAAACATCCGACAGCTGATGAACATTAACTGGCTTTTTCAGAAATATGTGGATCGCACTTAGGATCTCTACAACCTCAATTGTATGCCCAAAATCGTCAATCGGCACATTCTCGGTATTCTCTAGTACCCTTCTTGTAACGGGGATCGGCTGCTCTTCAGTGCTCATTTCTGAACCACGCCATATTTCTTGCTTTAACGGTAGCACTGTGGAAATTTCATCCGTACCTAGCTGGAACGAAATGGACGTCGATATTGAGGAATACCTATCGAGAAGATATATGCCCCACAAAAGTCTCCGACGCGACTCCCGCTCCAAAGAGCTCGTAATAGGTGGTAATATTTCGACACCTTGAGAAGAGATGGTCTGTTGCTGCGTTAAGTCGTCAAGTTCTCGGGCAAGACCCATGTGCTTAGCTGACATGCAGATCAAGGAGATAGCACCCCAGGTCTCTGGACCGTTTGAAAATCCCACTAGATCGTATGCAAATACGACCCAAGACTCCAGAGACTCTATATCAGTTATCGAAAGAGATGTCAACATGATGGAATCTTTACATCGCTTATAATATTTCGCTTTTTCAACGTCCGTAAGCAGTGACTTCGACGCAAACCGAACCGTAATAGCCACTATAGCATATAAAAGTAGACACTTGATGCCGTTGTCAATGGCAAAAAATAGCCGTTCTGTCGTCCGCTCTGGATGTAAAATAGGGAAATGAGGATGCAGCCTCTGAAAATACAAGCGGATTAAATCCTTTAGAACATGTGCGGATGGAAGATAATCTCTATTCTCTTCCGTTTCCACATTTCGTGAATAGTCGTACATGCTTGGGCTATAGTCTGGCTGCATGGGAGTATTCCAGTAATCGTTGATTGCTCCGGCGGTCTCTGTAATAGATGCACTAGCCGGAGTAGATGCATGATTTTCCTGTATTGATGAGGTAACCGAAGATTTCCTCTTCCATTCATGGAACTCGTGCAATTGTTCCTTCTGAGCAGCCAATTCCTCCTCAACTTTTGCTAAATTTTTAGCTGAAAGGCCAAAAAGTAGCCCGTAGGCATCGCTAAAACAGATATACTAACCTATTCGGTCCAATAGCTGTTTGCCAAAACCTGACTGTAGTCCTGGTTTTTTCTTGAGTTTGTAAATGCAATCAATCTCTAGTTGCTCGGTCAGCAGCCAGTTAGACATCGCTAGCATTTTAACCTACGGTTTCGTTCGCACCAGCCACAACGTGGCTTTCTCTTATCACACCTGACTTTTCTGGATTTGCAAGTTTCGCATCTGTTTCAGAAGTCAGTGATCAATTCATGCAGTTCTGTAGCTCTACACTTACGATCCTATCGCTTCTTGAGGCGGAGTCTCGCCATATTCTTCTATAAACTTATTGTTACTGGTTGCCTCATGAGCCGACAATCTTCTCTTTTGAGGCAAGGATGTCTCAATATGGTCCGGTGGATCGCAGGCGCTCATAAAATACCGCGTGACGTTGGAAAAAGCGAAATGTGGGGAATGACCCATCACTAAGAATTTCAAGTGTTTAGGCGAAGCTACAGAATTAGCAACAGCAGAACTCCTATGTTCAGTGGCCATCACGAAACAAGTTTATGACGAGATCTGGAGCTACATTTTGGCATGCATCTGTCGTTATATATATGATTATGAGTGATGGTTGAACGATCGAATGTTGGAAGTCCTGGGTCTAACCCTGACTGGCAACTACGAATCCGAGCAAAATCTTATTAACTGTTAACGCTGTAAAACCATATTTGTAATCATGCTCATTCTCAGGCTGAAAAACGTGGTAGAATTGATTTTAACTGGCTATGCCAACCTATTCGAAGCAACAGTAGAATCAGCCTTTTCATTTCCGGCAGTAGCCAATCCTCCATCAGTGACATTTTCGGTGTGTACAATGTCATGCACTATTTCATGCTTTTCAGGGTCATACAAGTGCATCTTAAGAGCCTTTGTACCACTAAGATAGCCGGTATCGATAACGTCGTCTACTTCTTCAAGAGCACGACCATGTGTTTCAGGAAATGTGAAATACACGATTACAATCATAGCAGCCAGCCAGCAGTCCCACACAATGTAGTACTTCCAATTAATGTTGTCGAGACCGATCGGGTTAACATAATTATTGAATAGGCCAACCACATTACCTGTCAGTTGATAGATAGATGACGCTTTGGCACGGAGAGAGAAAGGGCTAAGCTCCATGATATATGGAGTACCTATATTGGCCGGTACCACATTGAACGCATCAAATATGTAAATCATGACAACCACACCAATTGATAGACTCTTGTTTTGGAAGTTATCCTTGGCGACTAATGCCGAGAGAATTGTCCAAATCACATAACTGACCATCTGTCCGATTAAGCCAAAGAAGAACACACTACGTCGTCTGAACCTATCGCAGAGCCCAGCACTCACAAGACTACAAAGCATAGACCAGACAGTGTTTCCCAGATTAATGTCTAACTGCTGAATGGATCCTGTAATGCCAATGTTGTTAAGAATTATATGCAGGTAATAAGCAACAAGAGCATTTCCCTCCAGCTGAAGCATAGCTGGCACAAAGCAGACAATAAAGAATCTCTTTCTCATGCCTGGAGTTTTGATCCACTGAGTCCACTTGGAAACTTTCTGTGCTTTTTCTTCTTCAATAGCCGCCGAAATCTCTGCCATTTGCGCAGACACAAGTAAGCTACTTTCATCACCACCCGCGTGATACTTTACGAAGAACTTTCTTGCCTGTTCATACTTTCCTTTACTGATCAGCCATCTTGGAGACTCGGGCATAAAAATTGCAATAACAAGCTGTAAGAGAGGTAGCACCCCTTGAAGCAGAGAAGGAATTCTCCAACTCCAGTTGGAATGGACCAAACTATCGGTCGTGTAGCACGCCCTTGTGACAAGTGAAGCCACAAATGCGCCAATCTGCCATGAGGCAAGCAGATAAGCCGTCAGACCGGCCCTTTGAGTAGGATAAGCACACTCAGTAAGCATAGGACCCGCTGCAACAGAAGCCCAGCATGACCCTATACCCAGTAGGATTCGTGCTCCTAAGAATGCGCCAAAATTCTGACACGCTCCTTGCATTATGGCTCCAGCTATTACGATCACGCATCCCGCGATGACGGAAAACTTTCTTCCAATTAAGTCGCACAAGTATCCCACGAACGGGAAAAAAATCAACGTGCCAATGGTAACTCCATTGTTCATCTACTCGGTTAATAATTACGGTTTAAAACATTGCTGAATTCACCTACCGTTCCAAGTCGTGTTCCTGCTGGATTGTTGAAGTATTTTTCCCAGACGTCCAACGTTTGCAAGTTATTCATCATAGAACTATCGTAACCTGAGACTACTTGAGCCAAAATTGGTGCAATCATCAGAAGATTGAGTTGGAGGAGATACGGATACTTCCACCAAGCCTTCTCGAGTTTTGGAGTGATATCCAGAATGGACTGACCATGCTCAATAGCCTCTTCAATTGCTCTTTGATCTTCTTCCATGGTTGTGTCTGCAGATTCTACCTTTTAAGGTAATGAACCTTAGGTGTTCTTTAGTGCTTTATATTATCGAAGTACAAGCTGAGTTTTTCACCCCACATTTTCTAAATCCGGGGTAGGTAACCCGAGTTCCCCGGAAAGCGGGGACTTTATTTAGCCTGAATTGTTTCTCCCTAAATTGGACAGGTACTAAAATGCTTCACAAACACAAAAAGCTGTAACAAAAAAAAAGCAACAAAGGAATAGGATATAGTCATGCGCGACTACGATGACTACAATTTAGAGTCGACAGTCAGTAGAGCGTACTAGATCTGAAAGTATAACAACGAGTGAATTAATGGTGCAATATACCAACGAAGCACCATGATTTTTTAGCTTAAAATCCTTCAGTAAGCTATATTTTCTTTTCATCAATGCCAGCCTAATCTTTCTATGCCTATCCGCGAGTTCAATTCTTTCGAAATATAGCGCACAACTATGGTTGGCGAGGGGCCAGCATCAGATCGATCGGCGGAGTCAGGCCGGTCAGAATTATGCAGCAACATTAAAAATTGTACTAAAAAATAAAATAAAAGGAACCTTGATTTTTTCTAGTGAGCTTAACAGACACAATTTCTTATAGAAAGAGTTATTGGACAATTTTATCAGGTGCCACAGCTTTGAAAATGCTGAGTTGATTGTCCATTGTTGAAAGTTAAGAAAACCGGAATCGGAAAGGGCACTCCGATTTCCGCGCTCCCATCTAACGCGTCCCTCATCTGACCGACGCGACACATTTGAAATGCAAAGCAAGGAAATGACTAAAGCATCACATTTTGTTTGCATCGGAAGGATGGGCGACGTGAGTCTAGTAATTTCGTCGATGCATGGTAATTATTCCTTTTTCCGACACGTTTGCCGCAGGCTCGGTAGTTTTTCGTGGTGGAATTTCTATGATCATGACCGATTCTTAGCGAACAAATATGAGATATTTCTGAATCACTTCGTACTTATTCAGAGACAAACACAATCAGGCATTCTATTGCAGCAAACTTCAAATGTAATTGATCGGGCCGCCAGAGGTGCATTTCCTAGTTAGGCAATTCCGTTGGGATAAGCCCTTATCGCGATAAGGGATCAGCAAATCGATAAAACTATTTATTTGCAGGTTAGAACAAATTCTGTTTTTCTCATTGAATTATAGAATATGTCGATAAATTATACAGAAATATCTGCGAGAAAGATCAAAGAGAGAGATAGCAAAATTCCGTTGGAATGGCGCCTTGATGAAATCCCAAAACCTGATGGGAATGTCATGTCTTTGGTCTCTTCTTGCGGAATTTTGAGCAACCGTGAACTGGATATCACAAGTAACTACGACTCTGTCGGACTTTCTGAGAAGCTTTCGAATGGTGATTTGTCAGCCAAAGAAGTGACGATTGCGTTCTGCAAGGTAGGGTCCCGAAATAGTAAAGCGCGGACGCTGTAGTCATAAGATTAACTAAGATAGAGAACGGCAATTGCTCAGCAGCTGCTCAACTGCGTGACTGAAATTTTATTTGATGATGCTATACGTTTGGCAGAAGAGCAGGATCGTTTTTTTCAGCGAACCGGGCAGTTGATAGGGCCTCTGCATGGCCTCCCTATGAGCGTCAAAGATAGCTACAATATCAAAGGCGTAGATTCTTCCATTGGAGTAACGGCTAACGCTTTTCAGCCAGAATCGGAAAACTCTGGAATCGTCGACGCACTTGAATTATGTGGAGCTATAATCATTTGCAAAACCAACGTGCCTCAGTCGATGATGGTACTTGATACGGATAACTACACTTTTGGCCGTAGTCGAAATCCTTACTCAGAATATATCACTACTGCTGGTTCATCAGGTGGAGCGGGCGCTATAGTGGCTTTTCGGGGAACCTTGATCGGGTGGGCGACCGATATCGGTGGCTCCATACGAGTACCAGCGTACGCAAATGGGACTTATGGCTTCAAGCCTTCCTCTGGAAGATTGCCGTATTATAATATAAAAGGATATTGGGCACCAGGGGAGGACTATAGTGGCGTGCTTTGTGTCACAGGGCCTTGTGCAGTATCTATGAGGGATTGTGAATTGGCCATCAGAGCAATTGCGGAAACTGAACCATGGACCTATGATCCCACCTGCGTATACTCCCCGTGGATTTCTCAACCGAAGCAGAAGCCTCTTTCTATTGGTCTACTAGGCGCTAAAACTTATGAACCAGTTGCGAGTATATTGGAGGAAACGGTACAGAAGCTACGCGAAGCTGGCCATGAGGTAATCAAAATGGAGTTTCCGCTAGCGAAAGAATTGCAGGAACTCGCAACCAAATTTTTCCGGGTTGATGGAGGTAGCTTCCTAATAAAAAACATAAGCCATACCGGTGAGCCGTTGACGCCAACGGTGCTGGCAAATGGCCTATATCCGTGTGAAAAAGGAACCTTAACAGACTTCTTTGGATATACCGATGTACGAGTTAAATATCAGAAAGTATGGCTCGATCATTGGAAAAACTCTGCAAAGCTAACTAAAAGCGGCAATCAAGTTGACGTTCTGCTGATGCCTGTTCTAGACGTTTTGCCGCGCGTTAAAGAGTTTTTGGGTAGCAAGTATGTCTACCCATGGAATACACTTGACTACCCTGCTCTGGTAAGTAAATCGAATGAACCGTAAAGAGCTGTTGAATGCTGACATAGATAGGTATTCCCTGCTAGAAAGGTAGATATTACGAAGGATAAGATAGAGCTTGTTCCGCCTCGTAACAAAGCAGAAGAGGACGCCATGAAACTGTACCCCAAAGATTTCAGTGCCGCAATTTATGACGGATTTCCAGTGGGATTACAGCTTGTAGGAAGGCGACTGCATGATGCCGAGCTGTTTGACAACTACAACATTTTGAGTAAATGTCTTGGTACCAATTAACGGCAGCAAATTTCAACAGCTGAATTTTATATTTTCATGTGAAATTTCATATGTCATGCCCTAACTGTATTTTTTATTTTCAGATTTTATGTGTTGCTCTAAATTGCAAATTACCTTATGAATTCATCATTAAAACACCTATGCCTTCGTCTCTAACGCCACATATTGCCGTATAACCTTACCATCTTCATACTCAGATTCTGAACCATATACATTCTCATCACCGTACTTTGCTTCGGACAGCAGTGTAGGCTTGTGGGGGAAGATGTAATTGAGTCCCACATACACAGAAGCCGTTACAAGCAAGCCATACATATAGTTGATATCGTAAACATGTAGGATTCCATCGGATATTTGAAGGTCGTTGTTAACAGCATGAGCCAGTCCAGGCAAATTCGGAACAAGGCCGAATATAAATGCGACGAGGCTTCGGAAATTCACACCACCGTAATACCTGTAGATTCCATGAGGGTGGTAAAGAGCAGGAACATCAATACACTTTTTCTTAACAATCCAGAAATCCGAAGCTTGGATTGCTGCTATGGGTGCTAGGAAAACTGCCAGTCCCGACATGAATGTCAATAAAGACTGAGCCGAGCTGATGATTTTCCAAGGTTGCATTACCCAGCCGCCTATTATAGTCATAATAATGACACCTCTTCGAATATTGATGTATTTAGGAAACAGACTCGTCAGGTCATTTGCACCGGTAATGACGTTGGCACTGAGATTCGTGCCTATCTGTGCCACAGTCCACGAAATACCGACGAAAAACATGGCAGCCCGACCCCCGGCGCCTGTCCATTTTAAGGCGAGATTGTTAGGGTCCCAGATATATTCACCATACAAAATTTGCGCTGCAGACGTACTTATAGTTCCGCAGGCAGCGACATAAAGGGAAATAACAGGGAGAAACATAGCTTGCAAGTAAACTCCTTTCTGAGTTCTCGAATATCTAGTAAAATCAGCAATATTTGTGGCCATAGTAGCCCACCCTCCGGAAGATGCACTGATCGCGTTCAACGTGAGCCATGCCTTAGTAGAGCCGCTCACTTTGGCAGTCTGTCTAAATATCGCACCAGTATCTCCTGCTACTCGAACGATACCTCCAGCAACTGCAGCGCAGCATACAACAATAAGACATGCCTTAATTATAAAGAACCATCGCAGCTTATGAGGTGGAATCAATAGTATCGGCAATTGGACTAGCCAAAATATCAATTGAGAAACCATCTGTTGACTTGTGAGCCCGATGCTTTCCGGAATATGGTTCGGCATTCTAAGATAGGACGGCCAAATGGCAGCTATGATGCATGTCATGGCATATGAACCTGTATATGTCTGGATTGAGTGCCAGAACAGAGCAGTGATCATTCTAACAACAATAGCAAATCTAGAGAAATAGTAGCCGAAACTTGCTCGGATAGCAACGGGATAGGGCACATGCAATTGTGATCCCATAGACCCGTTCAGCACCAGAGGGATCGAGACAGTTACCATACCAACGACGTTGGTATACAAGGCTTCTTTGTAAGTCAGTCCGACTGCAATCACCGAGGACGGATTCTCCCAGCCCTGTATGTTCATAGCGTCACTGAACCAAAACCCAAGAATTGTCCATGTTGACCAAGTTCGACGGCTTACGGGTGTGATATCGTTATCCTGGTTGGTCCAGACAGATGGCGGAGCAAATGAAGAGTCCTGCTTTGGAAGAACCCATGCACTCGCATGGGTTGCTTTGTCCTTCGCACTTTGGTTGAAAGCCGTAGCTCGTTCTCTCAATGTCATTTATAATTGGCGTCGCACATACAAAACCAGTGCATACCCGTTTAATATATGATTGTCTGGCATATCGAGATCAGTTTGTGTTCGCTGATAAGCACTCCCAAAGGGGTTATCTGCGATAGCACTTCCCTATTTGGGCAACAGCCAACGGAGCAAGGCGCCAAAACAAGCAAACGGAACTGACGTTAAAGATTCGCCTAGTAGCCCTAAATTTTAGCATATGAAGAAACATCGTTACGCATTTCTTCTTCGAGCATGTTCTGGTGTTATTTCATTATTGCCCGTTATCTCGGGTTCTTCGCGGTGGCCCTTCGGCGCCTTCCTAATTAGGAAATATCCTTCGGCACTTTTCATTCGTCGGCAACATCTACTGGATTTGTCTGTTTCCATAGGCCAACCTCATGTCTAAAGACCTGGATTCGCGAGGAATCAAGCCGTATCGGCCCTGTCAAAGTTGCAGGAAGCGCAAGATGCGCTGTGCACTGCCTGATGCTAATGCGTCAGAGTGCATTCTGTGCCGCTTTTATGACCGGCAATGCATTTTCGACACGCACGACAAAACTAAAGGAATCAACAAACGCTCCAAGTTAAATGTGTCATGGAGCACGAAACCGGCCTTTTCTATCCGAGAACTGCCTCAGATTCCCAGGCCAGCGCCGTCACCGCCAATGGATACCCCTGATCTGGCTGGTTTCATGGATGATCCTTTTCTTCTCGGAAATGTTTTCCTTCCTAGTGTATCCTCTACAACTCGTGCTGATACGACTGACTTCGTGTCGCTGCCAGACTATGACTGTCTGGAGGAGTCATCTCTGCACAAGACTCTGGGACTCCAGTGCAACAGGTACCTGTCGTACGTCGGATTGACTGGTGAACTCGACTCGCTGCTGCTTTCATACTATGACTATGATGATCGAAATATCACTCGTTTTCCTACGAACCAGGATACCTCGAGTCAGGTCATCAGGACGGTCCGCAGAATGAATCACAAGGACCCCTCAGAGACCTCTAATGTCCAAGGCATCTCAGAGGCATTTATCTTGCTGGAGCCTAAACTATCAGACTCACAATACGACTCTCAGGCAGTCGGAAAGGTCCAGCTTTCAAGAGAGACAGTGGCAGAAACAAGAGAAGTTCTGGACTTCGTGGATTCCTTGGGGCCGAAGCTCATGGACATGTTTCTCCGCAACGTCCTACCCTGCTACCCCATGATCCACAAAACGACACTTTTAGATAAGTTCAACAGAACTATATATGAGCTAGCACCGTCTGTATTGGCATCTATCTATGCGCTTTCACTGTGCTGGTGGGCACATGAAAAGGACCTCGTCAATATGGAAGTTCCGTCGCAGGAAACTCTAAAGAATATGTCACGCAGGTTTTTCGCTCGAGAGATAGGCTGTCCGACCATATCAACTGTTCAAACTGGTATTCTTATACTTCAGCAGCAGATGTTATTAGACCCGCTTCCTAATGCGTCTTGGGTCACTCTGTCGCAAGTTGTCGGAGCTAGCTATGAGCTCGGCCTTCATATCGATTGTGCTTCTTGGGATATTCCTCCATGGGAAAAAACTTTGCGACGGCGTCTTGCTTGGGCTGTTTTTATTCAGGATAAGTGGTCGGCGCTGGTATTTGGTCGTCCCTCCCTCATACAAGATATCAACTGGACGGTGCCTGCTCTCTCGCTTCAGACTGATTTTGCAGATATTCTGTCTAAAAAGGACGTAGAAGGTTCTCGTCTTAATTCTCATACTGGAATTACACTTTATATTGAGCTCATTAAGCTCACAAAATTCGTTTCGGATATTCTCAGTACACTCTTCAGTGCTGAGCGACAAGCGAAAACACCCTGCAACGATCAAAATGGGCTAAACGATGAATTCTTATTTGCTGATCTTGAAACAGTTAAAGGATTTCGTCTGAGACTTCGTGAATGGTACAGACAACTTCCGCCAAGGCTTCTCATGTCGAGCCTCCGCAAGGGCGAACTTTCTGTGAACGGAAACCTTCACATCGCTTTCTGTGTTGCAGAAATGACACCTTTTCGGCATCTGCTCAAATCTTTGGCGAATTCACGGTCAGACCAATTTGCAGAAGTCAAAATGTACGTTTATAAGGCGTCTTTGGATCTTTTAAGATATGCCGTGGAGATTGTTTCCAGTCTCACGTTCCAGCATCTTCAAGCTTTTTGGTTCAACTTCATTAGGCCATGCCTCGCACTTATTGCAACCTTTGGATTTCTACTGTTTCAATGCTGTGATAATCTTGTATTGAAGAAAAAATGTTTGGACAAGATGGAGGAATATAGATGGTCGTTGGCCGTGAACTGCAACGGAGTGGATCTTACCAAGCATGCAATCTCGTGGGTTGATCATTATACGAGCAAACTTGAATCTGAGATTAAATCGGTTGAGAGGGCATACCGCGAGCAGTTCCCATTGGAATATGAAGAGGAAGTTTAATAGTGAATCTGTTAATATTTACTTTTCTCACCAACCGACTTGACGAGCTATATCTGCAATTCTCCAATCGAGACCTGCTCCTGTGATTAAGGCGAAAGAGGAGGTTGCATGAGAAATTGCGCACATATCTAGAGCATTGACCATGGCCATGAAACGAGGTTCCTTAGGTACCACAATAGCATGTAAATTGCCAGCCTCAAAATCCTTACCTGTCTCTCGCAGGATGCTCGTTAGCTCGTGTCTCATAAGTGCTGCTTTCCGTGCATCAATTATTTTTTCGACAGAATTTTTTCCATGTAGCATGCCCCGTTCTTGGTCATGAAGTATCTTTGATAGACCAACTGCGCGGCCAAAGGGCTTCTCGTCTAAGTTTCTAATGGTTCTTCCTCCAATCTTCTCTAATAACCTTAAAAATTCTTTAGAGTTGCTGCTCATAGCCAGCGTGCCGATTCTTGGTTCGGCCAGTGGTCCTCTATAATCTATTGCGGGGGTAAGAAAGTATCGGTAAGGTCTTGAATATGGATCAGTCAGATCGAAACCTGCAAGTTCACACCACACGTGGCGGCAAGTTTCTACAGAGGCTGCTAGTATCGATATTTTATCAAAGCTCGGGCAGTTCATTGTGAGACCACTTGTAGAAATACTGCCGTACGTTGGCGTGAATGTAACTCCATGAGTAGAGCGATGGGAACTTCCTTCAGAGTCCATAGAAATAAGGAAAGAGCCCACATCAGGAGCGAGGTCTGTCAAATTTTCGATGACTCCCATAAATATAGCTCCTTTTTCAGACAGTGCTTTAAAAATATAGGAGTCAGACTCAATCGAATGTGTTATACAGAAAAATAGGCCGGATAAAGGCCCGTTCTTAGTTTTTCCATCAGAGGCAGCAAGAATCTGACTCCAAGGCAGCAATTGAGAATTTTTTATCTTGGATATGGCTTTGTAGATGAGCTGAACATTTCCTGAGCAAATAGCATTGCCTCTAAACGAGGGCATAGCATTTATCAGCTGCTCACTTGTACAAGTATATCCTATAAGCCCGTCATAAGAGCTGAACATCTTCAAAGTTGCAGAAACAATTTGCTCATCAAATCCTTGTGTGCAGTCACTTAGAACGCAGCATTCAAAACCGCGGTCATTAGCTTCTCTGAAAGTGGTGTCAACGCAGCATTCAGTCGTCACTCCAGCTAGCAGCATATGTGTAATACCTCTTGAGGTGAGAATTTGATAAAAATTCGTGTTGCAAAATGATCCCTTAGCCGGCTTGTCCAATACTGTCTCAGATCTAAGTGGCTGCAGATCGTCGATGATGTCATGACCATATGCACCCTGCATTAATAACGTGCCCATCGGACCCTGATCTCCAATACACAGCTTATGTCTATTAGGATTTGCTTCCCTCTGACGCAGTTTTTTGGAGGCGTGGCAGTCTATCATATCAGGGGGATGGCCCTCTCTGGTGTGAATCACAGTCATATTCCGCTGCCGGCACATATCCAGTACAGCCTTTAGGGGCTTCACTATCGATGAAACCTGATCGAACCTTTGAGCAGATGGACACTGATACATTCCATAACCTCCAGGTGCTACAAAATCTCGCTGCATGTCTATTATCACCAGAGCGGTGCGACCTGCAGGAATGGCAAAGGGCTTAGGAACCGCTTCTGCAATATAAACGTCCTCCTCCACCGTCATGTTTGTGGAAATTTTCCGATCCGACAAAAGGTGTATAAGCTAAAAAAGCGATTGGGCACATCCTGTCTTTTATGTGCAGTTGCAAACAATCGTTATCAGGAGCGTTTCCCCTTCGGGAGGCTTTCCTTATCGGGAAACCCGCCGGACAACAGCCTTATCTGCATATGAAACAACATTTCCCTAGAAATAGACTGAGATTTAAATGCTAACAGAGTTTCTGACTTAGAAACACACGCAGTTGCTTATGGCCGAAAAAACTTTCACATCATATGCCGGAAATGTGGTAAGGAGCTATGTCGATGGCCCTCCCCGATATGCAACAGCTGACGAGATCCCACTTATTTCACTAGAAACTAGTAAAGAGCAACTCATAGATCAAATAAGATATGCTGCCACAAAAATAGGGTTTTTTTATTTGACAGACCATGGCGTTCCGCAGGAGACGATGTCTCGAATTCTCGGTTCAGCACGGGAATTCTTTGCTCTAGCTATCCAAGAGAAGAACAAAATTCTGTTTAACAAATCAAAGCATCTTCGCGGATATGAGCCTTACTCTGCGAACCACACGGATAAGTCACTGAAACCCGATATCAATGAACAGTTTAACTGGGGTTATGATCCGGCACTGGATCCGGATCGATCTCCACACGCCACTTCCTGGACCAAAGAAAACCCAATGAATGGCGAAAACTTCTGGCCTGAAAGTGGAGATCTCAAAGAAGCTGTTACAGATTATTTCGGCCATATTCTTCGGCTTTCCAGAAAATTGGCACAATGCTTTGCACTTGCTCTCAATCTGGAAGAGACCTACTTTGATCGCTTTCTAGAAACGCCTGGAGCTATGGGCAGGATCATACACTATCCTTCACAAGATGTGTCGGATAAATCGTCACTAGGAATTGGAGCGCATACCGACATTGAGTGCTTCACACTTCTGATGACAGACTCTGTGCCTGCCCTCCAGATACTGAATTCCAACAATGAATGGATAATTGCTCCCCCTCGTACTGATGCATTCGTAGTCAATATAGGTGACATGCTTGCTCGCTGGACCAATGACAAATTTTTGTCAACTGTGCATCGCGTCTTCAATGTCACAGGCCAGGAGAGATACTCAGTACCTTGTTTCATTGGTGTAAATTATGACACAATTCTTGAGCCGCTGCCAAGCTGCCTGTCAGATTCTGGAACAAAATACAAACCAGTACGTGCCGGTGATTACGTTCTTCAGAGGCTCCGATTTGGGCGGTATCTAGACTGAATCATGGACTGTTGATTCACTTTGCAGTATTGCCAATATCAACCAAGCAATAAACTCTTCCATGCTTTGCTGCTTTTTTTTATCAATAGCATATGATATTCAAAAAATCGCTTGGTTCCTCAATTTGATATGAAATTTAGAATACTGAATTACAGAGATATTAACTGCGAAAGAAAGCATTAGTGATATCAAAAATCAAAAGGGCCCGGATACATCAAAATTTTGTTGGATATTCATCTGGCGAAAGACCAAAATAGCCTTTCTTCGGGATAGGATACAATGCTGCCTTCTGATTGTAAGAAGCATAATCAACACCAGCAGTTGCAACCGTATTTCCCCACCAGTTTAGCGTGACGGTCTTGCTAAACTGCAACGCAAACGTTTGGATAATGCCGCTGACAGCGACGCCGACATCAAATCCAGCCTCCAACAGATAATTATATTTTTCCCACCATGGACTGTACCGTCGTTTAATCTGTTGCATGAAAATGTAGGAAATATAAAGGCCATTAGTGGCGTAACTCAAGTTGTTGCCGCCCGACCACGTCAATGAGCCTGCCCAGAACACAGCGGGGTTGATCGGAGAAAGCCAAGAGATCGGTGTGAACATTATGCGATCAACATATTTAAAGTAATTGTCAGAATAACGGCGTCTGAATGATTCTCGAAGTATAGGACCATATTTTTCACTCAAAGCCCAAACCGTGCCTATGACGGCGCCCATCAAAAAGCACCAAGGCAAAATGGGGTACATTGCTGCCATATTCTTGACACCAAATGCGCCATACTCAATTGCAGAGGCAAATACGAGCACTGCATCAGTACATACAAAATGATCGGGGTTGTTCCATTCACTGTTTCTCGTTAGTTTTGTTCGTTCATGAGCGGCGCGAGCCGCATCTACCCCATACTTACCAGAGCGTTCCGTTATCAAACTTATCTACCATCCAGTTCAGCATGCCAATGAATATAAAACAGTTGCAAAATACCGAAATAACTTGACCACGGTAAATGCTTCTCGGTGGCAGCTTCGCGTAATGAGCCATTTTCTGATCCGATATATAATTCTCTGCTTGCGAATCAAAATTTTGGCCATAAGCAGTAACAATAATTAGTGCCTCTGGGTTGCCCACGAACCACACACCTCCCAGAAGCTGAAAAAGCACATTAAATCCCATACTGACGTTTGCTTGCGCCATTAAAAGCGCGGAAGGTACCAGGAATACCGCACTGAGGCCGAGGACCGCGAACAATATCCACACGGGAGTATTCAATGGATACGCCTTCAAAGCCACAATTCCTAGGACCAATGAAAAAACAAGTATACCCATGAACCACCAGTCTGGCACTTCTTTATACTTACTCATCATTCTTGAATGCGCATCCTCGTGTTCTCCATAAAAAGCAGTTTTATAGCGTATCCCGCGGTACATGGCGGATAGCCCAAGCTTCAACTGTTTGAATTGCTTGATACATATGTACGTCAGCGTCAACGTATACCAAGCGAACCACGATCCTTGTCCTAGGACCCAGCATCCTGAAAAGTATGGCGGGGAGTATGCCTTGTAAGCCTCAAGATCAATCGTGCCTTTTCCAGTCAGAATTTTTGTCATATTGTATAATTGACCTTTGTTGTCAAAAGCTTCATTGCTATTGATAGGTGTATAAGCAGACCAGTACATATTTGTCCAGTACATTCCGATAATGATAAGGCCAGATAAAACACGAGCACCATATTGCTGAAAAGCACTATAAAAAGGCGTCACAAGCATCCCAGTACCAGATACATTCCAATCAAAAGTAGCTATTGGATTAAATCCAAGGCCTCCATAGAACCCAGTTACCATGCCTAATGCAAAGTTTTGCGGAGAAATCCACGTCATCCAGTTAAATGAGTGTAGTGCAGTAAACAAAAAATTCGGAATCCAAAAATACAGAAACATGGCAACAGCGGCAAGCATAAAAAATCGGTATCGTGTCATTGTCCACCCATTCGCTACTTCGCCTTTTTTCTCAGGAAGTATCAAGGCCCTGTTGAGAGCAAGTGTTGGCAACACTTTGAACCAAATAGCCGTGATTGGTTTGATGACAAACCGTCGCAGCAACCCTGCAAATCCCATACCGAAAAATTGGATGGAAAGAGCGAGAATAATTTCATAAGCAAATGAGACCCATTTTTGATCGAGGTACTGAGGCAACTTCTGCACCAAGTAAACGTAATAGGTACCACCCGCTCCGCTGCCCACGTTAAAAATAATGGTAGAAAACATCTGTTCTTTGTAAGACCAAGGACCAGGATTAAGGGAATGCCGTGTTCCAAATACCGTGACGCCCCAATCTGGCAGTATGCGGGCCAAAAAAAAACCACTCGGTGCTAACAGCAATTGCAATACTGAAGCGTTCAACGTAATTGTCGGCTGTCTGGGACTAAAAAAGGTATTAACCGCAGTAGCACCTGCCATCCATCCTAGACCGAGAAGGTAAGATCGAAAAGTCTCTACCGGAATTGAAGGATCATCATATGCGTCAGTGACTGATCGAACTTCCGGGTACGGTGAATGGTACTCAATGATAGCTGCTTCGGCCTTGAGATCAAACTCATAGTCGGTGGTTATTTCACTTGACGCTTTTGGCCCCTGCACCAGTAACTTGATCTTTTCCATAGTAAATGCAGGAAAGTTGAGATCATCCTTGTGAAACTCAATTGCTTTCAAAAGAATATCCACAGCCTCTTCTTCAGACATTGTCCGAATTTTGCCAAATATATGATCAATATCTGCACTTGGTGCAACATCGTCATGATTAGCATTGTCTTTTCTGCGATAAAACGAAATGAGTTTTTCTTTCTGTTCTGCCGTTAAAGTTGAGTCGCCAGTAATTCCAGCTTGTGACGCTATTTGAATCTCTTGGTCATCTTTGAGACCAGAAACATCTTCAACATGCTCAGTTATTGTATCTTTTGTCATTTTCTAAGCTAGTCTTTCTGAGAATCCATGTGGCTATGGTATATATGTGTTCAACAATGAGGGGTATCGTTGCCATAAACGTGTACGAATACATTTTCCCGCTTTCTTCCTTTTCGTGTTTCCTTGGAGAGCTACATAGGAGAAGTAGTAAAAAGCAAATAATTGTACTGTTTGGTACCTTAAAGTCTTATCATTCTGCTATTGTCGAATGCCCGCTAAAGAGATTGTTTCAATGTACCCCACAATTTACCCCACAATAAAAAATAACAGCATTCAGAGCTTGTCAATTATTTGCCATAAAGAGTCCTTCTTTGCGCCGTTGTTCACGCAGATGACCTGACACTCAGCCGATTCATTAGCCGACTGAATAACCGAGCGAATAACACGGGTTGTAAAGAGTATGAAATACAGATCGATCGATTGAGTGCCGTTAACCAATAGAATTAAACAGTAAAGTTCCAAATACTTGAAAGAAGTACCAGCGAAATATGCGATAATTCCCGATTGGTTTTTTTTGGTTTTACCTCGGCAGACAACCTGCGGTACTACCATATCATCTAACCTTCGATTTTCCAAATAACTATAAAACGCATTATTTTCAATACACTTATAGCAAATTAGTGATACTCAAATGTCTAGCATTTTTGACTATTTTTGGAGTCATGAAACAATAAACGTGTAAGTGTTGAGCGCAATCCTCTTTTATAAGCCTCTTGTCTTAGACAATCATTTTCCCTCGATTTCCTTTAATTTTTGGATTTGATCAGGATATCTGTCTAATATAGAATATGTTTATGGAATGAGTGCACGCTTAAGATATCTTTTATTTTGCATACGCATACGTAGTTACTGAGTCATTGCAATACTGTGGCCTATCACGGAAAAGAACCTGGAGGCGGCCCAAAGTACCCTACCTTTGGAATCGGAAGCCATCCACCTGGCCATGTGCCGTCATACCCTTTATGAGATACGTCATTGCCCCACCAACTGAGCGGTTTGGATTTGTACTGAACCGCAAAAAACTGTATGAGGGCTGACATACTAATTCCAATCGTGAATGCAGCCGCCAATACATAATTATACTTTTCCCACCACAGAGTGTACCGTCGACGAATGTAGTACATGAAAGTACAGGCTATGTAGAAGCCTGGTGTCGAATATGAGAGGTTAAGTGGCGCCCATCCTTGTGAACCAAGAGCTACGAGTACAGGATTTGTCAGATTGAGGACCCTAGCAAGTGAAAACACCGTCTTATCAAGTAGTTGGAATTTTCTGGTGTCATACCTTTCCTTAGCCTGAGCCCGAATCCTCTCTCCATATTTTCTGCCGAGATACTGACCGCAGAAGAACAGCAACCCTACGAGTGCCCCGATCAAATAACACCATTTAAAAAAAGGATAGATACCTTTGTAAACCCTCACTGGGCCCAAAACTCCCCACTCAACGGAGCTCGTGAATGTAATGGCGGCGTTTGAACTGCAAGTGAAATGCTCAGGCTGAGTAAGTGTGCAGAAGCCAGGAACACTTGTCACTAGCCAGTTGAGAATTGAAACTCCGACGAAACTAGTGATAACGGTAGAAATCACCTGACCTCTGAATAGTGCTCGTGGTGGTATCTTGCTGTAATGGGCGAGCTTTTGATCAGTCACGAAACTTGTTGCTTGACTATCAACGCCGCCGGCTCCCAGTGCATTACTGAACAATAGTGCTTGTGGATTGCCGGGTAGCATGACGCCTACAATTACTTGAATAAGCGTATTGAGGTAAAATCCATATCCTGAGGTAGCCTGCAGTAACGTGGCTGGAACTAGAAATATCGTGTTCAACGCGAGCAAAACAAATATAACCCACACCGGTGTTTCAAGTGGATAGCACTCTACCAGAGCAATAGCCATTGCCAAAGTACCTGCTAATATCAATAAAAACCACCAATCAGGCGCCTCTTTATAAGCTCGCATCATACGGCAGTGAGGGTCATCATTAACGTAAGCTCTTCCTCCTCGGAACCCTTTGACGAATTCCACAAATGCATCATGAATAGTCCGCCATTGATTCAATCCCATGTATACGAAGGACATCGGATATGTCACAAGAAGCAGTGCATATGAAACGATTACTCCCGCAGTAAAGAAAGGAGGGGAATATTTCTGGTACTTCTCTTCGTCTAGTCGGTTATTAGTAAGGACTTTCGTGACGTTATAAAGAGTGCCGTCGTTTGCATAGGTTGACGAGCTATTTAATGGTAAGTAGCCCGCCCACTTGGTGTTTGAAAAAAAGACAGCCAGAATGACAAACCCGGAGAGCACGTTTCCGACGTAGAGATTGACAGCACTAAAAAACGGTGTAGACAAATTATATCTCTGAGTAGCCACGTTCCAATCAAATGTTGGCCAAGGATTAAAACCAAGCCCGTAAAGAGACCCAGTTACAGCAGCTAGATTGAAATTATGTGGAGCAATCCAAGTCATCCAGTTGAAACTGCTCAAGGCGGTAAAGAGATATCCAGGTAACCAGTAGTATAAGAACATACCAGAAGCACAGTAGAAGAAAAACTTGTAGCGAGATATTGTCCAGCCATTGATGTTCTGGGTGTTGTCCTGAGAGAGTAAAGCTCGATTTAAGGCAATTGTCGGCAAAAGAGCTGGAAACATAGCCTTGACATTATAGACGCAGAATCGCCTCAATACACCTGCAAATCCAAATCCTATGAGTTGCATACAGAGGACAATTAGAATGCTGTATCCATACCCTAAGTCCAGACCGTAATAATTAGGCATGCGCTGAACGACCAAGGTGGTATATATAAGAGTAGCATTGATAGACACGTTGAAAGTAATTGTCGCAAACATTTGCTCCTTAAATGACCATGGACCGGGATTTAAAGAATGCCGAGTCCCAAGAATAGTCAACCCCCAGTCAGGTAGCACTTTCTGAAGAAATTTACCACATGGATATATCAGGAACTGGATCACATCTGAGCCAACTGAAATGCCGGGAAACCGCTGAGAGAAAAACACGTTCACAGACATCCCTGCGCAAGCCCACGCGAGTGCTAACACATATGATCTGAGGGTCTCTACTGGAGTAGCAGGATCGTCAGTAGGGGAAGTAACAGCACGCGTCTCAGGATATGGAGAAAAGTAATGAATGACGGTAGCATCACTTTTGATCCGGAGCAAGTACTCATCCTGGCTCATTCCAGCAGCTTTAGGACCACGCATTAAGGTATTCAATCTGTCCATAAGCTCAACCGAAAAGTTCCAGTCATCCTGGTGAAACACTATGGCTTTGGATAGAATTTCAAGTGCCGTTTCTTCAGACATTTGAAATGCAATGTCAAGCAAATAGTCGTTGTCCATGTCAGGATTCATTTTAATTATTTCAGAGCAAAACGCTTCCTTAGACGTATAGGCGTCCGCCGTATCTAAGGCCTCGGTAATGGATGCCTCTTCCTTCATTGGTAATTTTTGGCAATTCCAAAAAAGTATACTAAAGTGCAGCGATATCAAAAGAGAGAAATGAACTATTCGTTCTAAGGTAGTGATAAATATTCCTTAACTTGATCGCCAATATTGATTTACCGATTTAGCCTGCTAGAAGTTTCCCCGCTTTATCAATCATGAGCGTCCTTTCTTTGCCAACTTTATTTAAAAAAAAAATAAAAAGCTCAAACCAGATTGCACCAGAAGCCTTTTTACGTAATTTTTAATTTAACATGTAGTGATAGTGATAGTGATAGTGCCTTTCAAAGTTGATACCGATAGAACTATAGCCACCAAAGAAACATGCTTACATGAATTTCTAGGAACCGGGCTTACAGCTTTACCCCTCAGAATCTGACGGTCCAAAAAAAAATTATTTCAAGTTTATTTTCATACTGGCTCAAAGAAGCAGTCGGCTTGATTTCTTTTTTCTGCTAGAATTTTGCAAGTTGTGGGGTAGGCCAGCAAAGGAAATCTTCGGACCGGATGACGTTTGTCAAATCCGGACAACGGGCGTAGCTGTTCAGCGGTCAACATGTTCGGACTTTTTGTGAAATGACCGATCAGCACCCCATAACTCACTATAAGTCTATACGGGGCGTGCAAAATTGATACATCAACAGGGGAAATGGTCTTGCCGTACCAGAAGTGAACGTAAGCTGACCGACCGCGTTGGTGGTCGCAAAATATCGCATCGATAGACCAGCAAATTCACTGCAAATTAAAATCAAAAGAACAAAAGTGCCCTCCAGACTGTATTGTGAGCTTGACCAGCGGTGAATGTCCTACTAGGCCTATTTTGTCAGAGACATAGCTAATGTTATCCTCAACAGAAGCAGTAAAAAGCTACAGGACAAGTAGGCAAAATCGGGTACATAAGTGCAAATAGACTCACTGTACTCGCTTGTGATTATTCCAGAGACGCACTGCATGTACTCAAAATGTAACGACCCACAATTGGTTGAAGAATGGCTTGAGCAGGTACGCCGAGAGAATATAGTGCTTGAAGACATATAACTTTGGCGAGATAGACTAACTATAGGGCTAGCGAGCAATGTAGCCTTAATCACTCAGTCTGCAGTAACTGATGGAGCGTTTGTTCCGAAGCCGGGAATTTATAACGGTACCGGAATGCTATACTCAAGCAACATGGCCCCCCACGTACATCGTCCTCAAAGGTAGTAATGCATCGAGAAAGAGTGATACCGTGATATTTACCAGGTAACCGGAGAATTGAATTTAGTAATAAAGGGTCACTAACGATGAGCCTTGGTGTGAAACGGCTTAAAAATTTCTGTAGTTACACAACAAATCCGCTTTAATGACAATGACTCAGCCTTTCACTTAATCATTCCTCTCAATTGAAAAACTACGCGCGGAGCCGTTCATGTTTGCCATTAACAAAGTTCACTGTGATTAATTGATTTGCTTTCAGTACCATTTTACAATCCACAAGGAATTAAGTCGGTCTGACCAACAGAGGGGCTGATGAGGAGCCTTCTAGGGCCCACGAGGTTCTTCGTGCCCCGGCTCGGCAGATCCGGCAGAACAGTAAAACTACTTTCTGTCGTCTTCTTGTTTTCATTCGCATTCATTAACATCTTGCATACTTTACGAATTCATTCCAACATGCTCAATATCGAACGATCCAAGGCCTCGTCTACGAACACAAACCACAGATACTCCCCAGGCAACTACAAAAGTGGGGAACGCATATACATCGCTAGTCTGCACTACAATGACGCTAAAATCATTCAGGAGTCCTGGGCCCCTGCTCTATTCAACCTTATAGAAACTCTGGGCCCAGAAAACGTGTTTGTCAGTATCTACGAGAGCGGCAGCTGGGATAAAACTAGAAGCATACTGCAGAGTAATGTAGAGCCTGCTCTGATGGAGCGGAATATTTCTTACAGTCTCAAATTTGGCGAAGAGTCACACATGAAGGTGGTGGAACAGGTCCAAGCTGGTGCACCAGAAACTATCTGGACAACCAGAGGCAAGTGGGAGCCTCGTCGCATACCATTCTTATCCAAGTTGCGCAATAAGACACTGCAGGATCTATTGCGGCTGCATAAGGAAGGAGAGCAATTTGATAAGATTTTGTTTTTAAACGATGTGGTGTTCTCTACGGAAGATATCTTGACGCTAATGGATACTAATGCGGGCTTGTACGCAGCAGCTTGCTCGCTAGACTTCCAGCGCCCACCACGTTTTTATGATACATTTGCTCTAAGAGATATTGATGGACGGGAGCATGCGGATTTATCGTGGCCGTATTTCAGACTGGGCACGTCACGTAGTGCTTTGGTGAATCACGTAGATGCAGTCCCAGTGACAAGCTGCTGGAATGGTATTGGTAAGAATAATCATCGATTTTGTTCAACTATGAAGCTAACTTTGTGTATTAGTTGTTATGCCTGCTGAACCGTTTGTCTCGAGGAATCTTCGATTCAGAGGTATCCCAGATTCACTGGCCAACATGCATCTTGAAGGCTCAGAATGCTGCCTTATCCACGCTGATAATTCTCTTGCAGAAACACTGGGCGTCTATCTCAATCCACGAGTTCGCGTAGCGTATAATAAGGATGCCTACGAGAAAGTCAACCCTCAGGACGGCAGATGGATCACCTATTGGGAGCTGCTTACCGGCCTGTGGTGGACCTGGACCAAGAGTTGGAGCAAAGCTATCTTCGACTGGAAGCCCCGGGTCATTAGAGGTCGTTTTGAAAAGTGGGAAGGAGAGGACCTTGAGTCGTCACGGAGCGAGCCAGGATTTACGTGTCTGATTGACGAGATGCACGTTCTTGTTCCCCGGGGATGGGCCCATGTATAAGCAGATTATCTTTCATTTATTAAAGGGCATACGGAATCAACGAACATCAAATGTATTATATACCTTACCCAAGTTGTACTGATATTTTGGATCTACAAAAGCGCCTTTTTGGCCAGTGCTTCGAGTAAGCTTCGTGAAGCTCTGTATTCTGGTCATCGAATACGCCCTAAACTCATGGAAATTAAACTGGCTCATCTTTTTTTTCGAATGCGACATGAATTTTTGTCCTGGGATATATATAATCCATTGCTACAGTTCTATCGCTACCACATTTAGATGTCCTTTGCCGCTAGAAGTAAAAATGTTTTTGAATTCGGAATACCAGAAACATAATACTAATGATAGCTTCCAGCGTGCCATAAGTCACATAGAACAATGCAGGATTGAATATCCAGCTGCTATTGCTTGCAGAAGGCGGTGGACGTGAGTAGAAAGTAGAAGCGCAACGGAAACACGTGTTAAATATGAGGATTGCTGACGTTCCAGCAATGTGTAAACCCTGCATCCAGGTGATTTTCAAGTGATCAGGATGGTCGCGGTGAGCCTCAGCGCTGTTGGATGATTGATCCAATTCACCGGACTTCTCGTCCTCGTTCACAAAGTCAGCGGAGTCAGTTGCCTTTTGTGGAGGCCACCATTTATTCAGCTGAGGACTGAAAAGCCTTGAAAAAATTATTAAACCGCCAGGCAATGCAGCGCCCAAAACATTCAATATTCCAGCCGCTTCTGTTACCTTGACACACATGTAATAGTGGCTAGGTGTCAGAAAGTAGACAAAAGGAACTACCTGGCCGATAATGGCCATAGCTATTATTCCAAGTATAATTAAGTAAAGGGCGAGTAGCGGACCGCGGAAAAACCATTTACGAGAAAAGCTTGGGGCGCGAGCTTCTATTATACGATTAGCGAGCAATGTCGTCATACCAATAAGGTAAAGCTGAGAGGCCAAAGAAAACACGGTAGAAGTAATGCCAATTTTGATGAGAAGCACGTTTGTGGCCCATTGGATTCTCAGGCCGAAGCCAATGACTCGGAAAGCAGCGTAGATAGCTAATCCTAACGATGGATAAAAGCCAGGATTGGCTGCATACCAGCAGCATGGCCAATTAAAATCAAACCATACACGGCCACAAACACCGCTGATGGCGCCTTATCTGTGGCCGTAGGATATCCACCGTAGAGATTCGGGAGCTGTTGTATAGCAAGGTCGATGAGATCAGGCGGTAGGCCACCTTTTCCTATTTGATTGACAATTGTCAATACGCCTGTGCCTACCTGATCTCCTGGAGGTGTCAGCTGTTGGAGAAAATTCGATCCAAGTCCGTATGCAGCCATCAGAAAGCGACTAGTCTAAGATGCGCAAATATAGAATTTCTTAGCGCAAAGATGGAATAAACCACAGGCGTATTTAAACTTTCTCTAGCCGGAGGCTTGTTGCGGGGTAAACCAAGCACCAACTTAATTCCAATGTGTACGGCTCCGAAAAGGTTAGGGTCTACTGGATAAGGTGGTATGGTTGGTTGGGTAATCCTTCTGATAACGCTATCTTGAACATGCAGCTTGCTATATTTAAATAATAATATTGGGCTAACGGCGATTTCTGATACCAAGCTGCTTACAGGCGTGGGTCTTACATGGGCTACTTTGGGATCTAAAGAACACAACTTAACAAGGGGTTGCTCAGAAGCCACCATAGGTGCGGGGCAACCGAGCGATCAGAGTCATGTACTTTTTGACTAGCATTTAATTAATCAATTTCTTCTCATCTAGGCCTCTACTACTGCTATCTAGGTTGATGGCATCTGTTAATCTGTCTTGTATTGCTAAAGTTCTGACATACAACCCCCAAACCTGCAACTTGAGTATTGCACTTAAGAAGCAGAATTTTCATCGTTCTTGGCTCTCATCAGTTATGTAATGTCATGGAAGATAAATTCATTCCCGTGACTTATTATCCTACTACTACGCAAGCCGTTTTAAAGGAAAATAGTCGAAGGATACAGGGAAAGCCCTACGCTCACTTCTTCAACCCAAAGATGGTGATTCGAGAATCTGTCCTTCCTTGTTTACAAGCTCCAATTCCTATCGAGCATGCTTTAACTACGTCGCCAGAAGACCTTAACCGTCTTTTATTGCCTGGATATCTGCCTGGCGAGACAGGTTTTTGTGCGCTCCCTAATGGCACTGCATACGCATCAAGCTTGACGCAGTTTCCGGGATGTGAGCCAGAAATGTTTCGCTGGTGGTTTTGGTGGCACTCGTTTGAAGCAGAGCGTTACACTTTGTGGTTTCCTTGGAATCATGTTTCTTGTTCTCGCAAGGATACTTGGACCGAGACTAGGCCCGATTTAACTGATTACGATCGTTACATCGGCTCAACACATATTATTACTGAACTAATAGGCGCACAGAAAGAAGATATACTAATTTGCTTCAAAGAGCCTGCGGAGTTGGGATTTGATACAAGTAAGTTTGACGAGGCAGGCATTGTGGGCCACGCCTGCGGTGAAGTATATCTCCAAATACCTAGGCTCCGCATTGCCACAATGGTGCATCTCATTCGTAAAAGCTCAACCGGGTTCGAGCTCCGGTCCCGCTACTGGATGGCTGACAAACCGGGATTACGGATTACGGATAAAATTAGCATTGGCCTCAATACCCTAGCACGATTCTTTGGAATCAAGAAACTACTAGCTGGTGAAAAACTGGCTTATGAGCAGCTTATCCATGACCAGATGGAGTTTGCGCACCTGGCAGAATTTCTCCCAAAGTTATACGCCGAGTTTGGACCTAGTCGGAGGCAATGCTCGTAGAGTGATATATAATAACGGTCTGTCTTAAAGTTTGGCAGTATGAGGAATACGCATCCCATTTTGGCATTGTGCAGTTTCTTACAAAATTACGCAGTAATTCTGACATTCATGCAGGAGTGTTCTAAGAAAGGCATCATCAGGTTGCCCTTCAACAGTAGGAACTCATTTAAGACGATCACCGTTCAATTCATTCAAGAACGGGGTGCCTTTAATGTTTCTACCTATTGCACCAGACAATGTTGTTCAATCTGCCATTGAATTCTTTAAGTCATCGTGGGAATCATATTCATTTACCACCAAACATCATATGGGCCACTAACATATGAGCGGTTTTTTTCTTTCGAGGAACAGTACCGGAAATGTCCATAATTTCGCTTCACGGTGATATACCAGTCACCAAAATTTCCGTGGCCAAATTTTTGAGGGATCCCAAAGTTTCCACAGTATGCGTTAACATGTGGTCGGAGGAATGGGTCGTTCAGTGGATTGTGATAGCTTGTGATAATACGATAAAGTCTCGTATAGTAGACATCTGCGTGTTTCCCAGCATACGGAACGGCCGTTCGAAGTGCTTCCGAAGCAGAAAATTGCTCGTCTTCCAGCTGGTTAGGAGGGACCACAGTGCGCAAAAACAGAGGCCAAGATACGCCTCGAGAGCACCTGCAGTAATGATGGAACGTGCTCTCAGCGCGGCTAGCCAGCGTGGGAATGTACGTATTTTTTGTGAAAGCGTTCAAGGCGACAGGGACCCATCTCTCAAACGGAATGTTGAAGCGGAGCAGGATAATTTGGCAGCGTACAACCAATCCATAAAATGAAAAACAATCGGAAAGATCCCTTATTTCGATGTAAGCTTCCCCAAAGTGGGGTTCTATCTTAGCGTCAAGGGCCAGTTTGAGTGACAGAGGCGGCGCTCCGTCTACTTCCGGAATCAGCTCTTGAAGGCGGTGCAGACTGAGGCGCGGCCCGAACTCAGGTGTGGAATCCTGAAATAATTCTGATTCAAAACGACTAGGCGAATTGTCAGGAGGAGCCTTCCGCAGACACGCTTCTTCTCTTTCCCAAGTGGACGTCGGAGGGAGTGGTGGGCGTAAGCAGAGTGCTCATACTAGAAAAAGAACAGACGATTGACGATGAGGCATCTCTAACAATTGCTGATGAAATTGCTGACGAAAGTCTTCGTTGTTCAAATTGGGATCGCTCGAAGTAGGCTCTGTCTCAGGTCAGCCAAGCTTACTGCTGTGTTTCAAGAACTCAGCTTTAAAATTGAAATCCTAGTAGTTTCTTCTTTCGCAGGATAAGTCCTTCTCTAATTTAAACCAGATTGATACGGGGCAAATTAAAGACTTACTTATGTCGAGATCCAAACTCCCATAAATTAGTTAGGCACCTATATTGTAGCAAACATGGAAACAGGGGTTATTCTTATATTCTCCCACAACCCTGAACCCATGGTTTCAACTGCTCGACAAACCAGCTCAACAAAATATTCTCGAATGTAAATATCTTTATGATCCTATACTATATACTTTAACTTCTAACGCATTTATACTACACTTAGGGCCTATCATTCCCAATAGTTGACGTTTACGCGATTGGGCGATATGACATAATTTGGCCCAATCCGTTTTCGTAGGGTACACTTCGAGAACTGCAAACCAACACGTTGGCCGTTGATTTCTATATCACAAAAAGCTGTTCCTGTGAGCTTGCCAACTGCTTTTGGACAACTATAGTCAAGGAAGCCATTGCATTCCGTTCTTGATACGTAATGACGCATCGGAAATACAACGAACTGTTATTTTTATAGTTGGTGCCAGTCGTCGATTTGCGGGATTTTTTCACAGCCTGGGCTAGGTTTTTACAGATAATCAGATAAACCACTCAACTGTCAAAGAAACGGCACAAAACCCTTGTAAATTTCATTGCAACCATATGAGAAAAAATGATTTTTCAATGAGAATTAGAATTTGATGCAGAGCCATCATGTTCTGGATCTATGAAATCAGGTAGAGGTATATGGGAAAGAAATTCTGATGTTACGGGATCATGAAGGGTCCTAAATGGATCTTAACATAAATTGGTTTAGGCAATTCTTTTGCATGGCGGCATCGGGTAAGAGATCCGGAAAAAAGTAAGCATATTCGACGCTCACTATATGTACGGCAAATGTCCATGGTAGGAAAATAAAATCAGTTTCTCGAGCCACGAACTTCTGTAAAGAATGACCGATTTACCTGCAAGTCAAGATAATGAGAAGCAAGAGAGAAATGCCAAGGTCGTAAATGAAGATAGCGACAGACCGTATGCGCACTCATTAACGGAGGTGTTCAGCGATGACGGCGAGACGGTGCAATTGGACAAGAAGGAATGGACTATTCTGAAGTATAAGTCGCACCTGTTTTTCTTGATCAGTGGAATTGCTTTTGGTGCACAGGCGCTTGATAAATCTGTGACTTCAGCTGGCTCTGTCATGGGATTGCGAAAGGACCTTGGAATGCACGGCAAAATGTTCAGTTGGGTTAATACATCCTATTGGATTGCCTATGTTGTTACGAATATCCCCTTCTCCATATTTTTACTGGAGAAGCTGGGTGCACGTTACAACGGTCTGATTCTTGCTGCGAGCGGTGCCATTGTAGCCTGCAGCGGTGCGTCGCAAAACTATGCTGGCTATATCGCTACGCGAACAATCCTTGGAGTTTTGCAAAGCGTATGTGAGCCTACTGTTGCCATTACTTTGCACCAGTGGACTCATGGTAATAATCATTATGGCTGGGCTCTGACCTGGATGACATGGAATGGCATTGGCCAGATATTCTTGCAGGCACTCGGTTATGGACTTTATATGCGCAATATACGCAACGAATACAGCATTGCTGGATGGAGAATACTTTTCATTATTATAGGTCTCATGGATGGTATCTATGGCTTGGTATTCTTCTTCTTTGTTCCGAACAGTCCCCAGGATGCCAACTTTCTCTCTAGCCGTGAGAAAGCCTACATGCGTCAAAATACGGTAAGCCGGTTGAATAGACCATTTCACCGTATTTCTCTGAAGCACGAACAAATAATAGAGGTGTTTACAACAGGGTTACATCACTCAGCACTCTTGTTTCTCTGCCTCTTTGCGAATGCCATCAACGGATCTGCCGTTAACACCTACAACAACATTTGGTTGAAGTCTTTCATCAAGGAAGATCATCCTAATATGACCAGCGTACAGTCTGCTGAACAGTCGCTCCTTTATGGGATGATTGGGCCATCTATAAAAGTTGTCCTAACAGCATTGATCGCGACCTGTACGCTTAATGGCATATTGAAGAATTACCGGTGTGTCTACGTGCTTTTCTGCATGGTAATTCACTTGATCGCTACATGCTTACTGGCATACGGCCCTTCCCCTCATGCTCGTTACGGTGGCCTATTTCTGTACAACGCCACGGTGGAGGCGGCACATGCTGGTATGTATTCACTGGTGGCATCTAACACCGGAGGAATGTCCAAAAAACTGACAGTCAACGGTTTGCTGCTGATTGCTCAAGGTGTAGGAGGATGTATTGGCCCGCAGATTTTCCTGAACGTCTCGGATCAGAGCTCAGGCCGAGCAGCAGCAATGGTTTTCTTGTCCACTTTTGCACTGGCTTGTCTCTGTTTGCTCTTTATCAGCTATTACATAGAAAATAAGATCCGCGATAGGAAAAATGAGAAACTTGCGCCAGGTATCGATCCTCTCAGTATCACAGACCGGCAGGACCCTGAGTTCCGTTATCATCTATAATGCGGTGACAAAACGAGAGCTCTCTTTTCTTGACAAGCAGCAATATACGAATAGAATCATGTAAAGAATAGAATATTTCTTAGTATTCGGCGTGTGCTTTTTTTCTGATTGAAAGTCACGTGCCAGATTTGATTTTTCCATCTCAAAAAAAAAATATTCCTATTGAAATCTCCAACTACTTTCAGACAACTATGGTCAAGAAAGCCATCGATTCACGGATTCCTGCCTTGATCCGTAATGGTGCGCAGGAAAAACAACGATCTGTCATTGTTATAGTTGGTGACAAAGCTCGAAATCAGCTACCAAACCTTCATTATCTGTTGTCGGCATCAGACTTCAAGCTGAACAAGTCCGTATTGTGGGCCTATAAATATAAGCTTCTGGGTTTTACCTCGCATAGGAAAAAGAGAGAAGCTAAGATCAAAAAGGAAGTGAAAAGAGGCATTCGAGAAGCTAATTCAGAAGATCCATTCGAGCTATTTGTTAGTCTTCAGAACATTCGCTATGTATATTACAAGGAAACGGAAAATATTCTTGGTAATACCTATGGAATGTGTATACTGCAGGATTTCGAGGCTATCACACCTAATATTTTAGCGAGGACTATTGAGACGGTGGAAGGAGGCGGATTGGTTGTTATTCTGTTGAAATCTATGAAATCTCTTAAGCAACTTTACACTATGACGATGGACATTCATGCCAGGTATCGCACTGAAGCGCATAACGACGTGGTGGCACGTTTTAATGAGAGGTTTATTCTCTCTTTGGGTTCTAACGAAAATTGTCTGGTTGTTGATGACGAACTCAACGTGCTTCCTATATCTGGTGCCAGAAATATTAAACCTCTACCACCAAAGGATGAGGAGGAGAAAAGGTCTGCCAACTCAATTCAGCTTGAGAAAATCAACGCAGATCTGCAGGATGTTCAACCGGCTGGGTCACTTGTCCAAATCAGTAAGACTGTGGACCAAGCTAATGCTATTCTTACGTTCATTGATGCTATCTCAGAAAAAACGCTTCGCTCTACAGTGGCTTTAACAGCAGGAAGAGGTAGAGGAAAATCTGCTGCATTAGGTGTGGCAATCGCTGGCGCAATTGCTCACGGTTATTCCAATATCTTTATCACTTCACCAAGTCCGGAAAATTTAAACACACTTTTCGAATTCGTTTTCAAAGGTTTTGATGCTCTAGGATATGATGAACATCTGGATTATGATATTATTCAGTCAACCAACCCTTCTTTTAACAAGGCCATTGTGAGGGTAAATATATTCAGAACACACCGTCAAACTATTCAGTATATTCAGCCTACTGACAGCCAAGTACTCGGTCAGGCAGAGCTGGTGGTCATTGATGAGGCTGCTGCTATTCCATTGCCGATAGTGAAGAAATTGATAGGCCCGTATTTGGTTTTCATGGCTTCAACCATCAACGGATATGAGGGTACTGGCCGATCTCTTTCTCTAAAGCTGATTAAACAACTGCGAGAGCAATCTGGTAAAGAAGTTGCACAAGGAGTCACAACAGTAACTCGATCTGGATCTCAAACAGAGAGCGTTGGTGGCGGTGCCGGAATTCGTACACTTCGCGAAATTAAACTAGAAGAGCCGATCAGATATGCTCCTGGCGACAGAGTGGAAAAATGGCTGAACAGTCTTTTGTGTCTTGATGCGTCTCTTGGCTCTTCAAAGACTCTGGCTAGAAGCTATCCTCATCCCTCTGAGTGCAACCTTTACTATATCAACCGAGACACGCTGTTTTCTTTTCATCCAGTCTCGGAAGCATTTTTGCATAAGATTATGGCACTTTACGTCGCCAGTCATTATAAAAATTCTCCGAATGATCTGCAGCTGTTGTCGGATGCTCCAGCTCATCAGCTGTTTGTTTTAATACCACCAGTGAATGAGAATGAGACACGAATTCCAGAGCCTTTATGCGTGGTTCAAATTGCATTGGAAGGCCAGATTTCCAAATCCAGTATTCTCAATTCATTGGCTAGCGGTAAGAGAGCTGGAGGCGATCTTATTCCTTGGGTAGTGTCGCAACAATTTCAAGATGAAGAGTTTGCCTCTCTCTCTGGAGCTAGAGTCGTGAGGATCGCTACGAATCCCAACTATATGGGCATGGGGTATGGCTCTCGGGCTTTGGAGCTTCTTGTAGATTACTTTGAAGGAAAGCTCACTGACGTGACTGAGAATCAGTTAGTGCAAGATGAGGGGTTAACCCGAGTAACAGATGCTGAAGTTGAGAATGCTTCACTAACCACTGACATTATCAAAACCAGGGATCCGCGCAAGATGCCCCCATTATTGCTAAAGATTTCAGAAAGAGCGCCGGAATCCCTTGACTATCTCGGCGTATCGTACGGTCTAACACCTCAACTGTTGAAATTTTGGAAGCGAGCGAAGTTTTCGCCAGTGTACTTAAGGCAGACTGCCAACGAGCTTACTGGTGAACATACCTGTGTTATGCTTCGTACGCTGGAGGGGCGCGAAAACTCGTGGCTTGGTGCATTTTCCAATGATTTTCACAAGAGATTCCTGCAACTGCTATCTTTCGAGTTTCGCCAGTTTAGTGCTGCACAGGCTCTCCGCGTTCTAGAATCATGCCAAAATGCTACTGCTTCGTTATCGCGTCCAGATGCTCTTACAAAAACGGCACTCAATGGGATATTTTCACCTTTTGATATGAAGAGGCTCGAGTCCTACGCTAATAACCGGGTTGATTATCATGTTATAGTTGATTTGGTTCCTACTCTCGGCCAGCTTTACTTCACTGATAAGCTCGCAGAGTCAGTTAGTCTTTCTGGCGTGCAGAAGGCGATTTTACTTGCTGTCGGGCTACAGAAGAAGACCGTTGACGATGTTGCGGATGAGCTTGGATTACCTGGTGGCCAAACGTTGGCCATGTTCACCAAGATTATACGCAAGATCTCAAATTATTTCAGAGAAGTCATTTCGGCGAGCATTAATGGGGATTTGCCGGAGTTTAGAGATGAAGAGCTGGACCATATGGATGGCTCCGCCAAACAGACGGTGGGCCAGGTGATCGAGAATGCCAAACGCAATGGTCACCCTGCAGTCGCAGAGGTTGAGGACGAAGAGAGCGACGGTAAAGAAGATGATTTACGTGAAAAGAAGAAGCACCTGATTGATTCGTTAGATTTGCAAAAATACGCCATTTCTCAAGACACGGAGTGGGATGCAGCAAGTGTTGGCAAAGCAGTGCACGGCAAGGGCGTTGTTTCCCTCAAAAGCAAGGGCGATAATAAGAAACGAGAGAGTGCTCAGGAGATATATGAGCAGGAAATGAACGCACTGAAGAAGCAGAAAAAGAAGCATCACAAGTCCAAACACTAGGATGCAAACGGTGTATCGTATAGGTCTCATGTATTTAAGGACCTATGTAAGCCAAACGTCCTGTATATTTCAAAACATGTATAATTCAAAACCTAATTCATAACCTTATCTACCAAATCTAACTAGCCAAGTTCCTCAAAATGACCGATCCGTCCGTTTTCGTGGTGGGTAACTTCCATTTTGGGGCTGAAGCAAATATGTCACGATTTTGCTCAAACGGTGCTCTCATATCCAATAAACTCAACATGCGATTATTAGCTTCTGCAACAAAGTACATCAGCGGCACACTCTTTCTGATGGGCTATTTCGGGATAGCCAAACCGCTGCAATTCTATTCTAGAGCTCTTGTGTACCTATTTCTGATCATAGTATGTGCATTATATGGCGTACTGGCATCGATCCTGCTGAGTCTGATTGGAAAACGGGGTCTTTCGCAATGGACTACTGCAAGAGTATTCTATACGTTATGTCGCGTTTTTCTAGGCATTAAGGTAGCGATAAAGAACGCGGAGCTTCTCAAGAACACTCGTCCTGCTGTGCTGATTTCCAACCATCAGACTGAGCTTGATATTCTCTTGCTAGGGGCCATCTTCCCCAAATACTGCAGCGTGACCGCCAAGAAGAGTCTTAAGCACTACCCGTTTTTAGGATGGTTCATGACGTTGAGCGGCAGTGTATTTTTAGACCGAGCCAATAGAGCCAATGCCTTGAGTGCGTTTTCTGGTGCTGCAAAGGCCATGCATAAAGATAGTCAGAGCGTGTTTATTTTCCCTGAAGGAACTAGATCGTACGCTCAGAAACCGGGTCTGCTTCCCTTCAAAAAAGGCGCATTTTACTTGGCTGTTGAGGCACAGGTCCCTGTGCTGCCAATGGTTGTTTCCAACTATTCCAAGCTGGTTTCTTTGCAGGAGCGGCGATTTGAATCGGGAACAATCGAGGTGGAAGTTCTTCCTCCAATTGAGACCAAAGGGCTCAAACTGGAGAATGTACATGAGCTTTTTACGAAGACGGAGGATGTGATGCAAAGCACCGTAGAGAAACTGGGCTATGGTCAACAAACTGCTGCTGAAGAAACAGCCACATGATGAATCTAATCTCAGCAACTTAACGATTTATGCAAATTTATCTAGCAACTGCGATACATTCCACGACAATACCTGGTATTCGCCTAACTCGGCTGGTTCACGCGACGGGCTTTTGATGCCTAATGCCGATACAGTCTTGTCATTGAACTGCCCATCTACATCGTTCCCCTCAAACAGATATCCATGCGTAGCCTTATATCCCGGCCATACTATATCATCGAAATACCCAGGAGGATCAGTCCAGAATCCTTCAATTGTAGCGTACCCCTCTCTGGCTTGCCGTCGTTGCTTCAATATCTGATAAGGTGCGGCAATGAACAGCTTGAGATCTAGAAGATCAATTATGGGGCTTTTTTCATGGAAAAGCATAATTCCGTCGATCAATACTATATGAACGTGATCTAAGCGAGGGCCAATTTGTCTCTTGATGTCTTTAATCTGCTCCGCGGTAATGCGATCAGGTCCAATCTTATTCTCATGTTCCTTAGAATGATGAAACGGCACTTTACCATCTTCTTTAACGCCCAGTAGTACGTTTTTCATCTTATTCAGATCAAATGCCTCTGGACAATCCCAATCTTGCAGTCCATTCTTTGCTACCGGTATATCACCGTCGTCGAGATAGAAATCATCTTCGTAGATAATAGATACCTTGGGCAGAATTCTCAACAAAAGGCGGGCTACTGTCTATCAATTAGCAATTTCTTTGCAAATAAGTAATGCATTACTAACACTCTTCCCGCTACTGGAAGGACCACTCAGTCCTACCAATTTTGTTGGTATTGTCATTGAGTAAGATCACTTCAACCGGACAAAACGATGTTTCTGCAGGCAAACTAGCGATAACAGCATGCGATTTTACTAACTGAACAACGTGATTTCAGCGATTTTACAAGCATTTTAACAATTAGCTAATCGACTATGCCTAAATTGCGCCACTACACCACGTGGATCCTCTAGAGGTAGCACATTTTCCTCCCGACTAGTTTATTAACTACCTTACTTCTCACGTATTTATTCCATGGCCAGTTTTGTTCCACCTATATAAACTTAGGATCTCCATAATCTTGGAATGAATGTCCTGGCCTGTCTTGAGGGCCACTTTGTCGCTGGTCTCTGGCTGTCGTCTGGTTTTTCGTATTTCGTTTGTAACAGATGCAAAATTAGACCAGTACGGATTGAACTGGAATGGGTCCAGAAATAGACGCTCGTTCCATCGTGTAAATATCGTATGCGCTTCCAAGATGTTCATGCAAGCACCGATGATGTTATCATCCGACTGAGGACCCAGAGTCTTCATGACGAGCAGCAGCGGAAAAGAGCACTGCAAAAGAAACATGCCGAAAAATAACGGCATGAATTCAAATTCGGGATCAAATTGTTGAATATCTTTGAGCGTGTTCGCTGATATAGTGGCCATTGCTGCGGAATAGATGACCTGAGGCGATAGTCCACTGGCTTCAACATCAGCCAGCATAGCGAGAGGATCCCACTTGCATGAAAACAAAATGTGAAGCGCGCTCATACAGTGCTTCGCATAGTGCATATACAGTTCGGCGTCGTCTGAACCTATTGTGGTGCATTCGATCAGGGATTCATCATAGATATCCAAGTGCTGCCTGATGACAGCCCGCCTCGGCTCCAGGTCTATGTCTGGAGCGTTTTCTTCAATATTGTAAAGTTCAATAACTTCTCCAAATATGCTCATTAACGGAAGAATAATACCGAAAAAACTGTTGTCCGTTGCGCAATATCGAGATATTCTCATATTGACAGCATTAGCGGCTGGAGGTGCCGTGAAAAATCCATAAGATTCAGTCCATAATCTCTCTTCACATGGACGGGGTAATTCATCACCTTCTGCATCTCTAAAAGACAAAGGTTTTCGTACCGAAAAGGCTTGGTGCCGATCCACGCAGTACAAGAGCCACCATGTACGTCGACGCTCTTCTTTCTCCTCGTCAGAGATATCATCACATTCCTCGTTAAGCCTCAGTTGTCTTGCCAGCTGATATGTCGCACTCCACCATTCAATTGACTTTTTTTGGTACTTGCTGGCAGAAAGTATCGATGACAGTTCTATATGGCTAATCACATCGTCAAGTGTTGCTTGATCTTCTAAACCTCTAAAAGTCACCACTGAAGATGCAGCAAGCGTGAATAGCCGGTCAGTTATATTTGCCCGAGGGATATCGAGAACCTCCAATCTGCTACCGCCGTGATACTGAGAAGCAAAGCACAACATTGCAAAGATCAACGTAGGTTTAGTCTTTCGCAGATGAGATGAATCTCTAGTTAAAAAGGATGATTTTCTCACCAGATAGGTATTACCCCAAGGCGATCGATTAAAGTATGTTTCCAGCATATGGCAAGCAGTTTCTGTGCTACATCCAATACTATTCAGTGAAGACAGCACGGGCATAAGTATGGGATAGCGCGCATTTGTAACATCCTGCCAAGCCTCAATAAGATCCTGATCTTGAGTGGTTTGAAGGTGAGGACTGTCTTCATTTAGAATCGACGTTATAGGTACAAGCGACACCAGGGCCGGCGAAGAAATGGTAGTAGCTCTATCAGTTGCATTCAGCCGTCTTCGATAAATAAAATTCCTTCTTTGTTTCACAGATGCTCCCCCACGCCTGTGACTCTGTCGCATGTAAGTACAGGCAATTCCGATCTGGTTGCATCCCACGCACGGCACGCAGCCGTTGCATTTGACTCTTCGCGAATGGCACTCGTCGCAAGCCATCTTTATGCGCTTCTTGGGTCTATGAGAATCATTGTATAAGGCATCACTATCTGAATTTGCGAACATTTTTTGCTCGGCTACCAAACGTTGCAGTTCTAATGCTTGTGAATAAGTTATGATGTTGGGGTCAAGAGATTCCCCCAGAATGGATATAAGACGGAGAAAATCAGGTCACACGCTACTGAAACTTATCAACTGCAAACCTCTAATTTATTGAAGGAATACGATAGATTTAAGATAAATCGAGAAGAGAACTACATTCAACCCATAGTGCCACCCATAGTACCGCCCATAGTGCCACCCATTGTACCACCCATTGTACCACTGTTTTGCTGCGGCGGAGCGGCTATTTTTTTACCAGCAAGAGGATTGATTCCCCTGAGCATGTTGCCCTGCCCTCTCGATCGGTGCGTGTCTACTGTTGGTAAGTCCTCAGGATCTCGCATTTGCACCAACAATGTAGTTCGCGGTTCCTCGCTCCGGTTTACTCCAGATCCGTGAATAACTAAATATGATATAAACAAAACATCACCCGGCTCTGCTGGAATCGGAGTAGTACTATCAAACGGGTACTTCTCCTTGTCAAGGTGAAAGCTTCCTTCACTGATGTGAGGAAGGATACCGTTACGGTGACTACCCGGTATCGCTCGAACGCACCCTTTCTCTTCGTAGGCATCGTCAAAGTGAATAATTGCAGCAGTCATAGACTGACGTTGGTGAGGGAAGAATGGGGCATCTTGATGCAATGGGAATGGAGAGCCTTTTTCCGGAGGTTTAATGAACGCCTTGGTATGGTGAAGCTGGATATTAGGAGATCCCATCAACTGAGAGGTAGCTCCAGTCAACCTATCATCCACAATCAGCTTGCTGAATGTAGCATCGTAGAACTGCACGTCATGACAGTGTTGTAACTGAGTCTTCCCTTTTTGATCGGCGCTTCCCCATGTAGCATCGAAGCTCTTGCTATCAATCCGATCAAATAGTTCATGTAGGCTTTTGCGATATTTGGCTGCTTCTTCCTTGGAAAACATTCCCTTTGCCAAAAGATAGCCGTTTTCTTGATAAAACTTGACTTGGTCGTTACTCAACATTGTCGCCATAAATTACAACTTAAGATACAAAATTGAGAACCGTTGTGATCTTCTTATATGTTTGATTTCAATTATACTCAGGTGATAAATTGACTGACTGCTCTCGCCGATTGATCGGCCCGCTGATTAGCCGATTGATTAGCCGTTATTTGCGGGGAGTTTGAGCCCCACACAAAATATTACCTCTTTAGTAAATCCAGCATCATCGAGCCTCACTGATAACTTGATATTGATGGCAGATGTCTATTTTGAACGTCTGATCATCTTTTCTTTATATTAAAGGTCCATATTTATCATTCTTAATGGCAACTCTGACGACAATCTCCGCGGCGCCGCAGGCATATACAAGGGTTCAAACGCCGCACATGCCCATATGCCTAATAATTGCAGCGTCTTTTAACGTTATGTTCCAACCAGTCGCAGAATTTCTTTTCTAAAGTCGGATATCATACACGTGCCTGAAAAACCAGTGAGCATTCATTGCGTAACGGATAATATGTTGCGACGTGCATAGTTGTAGAGCAGAAATTTTTGACACTAGACAGATGAACGGAACTGACGGCAGTATTTAGGAACACACCCAGTTAGCAGAATTCTCATATTCTATATGTTACAATTGATATCTGTACGTGGTGTAAAATAAATTCTACGTCTTAAATGTTCTAGAAAAGGGAAAGTTCGTTCACTATGATATTACCATACTTGATGATCTACTCCTTATCTGACAGATACCGGTACTAGTTACATGCTATAATGTAACCTGTCTCCTGCCCTTAACTAAATCATATTATCTTTATCTTTTAAGTAATACCAGTAGCGTCTGTTCAGACACACACGTGGTTGACCCTTGTAACTTTCTATGAGTGATTTATACGAGATATTTAGGCGTGTGGCACTTTCCTATCAACACTAAGAGAAAACATCGAGAAGAATGAAGCTTCAACTTGACGTATCCGGTACTCAATCAGAAACTGATGTGGAAAAGATCCACGATTGGGAAGACGTGAGAGAGGGTGGTCAGCGAGCTACCCAGATGGAGAAGGAGCTGCCGATCTTTCAGGCATTAAAAAAATACAAGATGGCTGTATTCTGGACCTTTTGCATCAGCGTCTCCACAGTTATGGACGGTTACGATGAAAGTTTGATCGGGTCTTTTTTTGCAATTGAGTCGTTCAGAAAAAGATTCGAGGAACCCTACAATGGCGACTACCAAATAACGGCGTCCTGGCAAAGTGGGCTGAACGTGATTTCACCTGTTGGTGTAATAATTGGCTTGCTTTTCAGTGGCCAATTTTCAGAACGTTTTGGATATAAGAAAGTGCTGTGCGGTGCCTATATCGGTATAATGTGTTTCATTTTCTTGACTTTCTTTGCTAATAGTAAGCCCATGCTTCTGGTAGGCGAATTACCGTGCTGCATGTGCTTCGGTACCCTGGGACAATGTTCATTGTCATATGCCAGTGAAATCTGTCCACTTGTGCTGCGAAGTTACTTTACCATGTGGTGTAACTTTACGGCCACGATAGGCCATATTATCAAAGCGGCGATAATGGTTGGATTCTCGTATAATAGCACGGAATGGGCTTATAGAATCCCATTTGCAATTCAATGGGCATGGCCCATTCCGCTTTTTATCGCGGCTGCCTTGGCACCAGATTCTCCCTGGTGGCTTGTACGAAAAGGAAAGAGCGATAGTACCCGAAAGTCACTTCGAAGACTAGCGAGCAGCGATGTCACGGAACAGGACATTGAAGACATGGTAGCTATGATGGTCCACACGTCAGAGAGGGAACGCGAGCTTGAATATGGTAGCAGTTACTTGACATGCTTCAGCAAAGAGAATATTCGACGAACAGAAGTAGCATGTTGCGCGTTCATAGCTCAGGATTTGACGGGATTTGGTGGACCCGGAGGTTCCTATTTTTTTGAGCAGGTCGGATTCAGCCAAACCAATAGTTTTTGGTTTGGACTAGTCGGAGAGATTGTGGCTCTGGCGGGAGACGTGACCGCATGGGTGTTGGTTTCTCGAGTAGGCAGAAGGACTCTTTATCTTGGGGGGCTGTCTTACATTACCGTGCACTGGTTTGTAGTCGGATTTTTATCGCTAGCTCCTGAAAGTAATACCCATGCCAAATGGGGCCAAGCGGTGCTTATTATGATTGAAGGATACTTTTATGACGTCTCAGTAGGGCCGCTGGCCTATACGATATCTAGCGAGAGCGGCAGTTCATTGTTGAGAACCAAAACAATTTCATTGGCTCAAAGCGTATATCAAGTCGTTGGTATCGTCAATTCGGTGATCCAGCCCTATGAATTGAATCCCACAGCTTGGAATTTAAAAGGTAAGTCAGCTTTTATTCCAGCAGCTTTGACCTGTGTATCGCTTATATGGGCCTATTTCAGGCTCCCGGAATATAAAGGCCGTACCTTTGAAGAGATTGATGCCCTATTTGACATGGGCATTCCCGCAAGGAAGTTTTCGAAGGCTCAGGTCGACATCTATAGCACAGAAAGAGAAATGCAGCCAGTGGAGGGTGCACCGGTCAGCACTAACCCAGTGGTTCCGAACGAGCCGTTGTAGTTCTTCTTGAGCCTGAATATTATCGACTATCATTAGGAATATACTCTTTGAATGCTTAATGGGCCTACTGGGTTGAGCAGTTACCGACAGTCGCTATGGCCAAATGCAACCGAACTTAGTGCAAACGATCATTCATGACGAAAAATCATGCACATTCCATTTTTATCGAAATCCAGATACCCTTGCCTCACTCTGCAAATATAAATAAGGTTCTTTTGGCCTTTAGTATCTCGAACCCTAATATCTAGATTATCTGAACAGCCACCAGTGCCTAGAATGGCTCATATTACACGCTCCTCGCCATCTTATACAGTATAACATGGACTTATAGCCTGATTATTGCGATGTATACTTATTGCGACCTATTTTAAAGGCGTTCTGTATGTTTTGAAGCGCACAATTTGTAAACTTGATCAATGTTTGTCATCATATGCACTGTAAATGGCACGCATATTAATGGCAAGAATTAGAAAAAAGGCTTATTTCTTCTCTAAAACCAAGGAAATCGCATCCAATCAACATAAAATGGTCTCTCAATGTTTAAAATTAACAGAATACCACAAAAATTGCGCCTAAGCCGACTGTAGTAGCACCTGTACAGTTTGCTCTGGGATGTCACCGCAATTTTTCTCTCTACTTCTTAACACCACCATGTCAGATCCCATCAACCCGACCCCCCAGGTCTTGGATCTCTCGGATCTTCCTACAAGAGCAACTAAAGTAACTGACAATGAAGTTGATCAGGTAAAAAATCTGTTCCATGACGATGCATTGGCGTTTTCGCTCTATGGCCAACCGGACGTTCCGGCCATCTCCGAGTCAGAGGCCAGCGACTCTGATGACGACGAGCCCATAGATGCACAGGAAATATACGATCTCATATCTACCATTTCGGACCCTGAACACCCTCTAACACTGGGCCAGCTGGCCGTGGTGAACCTGGATCACATCCAAGTCCTTGACAATGGCGATCCGACCAAAATGTCCGAAGTCATTGTGGAAATCACACCTACAATCACGCACTGTTCCCTAGCAACGCTGATTGGTCTGGGTATTCGCGTACGGTTAGATCGGTGTCTTCCTCCGAGGTTCAGGATCACTGTCAATGTCCGGGAAGGCACTCATCAGAGTGAAAAACAAGTTAACAAGCAACTCAACGATAAAGAGCGAGTTGCTGCTGCATGCGAAAATGGCCAGCTTTTGCAGGTGATTTCTAACATGCTATCTACATGTGTTTGACGGCCTTACCCATTTAGGAACATAACATTTCTGCATATCGAGCCCAGGTTCTGTCATTTCATCTGCATATAAACTTTACATACGCGTGTTACACTATTTAATATTTCATGTGTAAAATAAATGGGCAATTGTTGGTTCGCCGGAGTTTATTTGTGTCCCAGGAAGTAAATTTCACCTTCGATGCAACATGGCAAAAATCCCGCTCATAATCGATACGGATCCTGGTGTAAGTAAATGCTGTAAAGTAGATAAAAGATGTCTAACTGTAGGTGGATGACATTCTAGCGCTGCTGTTTGCGCTGAGTGCTCAGGATGCCGATCTCAAGCTGATCTCCATCTGCTTCGGAAACTGCCATACCGATCATGGCCTGCGCAACACTTTGTCCATGTTCAATGTGATCGAAATGGAACAGAGATTGCGAGATTCAGATGGCTTTTTTTATAACAATACGCGGCCCAAGGTCGCCGTTGGTTTGAACACTGCACTGGACGGCACACAACTAGATGCTACCGACTTCCACGGAGTGGACGGTCTTGGAAATAGCCATAGTCTTGCTCCACAGTTCACATGTACGCAAGAGTGGTTAGACTACTTTACGGGCGATTCGGCTGCAGAGGCTGTAGATAAGCCGGATTTGGGGTTCCTGCCAGCCAAAAAGCCGGCTCACGAGGAGATTCTGGACGTTTTAAGGTCTGAGCCGGAGAATACAGTTACTATATGCGCTATTGGGCCGTTGATGAACTTGGCAAGGGCTGCTCAAATCGACTACAAGACATTCAGTCGTGTTAAGCAAATCTGTATCATGGGTGGAGTGCTTGATATTCCGGGCAACGTCACTCCCCTGGCAGAGTTCAATATATTTTCCGACTGCCTGGCAGCTGCGAAACTCTTCGATTACACGTCGCATCAGATGGAGAAGGAAGGAAAAGTACCCCTTAATATCACGCTATTTCCACTGGATATCACCCAGCAGCATGTTTTGACCAAGGAGCAGTTTGATTCTCTCGTCAAACCCCATATAGAGGTAGGCAGTCCTCTAGCCACATGGATGAACGGATGGATGCAAGAGACGTTTAGAAAAAGTGCGGAATTCTATCCTTCGGTTCCTGCGCATATCTCGTTGCATGATCCGCTGACGGTGGGGTTCGCGTTGACACAAACCATGCCAGGTTGGCACATTCTCGACGACGTGGATCTACGGGTTGAAGTCGGCGGACAATGGTCTAGAGGACATATCGTCTATGACAGACGTGGCAGAGACAAGAGCGACACTCCGCTGTTGAATGATCACGGCCTGTGGAGACTGGCCAATCACGGCAATAGACTACATGTAGCAGTGAAATCGCCAGGTTCTTCCAACAAGGAATTTGGGAAAAAGATGATTCTTCAAATTCTCAGTTAAGCATGTGATTTATATAGAATATTAGATATCTAAGTGGACAGTTTTACTAAATGGCACTGCAACTAAGCAAACCTCTGCCTACACCACAACTTTTTTTGACCTACATACCTTCAAATTGCCAGCCATGTTCAAACCACGGACATTCAGGTTCGTTCGAAGGACTCATTTGGCTCAGATCAGCCGTTTTTATTCATCTTTCACCGATAAACCATTTGATTCAAGCTCGTTACGGGCTCGCGTGGAAAAATCATTCGCATCCGGCCAATCTCCATCGCTAACCGATACCATTGACGCCTTACAAGCATGCAGCAAGCTGGAGGCCATTTTCAGAGACTCAGCTACTCCCGGATCACCTTTGCCTGAAACGTCTGTCGACGAGGCCAGGTCGATTGTGGATATAATCGTTGGTAATCCTCATACTCCGATCAGCAGCGAGGTCTTGCGACAAGTTTTCATGGATGATCTGCCTCCCAGCCCATATACTAGCATTGAGCTTATAAAGGCATTCAATGATAAGAATCCTCGGGGGGTGCTGCCGCTGCATATCTCGTTGATCCCGTTTCGACGTGCTGCTTATGCTGCCGATTTTGACCATGCACTCACCATAATGGATCTTACATTCGGAAACAAGTCGCACCACCATATTTTCGTAAAGAAACAGATGAGGAAATACTTCGGGTCCTGGGCAATTACCGTCGGCACTATTCTGGCAAGCTTCGATGCACTGCTGCAGTCCGGCTATGTCGGTTACTGGAGCGACCCCGGCATGATCACCACTGCCGTCGGCACGTATTTATCAACTACCAGTGTTTATGCATATCTGGCCTTTTCTGGCCGAGTCTCCGGTTCTGGCGATGTTCTGAAATGGATTCAAGGAACTAGAATCGGCCACCGCTATGGCCATGCTTCTGAGCTCAAAATGGCTTCTATCCTGGCTCTCATTAACAAAGATCTTCCGGAGAATCAGGGCGAATTATCCACCAACTTGATAAAGGAATTCGCCAAGCGCGATATGCAACCTGTAGAAACAGAAGACGAAGTCATGATGAAGGAGTACTGGTCTGTCTCTGGTGACGGGTTTGAATGGGTAGAGCCCGACCAGGATCCCGCTGACATTATCTTCCGGGAAAAGATGGACCGCGAAAGATCAAAGAGGATTGGTACCCCATATAGTAGAAACGAGCCTGCCCATGACGATATTCTCAAGACGCTACCACATGCATCGCTGATTGACATGCCAGATCAGTCAAGTCTACCAGAACCTCCGTCACTTTCCCCTGAAAAATGATAATTAAATACGAGTGGAACAACATCACTTTAAAAAACTACAGTATTTACAATATGTACATAAAATATCTTTAATCCTTGATTAACTTTCAACATGTCTTACTCTTCAACATGCTCTTCGCCGGATTCGTGGTTTTCTTCAACAACTAAGCGACCATCCTTAGTAGTAACACGCACAGTCTCACCAGATCTTATTTTGCCTTGAAGAAGAAGGAACGCAAGAGGATTCAGCACTTCCTTTTGAATTAATCGATTCAGCGGTCGGGCACCATATATCGGATCGTAGCCTCTTTCTACCAGCCAAGCCTTGGCCTTGGCGTCCGTATCCAAAACAATTCTCCTGGAAACTAAACGCTCTTGGACTTCAGAGAGACGAATATCTAGAATCTTGTTGAGATTCCTCTTGGAAAGCCTGTTAAACACAACTATCTCGTCGAGCCGATTGATGAACTCGGGAGGGTAGTACATCTTCATAGACTCGATGACTTTGTGCTTGGTGTCATCACTGACGAGACCAGACTCATTTTTGAGCTCGCTATCAGCAAGAAGAATTTCCTGACCAAGGTTCGACGTCATAACTATCAAGGTGTTTTTGAAATCAACTCTGCGACCCTGGCCGTCAGTGAGCTGACCCTCATCTAATACCTGAAGTAGAAGCTTCGAAACATCAGGGTGCGCTTTTTCCATTTCATCAAACAATACCACAGCGTAGGGTCTCCTTCGCACCTTTTCAGTCAGTTCTCCACTCTCTTCATACCCAACATAACCAGGCGGGGAACCAATTAATCTAGCAATAGCGTGCTTCTCTTGGAATTCAGACATATCGAACCTGACAACTGCGTTTTCGTCATTAAAGAGAAATTCGGCCAAAGCTTTAGTCAGCTCTGTCTTACCAGTACCAGTGGGCCCCAAAAACATAAAGCTACCAATTGGTCGCTTTTCGCTGGTGAGGCCAGCTCTCTGGAGAAGAACAGCATCAGAGACAGCTTTAATAGCGGCATCTTGTCCAATAACGCGAGATCCTAGAGCTTCCTCCATATAGAGAAGTTTATCTTTCTCTCCTTTCAAGAGGGAATCAGTCGGAATGCCAGTCATCCTAGAAATCACACCTGCTATATCATCAGATGTGACTGACTCATGCAACAACGCAGAGTCACTGCGCTTAGTTTCTGTGGGGATCGATTCTTGCAATCTAGGAATGATTGAGTATTGCAGTTCAGAGGCTCTACCGAATTCGCCGTTACGTTGAGCGATCTCCAAATCAACCTTGGCTTGTTCCAGATCAGCCTTTGCTTGTTTAATCTTACCGAGCTCTTCACGTTCTTCTTCCCAGACCTTGGTTAGTCGTTGAACCTCGCTCTGCTTGGCTTTCAAACTATCCTGCAGCTTTTCCCGTCGTTCCTCCGAGAGAACATCTGTTTCTTTCTTCAATGATTCCAGTTCTATTTGAATAGTCATGATTGCTCTCTCTAGCTCCTGGATGCTATCTGGCTTCGATTCATGCTGCAAACGAAGAGCAGAGCATGCCTCGTCGACCAAATCGATAGCCTTATCGGGAAGAAACCTGTCAGATATGTATCGATTGGAGTAAACTGCAGCAGTAACTAATGCACCATCGCTAATTCTCACACCATGGTGAACTTCGTAACGCTCTTTCAAGCCACGCAGAATGCTAATTGTATCCTCCACGGTGGGCTCTGTGACCAGAACAGGCTGGAAACGCCTAGCCAGAGCAACGTCCTTTTCGATATACTTTCTGTATTCATCCAGCGTCGTTGCACCGCAGCATTGAAGTTGACCGCGAGCCAATGCAGGCTTAAGCAGGTTTCCAGCATCAACACTCCCTTCAGACTTGCCTAACCCAAGCAGCAGATGTAGCTCGTCTATAAATAATATTATCTTCCCATGCTGCTTCTCCACATCCTGTAAAACACCCTTGAGCCTCTCTTCAAACTCGCCGCGGAATTTGGCTCCCGAGATCAAGCTTCCGAGATCGAGCGATACAACTCTCTTATCTTTCATGGAATCAGGCACCTCTCCTCGTACGATTTGCTGCGCCAAACCTTCCATGATCGCCGTTTTACCCGTACCGGCTTTTCCAATAAGAGCAGGGTTGTTTTTCGTTCTTCTTGACAGAATTTGAATAGTTCGTTTGATTTCATGATCTCGTCCGATCACCGGATCCAACTTGCCTTCACCAGCCAGCTTGGTCAAATCTGTACCGAACTGCTCCAGTGGCGATTTCTCTTCACCCTGAGGCTGTGCATTGAATCTCATGCCTTGTGGACCCGAAGCATATCCTCTAGATATGACCATGGCTGACGAGGAACATGTTGAAACGGCCGGATTCCACATGTTTCTGCTTATTATAGGAGCAGCCAATTTAATCTGATTCAGAGCATTTCTATTCTGAAGCAGCCTTACAGCTTGCCTCCCATTACGACGTATTATTTGTCTATTCATGGTTACAAAAAAGCTTAAACTCCTGTGGAATATCGCCTTATTATATTGAAGTTCTTTATTGGGAGCCGCACACCGGGGGAGAAGGGTCTAGAACCAACTGGAAAGAACCACACTAAAAAAATAAATATTAGATGCAATTGAAACATATAAAAAAGTACAAGAATAGTCGTTAATAAATAGTATCATGAGACTTGTTTTGCATCAGTTGTGTTCATGCGGTGAGGGCTTATCGTCGTGGTAGTCTCGCACGTCGTCATAGCCGGGAATCATGTGGAATTGCGGCAATTGATCATCGTCACCGGTAGGATCAGAAGAATGGGAATTTTCAGCGCGATCATCAGATGCAGAAGGCTGTGAGGATCCGGTTGGAGGCGCGGTTGGAGGCGCAGGCGCTCCTCCAGTTGCCGGACCGCTGTCATATAAGTCATCATCGTCGTTACCATCTGAACTGTGAGTCGGAGGATCAACTTTTGAGCTTAGCCGACCCTTTTTTACAGCATAGCTAAACTTGGCCATTTTGGGCTCACTAACAGGAGGAAATCTCGAAATATCCACCGGGGCACTTCTCACGACTACTGCACGTGCAGACCGTGAAAACCCATCTATTCTTGACAAAATCGAATTGACCGGTGACGATGAAGTTGCTCCACTTCTTTCAGTAACGCCAGTAGAGTACTCCGAATCAGACGGCGACTTGGTATACATCCGATGAAAAAACGCATCTGTCGAATTCCAAGCTCGTTTAAATGTACCGCGTAAAGGCCCCATCAATGCAGATTTCGACGGCCTGCTATCATCGGAAGATTTTGCTGTGGAGATGCGATTAGAAGATAAAGATTTAGCTTTATTCGTAGAGGCTCCTTGGCCTCCACCGGAGCCCGACATCTTGCTATACTCGCCGGCAACATGCTTCTCATAGATTTGTCTACCAATCACACCAGAGCCTTCTTCTTTGCGCAGAGCCATTTCGATGATATCGATCCAGTCCCATACTACAACAGTTGATCCGGCAGCGCCCGCCAAAGCCGTTGCGGATGTCCATATAAAAGTATGAAAAACACACAAGCTCGTGATCAAAAAAGCGATAGGAACCACAAAGGATAAATAGGATAGAGCTATGGTTAGAGAATGAGGGAGCTGGTAGGCCAATCTCCTTTGGCGATAGGTGTAAAGGATTATCAGAGCTCCATATATAATGTGCAGAACGATTTCAAAGACTGTAGCAATAAGAACAATCTCTCCATGCAACGGATAAAACTGATGTAATCTGCCAGTGCGAGGACGTTCATGCACGTGTGTAATTCGAGCCCCATTCTCAAGGTGGTGGACACGGGTATGAGGCATTTGACGACAATAAAATAAAGCAATACACCACAGAACAACATCTAATACCGTGAGAACAGTGCCTACTACGGCGATAGCAAGCTTTTCCTTCCTGACATTAAACAGGCGAACCAGAACTTGGAAATGAGCTAGCCACAAAAATGCCAAGCTTATAATAAAAAGAAGCTTGAAAGTCACATCATGTAACATGCTCTGAATGAGAAAATAGGTGTTTTCAAAGCCGCTGTCATATTGCAACTTAAGATTAGATACCAGGTGTGATAGAGCCACAGTCAGTGAAATACTGAGAACAAGAATGGCCAGTTGCTGAAGAAGCGGCCGTTTGTGCCGTGATATGAACAGGAGCATCAGAAGCAGCCACGACGTCGAGCAAACGCCGCTGAGCGCAAACACCATAGGCGATGCGCTCCAACTAAAGGGGACAGGGTGCGCTGAATATAAGTTATCTACATCGCGATGGCAGCTTTTATCGTAGTAGAAGCTCCGGCTCCCCATAAATAGATTCTGCGTAACCCCGTCATTGTCCACATATGTCAAAGTCCCGACCGGGATTGAATAAGCAAAGCACTCTATAGTGTCTACCTTGTTGTCTTCAGACATTTCAATCCAGTAGACAGAAGGCCTGCGTGAAACGGGCGGATTGTTGCGTTACAAAGAGGAAATTGGGTGTGAATTAAAGTGCGGGCCGAGATTGTGGTCACGGGACTTTGTTCATGTAGTACAATACCATTGTTAACACCATTTCTCTTTATATGACACACATTCTGTTACTTTTTTGCTATTTAATCATCTAAAACTGTTAAATTAATATATATATATATATGCTCAAAAAATCAGATCGAGCACTGGCGAAAAAAACTGACAGATTTGGCTAGCTCAAGCCAACATCGTTCTACTGGTGGATATTTTATATTTCAACAAACTCTACATACGCATCTTGCAGCAATTGATATTTAAGCTGGGTACGTTAGTGTGCTATATGCCGGCACATATCATTTCGGTTGTGATGCCACTATACAATGACAATCCGGAGATAGTAAAATATCGCACTGTCAATATCCTCCCTAATCAGTTACATGTTTATACTTGACAGCTCGCTATGGAAGTTGAAGATACCCGAGGATACCAGATCGACGGTATTACTAACAATGCAGTCTCATTAGTACATGTCATTTCGTACTCCATTAGCGTAGCCTCATCGATGAGTCTCATTAGCGCAGCCTCACAATATGTTCCCCTCGATCCTACCAATAATATAGTCGTGGTAAACTCTTCATTCGCCATCAGCGTGAGCAAGTCCCCACGCCTTTAGAAGCAGGACTTGTGAAGTGAATTGCGGCTGTATCAGCCAAACAAGTATGCACGCGCCCTATCAACAAAATGCCTCTCAGCCTAACCGTTCATTACTTCTCTCTTTTTTTCTGCTTACTTAGTTCCCCAGCAAATACTCAGCCTCCGAATTTATGGGCGGCAGGTGTTCTCCGAAAACGCTACGTGCATTCGGCTATCTGAAGCACTAATAAGATGGGAAATCATTCGTATTGATCAGTCAACAACAGCATCTTTCATAGGGATACAGCACCTCGAAAACGACAAGGAAATCAATTATCAGATTTCGATTTGACAAATCCAACAGTTGATTGTTTCGCACAATTCCCCGTGCCTTGGCTAGGTAGTTATGCCATAATACTCATTTTTTGACACCCAGAGTACAAGCTTTGGGTGGGACATAATCGAAATGCCTATAAGTTTTCAGCGAAAACACTGTACCATGCGATTAGTGTGGCGTCGAAAATCGGCACCATTACATGATACGCGTAATACTGAATTCGACCGTTATATTCGAGCATCTCTCGAACATCTGAGACTCTCCTGAATAATTCATAAGACTGCTATTTCAGTCATTCCTCAGCTGTAAACACTGTTTTATACCCAACAATTGCAAGAGTTGACGTGTATCTTCTGTTGAACAGCTCCTAGAATTCAACAGCCCAATAATAATTATTCTTTTGCATTTATTCTCTCATGTTCCCTCATTTTATTATATATAGAGATAGAAAGAATCCAATTACGATATATTTCGCCCAATAACATCATGCCCATTCTGCTGAGGTCGCTGGTCTCCGAGTTAAGAATGGGTATTGCCCCAAATTCCCGCCATCTTACAATCAACATGTCAAGTCCGACTAAAGGAGCAGAACCAAGCGGTTCAAAGCCTGGAACAGCGCCATTGGAAGAACGACAAGAGAAGAGGGCTGCAGAGCAGAACTTTGAGGGTACTGATGAGCGCGAGGCGACCTCGCAGAGTTCTGCCGAAACGCAGGGAGTTGCTGGCGCGGAAAGGCAGTTGAGGGTGATCCCCGAAGAATCTGACAGGCGTGCCAGCATGAATACCGTACAGAATGCGCGCGTCCCTTGGCAAGAGACTGCTGCCAACCTATTTGGTCACAACGAAGAGCTTCAAGCTCTTCTTCACCAAGAGCAGAATCAAACTGCAGCTCTTGAGGTGCAATTGCAGTCCGAAACGAAACGGGCCGACGACGCGGAGAGTAGCGAGCAGTATTGCAGAGAGCAGCTGAAGAACTACCAAGAAAAATGGCATCTTTCTGAGGAGTTGTTGCACAAAGAGCGGCAACATACCAAGATGCTTGCCGACGAAAATCAACTTGTCAAAGATCGTGACACGGCAAATGCTGAGCGTGACACCGCTAATGCTGAGCGTGATGCCGCAAATGCTGAGCGTGATGCCGCAAATGCTGAGCGTGATGCCGCAAATGCTGAGCGTGATGCCGCAAATGCTGAGCGTGATGCCGCAAATGCTGAGCGTGATGCCGCAAATGCTGAGCGTGACGCCGCAAATGCTGAGCGTGACACCGCAAATGCTGAGCGTGACACCGCAAATGCTGAGCGTAACACCGCAAATGCTGAGCGCGACATCGCTAATGCTGAGCGTGACACCGCTAATGCTGAGCGTGACACCGCAAATGCTGAGCGCGACATCGCTAATGCTGAGCGTAACACCGCTAATGCTGAGCGTGACACCGCTAATGCTGAGCGTGACACCGCTAATGCTGAGCGTGACACCGCTAATGCTGAGCGTGACACCGCTAATGCTGAGCGTGACACCGCTAATGCTGAGCGTGACACCGCTAATGCTGAGCGTAACACCGCAAATGCTGAGCGTGATGCCGCTAATGCTGAGCGTGATGCCGCTAATGCCGAGCGTGATGCCGCTAATGCTGAGCGTGATGCCGCAAATGCTGAGCGCGACATCGCTAATGCTGAGCGTTACACCGCCAACAACGATGTTTGTGTTGCAGACAGGTGCCTGAAAACGTTTATTGATCAGCAAAGCAAGAGAAAAATTGATCGAATGGTTCAAGGATTTTGTCAACAACGTGATCTTCCAGCTGCTACCAAGATTTCCGAGTTGGACCCCTCGCGCGATAACTAGCCTATTTTGACGGAAGTGACACTGGCACGTTACGGGCAACAGGCACTTGCAGACCCCTTGTTCGATCAAGCTAGTGCAAAGTGAATCGCGAAATGGTAGTGCGTAAGGTTCTTAAGCGAGTAGCCGCTATAACCACTGTGGTTAGGAGGAAATTGCCTTTTTCTCAATAATACATGATATATTCATATTAATAATGCCAGACCGCCCGGCTATTATCTCATTATTTGCAGACCGTTCTCCTGGTTGTTTCATTGGTGGTTAGCAAGTTCACAAACCTTTTAAATGTGACATGAAAAGAATAATCTGGGCCGTGCTTCGGCATGCGATTACTTGGCCAAATGCCCATAACGTTAATTGTCCCTCCCAATTTCACCCATTCATTTTTTGCAGAAATCACGTGCGATTACTAATATTTCCGAATTAATGCATTTCGACTTCGATTTCATTCAACCACTATGTTTTTTCCATTACAAAGTCCGATAGTGCTATGAAGGCTTATTCATTTGGCCGATGGTTTGACGAGTATGCATGATGTACATCTACTTAAGAATCCTGATAACTTGATGCCGCCACTGTCCCCAAGTTTTTGGCATAGTTCTTATACGGCCATACTCCTTCGCAAGAAGGTGATATTTCTGGTTTGAGGATATCAGTAAGTCAAGAGTTTCCTGATTCCCCTTGGTCATTGAAGACACCTGACTTTTGTTCAGTAATAATAATACCAAAATGCTACTGTTTATATCTTTATTCCCTCTCATAAGACACATCCTGCTACTTTTTTTTCTAATCGACCACCTATCTTTCTTAAATTTTAGTATATTTATATCAAAACATTCAGAATGGGCATTGAAGAAAGCTCTAACCGACACTATACATTGTGTAGCAAATGCAATCAATTCCGCAGTGTCAGCGAATTCCGTATCAACCAGGGTAAACGGAACAGAACGTGTATGCGTCATGTTAAAAAAAGCAGCGTGACAGAAAACGCTATTGCATTTGACGACCGGGCAGAATTCATTTCCCTTTTGGAAGAATGGAACACATTCGTAGGTACACTGAACGGACCGACCAGATCGCCGCTAATGAATAGGAACAACCCGACGTTGTTGGACCGTCAATTCAAATTCCGTATAGACACTCTACCGGTCTCATTCAGCTAGTACGCGAGCCGCTAGCCGCTAGCCAATCTTGAAAATGGACGTGATAACATCGGCTATACATGCCTCTCCAAGGCCGAAATGAATACAGCAATGCACGCTCTATCCAAGATTATCTGGGAACGTGGAGGATTCCGTCTCAAGATATATTGTACTTCTGGAGACAAGCTCACATGTATCACTGCTGCCAGGATGCAGGCCGTGTCAGCAAGTACACTCCTGTAGCTGATCCAAAGAAACAACGACACCACGTTCCAACAAAACGATGGGATGGCAATAGCAACCTCAAAATGTCCGTGTGCGGGCGAGTGCCCTCGAGATAGGACATTGATCGTCACGATACATCACAAATGGCATCCACCGTACGAGAACAAAGAGATACCACCGCCGTAATTGAACCAATCAATTCTCTCAGTTCCAGTCTGATAACGGTCTCAGAACTATATGAAAAAGTTTGCCAGCTTCCTGAAGGGAGATCTGTTGAAAAGTATCGGATAAAGTACCTCTGGCAGAAGGCAAATCAGAGCAAATGGAGGCCGCACAACGATGTCGTCACATCTGCCTAAATCCTTTCCGAGCCTGCAAATTTCGCCTTTATTGTTATGTGCTCGGGGAAATGAAACTGAAACGTTTTTTTTTTTTTTTTTGGTGTCCGTAAATCATGTAGTCCGATCAGTAGTGTGCAATATCTTACTAAACTACAAATAATGCTCCAACTAAACAGTCACAACACTACCAGAATGCTGGAGACGCGCCTCTACTTGGAGAATCACCCTCATATCGCCTGCGGCGTTTGTTTCTACCAAACAAACCGCCGATATCGGCTATCTGATCGCCCATTCTCATGCTCTCCCGCTTCAGACGCCTTATGTTTCTTTCCCTTTCTATTTCACGCTTCTCAATTTCCTCCGGACTCAAAGTTTCAACAGTGGGTACCCACTCTTCTCCAAGCATTTCCTGGTCCATTCGCCAGCCAGCTTCAGAATTGAATGCAGCCATGTTGTCAACGTCTTGTGGTAAATGACCGTCAATGGCCTCTTTTTTCATCCGCAGCAGCACTTCATGGACCGCATGGGCAATTGCAGGATAAAATTCACCAACAAGACCCATGTCCTTGACTACTGTTCTGGCAAACTGTTCCGCATTGAGATCGGCTCCAAGGTCCCACTCAAACTTATCCTCATAAAGCTGTTTATCCAAGTTCACGCTCAGATTTATAATTACCCGTAGTCCAGCATCTGGAGGTAACTTTATATTAGCAACCGCTTTATATTCAGCAAGCTGGTTCTTGATGGACGACTCAATCAGGTTGGTAAAGCCCACGGGCAAGTCAAGGTCCTTGCATGTGATGGCAGCAAACTGCTCTGGCGTTATAACCTCTTCATTTAGATTCCACATAAAGAAGTCGGTGATACGGAAAGTGTCGTATTCCAGAGCTAGGCGCAATGGGACGAGAATTTCTTCCTTTTCGCTTTGTTCGGCCATTTGTCTGTCAGTAAACTGCACATGCTGCGTTTTCTGCGTGCGTTCCTTCTTCACTTCCTTCTCTTTCTTCTCTAGCATATCATTATTCGCATTCCCCTGGTCTCCATAGGGCGATTCGTTTTCATCTTCGTCGAAATCCTCGTCTATTTCCGTGTAGCTAACCATCGACGCAGCAGCTCGCTTGTTGGTTCGCACAACGGGCTGTGTTGAAATAAAGAGCGATGTCTGCTCCAGCCTTAGGCGCGACGGATATCCTGTAGCCAAGGCCTGAGGTATCTTGGCTGCCGATATCTGCTGAGATGCAGTTGTCATTTTATGATGATTATTTGGTGAAGAAGGTTTCGTTTTTGTCGGTGGAACTTTTCAGAGAAAGAACGCTGACTAAGCTCTGAGTCAGCAGGAACGGTTCGCCGTGGCGTTTCTTTTGCAGAGATAACTGCGTGTATAATTTATGCTGTGTATAATTGATGCAGTTTACTTTATGTGTAATTTCCTTAGTTTTTCCGTTGTGACGTTATCGCTGCCGTACTCCTGCTGCTATTTTGTCTAACATACTAAGTCATCCGTTTGATAACTTAACTTCTCCGCATATAATGAAACTACCGCAATATGCGCAATAAACAAAAAAAAGAACAAGAGACTGGTGCAATATATCACTTACTGCCACATTTCAAAGAAATAGTCTCGTTACGCGAAGTTTTACGTCAAGTTCTTGTTACAACTAATTCATCGCAAGTCGCGAATTCACTTTTAGAACCTTCTGACTTGACATGTTCAGCTGAAGAATTTGCCATATTACTGGATGAATGTTTTGTGTGCAGTAATATTGCTATAAAAGAACTAGGAACGCGTTTGACGCGCGACGAGGAGCTCAAATACAGCTTAATGAGCAGTGGAGGAGCGAAACGATCACATGAGGAACTGCTTGACTATTTCATATTCAAAGATCTTTCAAAAGATACCAATTATAGGTCTCGTTCAGTGAATGTTCTTCTGCATGGATGCGATAGTGAAAGATGGTGGAGCATGCCTAATTCGCTCCTCCGGTGTAATGCCTGGCTGTGTTTGGGCGATCGGCTTCTCAAGATCTCTCCTGAACCATGCCTCATATTATTTTATTTGTTGAAATATTGCACTGTGGTCGAGGCTGTTGCTGCAGGCAAGACAAGCTATATACAATTGTGCGGTAACGACCTTTCACAGATTCCGCTAAAGAAGCCGCAGGATCTGAAAAAGCTAGCAGCATCTTCAAAATTTGATGCATCAACCATATCGCTTAAAAAGGCGGGAAGGAATAGCGGGTATGGGATTTTTCACGATCAGTATTTGCTGAATAATTTGGATGATCCTCTGGCTGAGGTAATGCCTTCGCTCACGACCGTCGACAACCCTGCACCACGCCAAAAGGCGTTTCTAGAACTATGGGATATGACTAGAAGAAGGCATCAGGCTACTGAGTATCATCAGTTAGTGGACCATATTTGCGGAACTCACCGCGTGACTGGGTTTAACAAGAATGCTAAATGCTGTCCGACACATCAGGTCAGCAGATCTGCTATCCTAATATTCGACGCTGTATTTCCGACAGAGCTCTTTGGAAGTGAGAGCAATATCAAGCATATGCATAGTGTTATTAAGAAGTTTGTTTATTTGCGGCACCATGAGGACCTGAGCCTAGAGTATGCCCTACGATCACTTGATCTTACAAGTATCCACTGGCTTACATTCCTGTGTCATGAAGAATCGCATCGTTACTTCCATATGGGACAATTTCTTTTCTGGGTCATAGAGCGGTGGTTGAGGCCCCTGCTTTGTTCTATGTTCTCTATGGTAGCGAGAGGAACCGATGTGAATAGTCTTTATTACTACCGCAGATACCAATGGAAATCTACAGTGAACGAGGTCATTTCCAAAAGTAATTTCGAGAAGGTCCCACGAAGGTCGGTTGCTTTGGCAAAACAGGTTTCACTTGGCTCTGGTAGAGCACGTGTCTTGCCTAAATCTACCGATGGATATCGTCTGATAACGCAGCTCGGAGGGAAGTCCCCGAATAGCGTCAATTCAAAATTAACTGATGTATTTCTTGTTCTACGAGCCATACACGGAGCGGCTCGTGACCCGAGTAGCAGCCTTTTACAGAATGCAGATTCCTTTCTAACACGCCTTGAAGCATTCAAGAAGCAGCACCAACGCACTCGCAACGAAGAATACTCAGTGGTCAAGATAGATTTGCGCAGATGTTTTGATTCAATTAGAACGGACGTTGCAGCAGATCTCGCAGGCTCCTTGATCAGAAAATATGATTCATATGACGCGCAGAGCCTGATATCCGTTGCGTTGAAGCCCGTTGGGCGTGGAATTAGGGCGGTTGCTTCTGAGCGAAGAATAGCACCAGAAGGCTCACTTTGGAAGGCGAGCATGGTGAAGAGTTGCCTGCCGCCCGCTCCTTATAAGATATTTATTGATAAGGGAATGCCACAGGAAAGCTTGAAAGCGGCAGCTCTCTGTGAAATTTTAAAACAGCATTTATCTGGAACTCTGATTAAGGCCGACAAAACGTTCGGCCGTATTCAACAGGGTATTCCTCAAGGATCTTCGATTTCAACACTGCTATGCAGCATCGTGTTGGATGAAGTTGAAGCTAAACACATCGACTATGACAAAGAAACCAGTACGCTTTTCCGCTTCGTGGATGACTTTTTATTCATTTCAGTCTCACGTAATGAAGCAGAAAAGTTCCTTGAGGTTATGAATACAGGGTTTGACGACTTTGGCGTCGAAATCAATCCTGACAAGACGCTCTGTAATTTCCAGCCCTCCTCACTGCCCTCAACGATCGCTAAGGATTATATCACATTTCTATCATGGCGACTCAATCCTAAGTTTCTAGACCCCATGTACACTCCTATTGACAACGAATCTTTATCTAGCGGTACGGGAATTACTGCAGGCCTACCGCATCGCCTCTTCTGGAAGCACCTCAGAAGCAAACTTAAAATATTCATCTCCAATAGGCTTAGGACTACAGTCTGCTCTTTTCCCTGGACGTCAAAACAATGTTGGCTTTCAAATTTGGCGTTGCTTTGCAAGGACATTCAGCGCCGTATATCAGTGATGTTCAAGGCAAGCGGCATGATACAAACGGAAAGGAGGCTCTCTACCATTAAAAGTTACTGCATTTCTCACATTTTACATCTAACATACCAGGTCAGACTAGCTACTAAGCAGGAGGTTTCAGCTGTGTGCCGAAGGAACTTGCAACTGCGGCAATCCGACTAAACATGCCTTGTCAAAAATTTCTGTAAAATTCATTGTTTAAATCCTCAGATGGAAGAAGTCTGTCAGATAATAATAACACACAGTTTATAATGCCGGTTTGTTTTGATCATTTGCGTCTATGGGTTTCATGGTCAAATTATCAGTATCGATGGGATTCGCTTGAGGAACAGTTTCGATCGGATCAGGAGATGAAGAACCGAGAGTAGCAATATCAGTAGTAGAAGAATATGATACCGAAGAATCGGTTTTGGCACGACTGGCTTCAGCTTCCTTTTCCTGTCGCTTTCTTTCTCGTTCCAGTTCTCTGGCGGCCCTAGCTTCTGCTTCATTCCTGCGCTGTTCCTCTTGGACTTTCAGATCACGCAACTGACGACGACGCTCTGCCTCCTCAAAACCACCAGATTTATTCAGCTTGTTTTCTCGGACAAATTCATGCAACTCTTGTTCGAAATCGTCCCTTCCAACAATCTTTCGTTCCTTTTCCCTCATCTTTTCTGCACGCTCGATAGCCTCAAGTCTAGCTTCACTATTAGGCTGTAATGCAACTACCTCGGATAAAACGGCATCCTTAACATTGCCGATCTGAGAAACAGAGCTGGTGGTAAATGTAGGGGGAGTGGGACGTCGTTTCCCGCTTCCTTTACTCTGCTCTACTGAACATGCTTCCACCAGAACGAAGGTCTCCTGAGCTTTCTGCAAATCGTCTCTCAAATCCGATATCAGATTTTCTTGCACCTTGAAGAATTGCTGCTCTTCGCATATAGTGTCAAGCTCCTTCTCCCATATATTCTTCCATGTGGCTTTCTCTTCACTCATATAATTATCCACCGCCGTGAATTCTTCCAATGCAGCCTCCAGTTCCTTTCCAACGCCTTTAATCTGTCTTTCACTATGCCTCACGCCCCTCTGCGCTACGTCTTTTCGCATTCCTTCGATGATATCAATAACATCATCTACTCGGGTCAAAAGTTTATCAAAGTCCGTCGAAAGTTTCTTATGACAAGCTTCCATATAGGCACGAGAACTATCGCCACTTCCGAGGTTCGCAACATCTTTCAGCTGATGAGTCTTCTCCATCATCGAAGAAATCTGGCCCATGGCTTGGTTGATGGAGGTCTTTGCAATCTGATGGACGACAGCAACGTCTTTCTTTAGGCCATCCAACTGTTTTAACTTGATGTCGCTGGGCCTTCTCTCTATACTGGTCGACGACCCATTAATGCGTCTCGTCGCAGCTTCCTTGGCGACAATCTCAGCCTGTTGTTGATTATCACGCATCTCCTTCATTACACTTGCATTATCATTGACCTTGGCAAATAGCTCACTAAATTGATGAGTGAGTTTGGAAAGACCCTCATCCAGGTACTTTTTCAACTCATCGCTTCCCTGGTCCACATTAAGAGTTAAGAGAGTCCCCTCTTTTATATCACTGACAGTAGCATCTTCCAGTTCATAGCGAACGTTTGTTTTGGGATCTAGAATATAAATATCGGGAAATTCGCTCGCAGTGGATCCAGAGTATGCAAATGTTTCGATGAACAAGAGCCTAAGGGACTGTATCGTAAGAAGCGAAGGATCGTCAATCATCTTCTTCTTGGTACTCTTTCCTAATTGCAAGAATACTGAAATGGGCCCTGTAGTTATCGAAGAATCCAAAGTGTCATCAACAGTGTCCGTAGCATTAGCCGTATCATTGCTGCCGGCATCTTCTAACTCTTGCCGAGAGTCATTAGAATTCTCTTCGGGGTCCTCTTCCATAATTGATTTTTTGGAATACAACTTCGAAGAAGTTACCCTATTAACCCTTGCTCCATATGTTGATGAAGAATCAGAGTCATTCCGTTCTTGATTTTGAACGAGAGTTGTCGAAGAGGTGTAATCAGCTGGATTGCTTGTATGTGAAGATTTGGTAGGTAGGGCGACCGAGCTGGTATCATTCCCAGCCACTGAAGGTAGTGAAGGAATATCCTTGCCATTATTAGAAGTACCATTTGCCAATTTGGCAAACTGGTAAGCAGAAAATCGTTTCGAGGCCCTTCTTTCTAAAGCTTCAGATTTTTGTAGTGCAGCGAAAGCTCTTTCCTTCTTCGACATTACACCGGTCGGGGCATTAGGATAATCTTGGTAACCTGCAGAATCATTATGCTGCTTAGTAGGAACAGCCTGGTCTTGCTCGTTCCTTGTAGATTGGGGACGATTTTGACGCACTTCTTCATCCTGATCCAAAGGAGCTGACTGGACATTTTCGGCGACATTTTCCGGTACTGCTATTCGTGTTGCCGATATAGACCTTGAAGGATATTGAGCTGGGGGAGAAGGAGACCGCACCGGAGGCTGTTCTCTGTATTGAGGATCCGATGGGCGTCGGAAATCATTAGCATTCGCATACTGTTGATGCTGCTGATGCTGAGAACGCGGTTGGGGAGCATAATGCTGCGATTGATGCGAATGTGCTGATTGATATTGCTGCTGCTGTTGTGGTTGGGGCGCGCTTTGATGTGAAGACTGCTGCTGTTGTCTCTGTGCCTGAAACTGCTGCTCCGTGGGTGAGCGACGCATATTCTGGGGCGACTGCCTCAGCTCATTCTGTTTGAGCTTCAGCTTGCGTAGAAGTTCCACGATGATGTTCCGGATAGAAGGCAGATACCTGTCAAGATTGGCCTGGGAAGCATCCTCAGATAACGCACGTTCCAGTATGACTCGCAGAGCCTGGGGAACATCGCCCAAGTCGGTCACACCGACGCCTGCCGTTACAAAAGCTCTACAGGCGACATTGAATTCATTTCCCAATACGACATAGACATCCGAGACATTCTGCTCGGTGGCCTCCCCCTTAGCCCACAAAGTAAGAGATTCAAGCAACTGCTTGGTTGCTACAAGTAGCCTGGTAACTGTGGATTCAATTGTAGACATCTAAAAGTTAGAAAGTGGTTCGGCGGGATACCCACATGAGAGCATGATGGAGCATGACATTGCGGAGCATGATACAGCGTAACAAATATAAACAAATGACAATGAGAATATGCACAGTCGTAATGTCAATATTTTGTAGCTGGAACGCCATAAAAAGAACACGTCCACACCGCAAATCTCCGAATTGTAACATACCGAACTAGCAGGTCTCATATACGATTGGTGTTGCTGGCCACTATTATATGCAGAATCCATGACAGATTAGAAACAAACACGGACGAATTATCGATTTTCCGTCAACTGATGCCGGCTCCGCTGTTTATATACATATATATAATAATGTATACAGCTTATGCCAAATGTTTGCAGATGCTCAGTTGGGAGATGAAACTTGATCTATTAATTGCCCAATATGAACGGTGGCTCGATGTGGCCACTGGAACCTTAAATGAGGAACATCAAAGCCGGAAGCCCCATTTTCATGAAATACTGGTACCAATAAGTACAATCGTACCGAATTTCGCACACTGCTGTGGTACTAAAATAGTGATTAATAGGGGAAGAAGTCGTCCCGAATCCAAGGGCTATTTAGCGTAGTAGCAAGTCCAAGAATGAATGTAATGCAGTTATGCCGAAACGGGTTTGACCGCTGGATTTTCGCAGAGAGAGCGAGATATCGCAGCGTCTTTGGAATTGATCTTCATTTTGTGTATTTCAACATTACGGTATATTTCACGAACGCCTGAATGCGCACGCCTTATACCTACAAGATGCAGACTAACGGCATGTGTCATATTGCCGTATTCTATCCACACTGACCCGATTTTCCTAATCTCTGAAGCATAAATCTTAACCTTCAGCTTTATTTCGTTTACGATTTACTCACTGGTATTTTCTTATTCGCTGTGGTGCTGCTAATCCATTCCTTCATGCTATTTGTCATGAACTTTAAACCATTGTATTCAAGTTACCCCAGATTTCGGAACGACTTTTACCGAAGCTAAAGCAAGTAACTCACTATATATATATATATATATACGAAAGCAAAAATATCAATTCTAATGGCAAATGGCTCCTCCGTCGATTACTAGTTCAAGACCCGTCACAAACCTTGATTCATCGCTTGCCAAGTATATGGCTCCGTAGGCTATATCTTCCGGTGTACCAATATGAGGAGGAAGTGGTGATATAGCAGCTGCCTGACCACCAAAGCTATTCTCAAGTACTTTCTCTCCAGGAGTTTTTATAAGTGCCGGATGGATAGAGTTACATCTGATGTTGTCTTGGGCATAGGCTTGAGCTACGTCCTTGGTCATCGATCTCTGAGCACCTTTAGCAGCAGCGTACTCTGCCATTCCACCACTAACAGTCGTGAAAGCGGCCATTGACGACATATTAATAATGGAGCCCTTTTTGGCCTTCTTCATCACGGGAATTACGCTCTTAATTCCTAGGAATGTCCCTGTAGCGTCGATATTCATAACCTTAGTCCATCGCTCTAGGCTGATCTCGGTTATAGGACTGGGGCTCATATAAACTCCAGCATTATTAACAAGAATATCGATCGTGCCGAATTTACTAACAGTAGTTTTAACGACATCAGTCCATTGCTTTTCCGACGTCACATCAAGCTTGACTCCAATTACAGCGCTATTGGTTTTTTTCAAGGTCTCGACATCTTCATTGAGACGCTCAATATCAATATCCGCAAGTACTACTTTTGCACCGTTGGCAGCAAACAATTTGGCAATTCCAAGTCCAATCCCATTTGCTGCTCCAGTTATTATAGCTACTTTGCCCTGTAATCTGCTCATAATAAGTTTTGAAGTCGTTTTCGTTGCGGCCCTTGTTCCTTATATAGTGTCACCATCGAACCCGGTCGCGCCACTTTTCTGGAATTGCTACCACAAACAGTAGATAACCTGATCATCATGGCCAGAATAAATATAAGACCTTATCCGCATAGATGTGATCTCCATGTGACGTCCATCACGTTAGGGTCGGCGCTGTTCATGCAGTTTTAACAGGTGACTTGCCTTGGATCGTTGTACACCAACGTTGCGGACCTAATCTATGAATTTTTTTATACCCTTATTGTACATTATGATGAAACTATGAGATTGATCTAGGGGTTATTTTCCTAGTAAATCCTTGATCATTATTGATTGATCACCACACACTTTCAGAGTTAAGCTGGAATAACTAACTAACCAAAAATACATATCTTGTAAATAGATAAAGCATGTTAATGACAGACGGCTCCTCCATCGATAATCAGTTCAAGACCTGTCACAAACCTCGATTCATCGCTCGCTAAGTATATGGCTCCATAGGCGATATCTTGTGGCATACCGTAGTGAGGCGGAAGAGGCGTTGTATCATTAGCCATGTCTGTGGACGGTGAAGCCTGCTGGAGTGCCTGAAGACCCGGAGTCATTATAACACCGGGGTGAATAGAGTTGCATCTGATGTTGTCCTGAGCATAGGCTTGAGCTACATCCTTTGTCATCGATCTTTGAGCACCTTTTGCAGCAGCGTATTCTGGCATCCCACCATTAACAGTTGTAAAAGCGGCAATTGACGACATATTAATAATGGAACCTTTTTTAGCTTTCTGCATCACAGGAATTACACTCTTAATTCCTAGAAACGTGCCTGTAGCGTCGACGTTCATGATCTTGGTCCATCGCTCCAAAGTGATCTCGGTTATAGGAATGGCGCCAAGATAAACGCCAGCATTGTTGACAAGAATATCGATCGTGCCGAATTTACTAACAGTAGTTTTAACGACATCAGTCCATTGGTTTTCTGACGTCACATCAAGCTTAACTCCAATTACTCCGCTATTGGTTTTCTGCAAGTCTTGGACACCTTCATCGAGGCGTTTAGTATCAATATCTGCAAGTACTACTTTTGCACCGTTGGCAGCAAACAATTTGGCAATTCCAAACCCAATTCCATTTGCTGCTCCAGTTATTATAGCTACTTTTCTCTGTAATCTGCTCATGATAAGTTTTGAAGTCGTTTCCAGTAGGGTCTTTGTCCTTTATATAGTGTTACCGCCAAACTTGGTCGCACCACTTTTCTGAAATTGATTCCACGAGCAGTAAAGAACGTGTCGATCATAGCTCAGAATAAAATAAATGTCGCACTCTATCCGTATACATGCGACGCCCATATGACGTTCATCGCATTAATTTGGGCGCGGAACATTCGGGTTTACCAGGTGACTAGCCGAGATTATTATACACCACCTTTGCGTGTATACAGCTAATCTATGATTTTATTATATACTCTTGCTGTACAGTATGATAACATATTAGTTCGAATGCGGGGTGGAAGGGGGGGGGGTTCCTAATAAATCCTTTATCATTAGCTTGATTACCCCGCATTTTAGGAGTAATCTGGAATGACTACCAAAAATACATATCCTTTAACTAGATAAAAGCATATTAATGGCACACGGCTCCTCCATCGATAATCAGTTCAAGACCTGTCACAAATCTTGATTCGTCACTCGCTAAGTATAGGGCTCCATACCCGATGTCTTGTGGAAGACCATAATGCGGGGGCAGAGGTGTTAAATCGTTGGCTAGATCTGTTGACGTTAAAGACTGCTGAAGTGTCTGAAGGCCTGGAGTCATTATAACACCTGGATGAATACTGTTACATCGGATGTTGTCTTTAGCATAGGCTTGAGCCACGTCCTTGGTCATTGATCTCTGAGCACCCTTTGCAGCAGCATAGTCAGGAGATCCACCGTTGTAACTCGTGATAGCCGCAATTGAGGACATGTTAATTATGGAACCTTTTTTAGCTTTCTGCATCACAGGAATCACACTTTTTATACCTAAAAATGTACTTGTCGCATCGACATTCATGACCTTGTTCCATCGGTCTAGGCTGATTTCTGTTATAGCACCTTGGGGTAGATAAATACCAGCGTTATTGACCAGAATATCAATTGTACCAAATTTCTTAACAACCGCGTCCACTAAATCCGCCCAGCCCTGTTCTGACGTGACATCAAGCTGCAATCCCAGCGTATCGCTGTTGGTTTTTTGCAGTTCTTCCGCTGCCTGCAAGACCTTATCGACTTGAACATCAGCTAGTACCACTTTTGCGCCGTTAGCTGCAAATACTTTGGCAATTCCAAGTCCAATTCCATTCGCTGCTCCAGTAACTATAGCCACTTTTCCCTGTAATCTGCTCATGATAAGTTTTGAGGTGGTACTGGTACGGCCTTTGTCTTATGTAGTGATACCACCGGACACATCACTTTTCTGAAATTGGTACCGCAAGCCGCAAACTATTTAATGATAATATTCCAGAATAGGTAACGGACTTTATCCGGGTACAGGTGATGCCCATGTGACATTCATCCATTTAGTCTGAGTGAGGGGTTCATGCAGTTTTCAGCAAGTGACTGGCCCGGAATTATTATACATGTACCTATCTTCGCTTATAGACTCGTGACAAAGAGAAAAAGTTAGTACTTTTTGCTATTTCAACACCAGCAGTTTATTCGTATTGAATGTAAACAAAAGGTCACATGACCCAAATTTCAGGACTGATTGATGGTGACACTATTCGCATCGAACTTCATCATTCCGCTGGAGTGAGGTAGGCACCCACCGCATCTGTATTTTTACATTATTGAATGAACCCAGGCTTTGAGAAATGTTTCCATTAACCGGCGAGATGTGTTACTTGCATTTTTAATAAAATTAATTGGGCAAACTACATCCGAAGCTCAATAACACACCTGTTTGCAACTGCAAACGGACCATCGGCACCAACCGTCGGCACTATTCCTGAGAGCTCTAGCTCGGCTGTAGCGTGATCACCATGCTTCTCCGAGTTCAATACTCCTATATCTCACTCATTTCAATATCACAGATTCCCTATATCTAGGTCCCCGAAGTCGAATCGTGCTGCTGAGCCGACGCCAGCTAGGCCAAGGAGAAGAACGGTATCCAAGCAAGCTCTGGAAGATATGATTATAAATTCGATTGCATCCACAACCATCAGGACCGATGAGTCTACTGATAATAGGAAGGGGAAGACTGTCGGTTTACTCGGTCAACATTTTGGAGATAAGTACCCATCTCAAAGTTTCCTGGGCCATGATACTGTACAGGTATTTCAGGTCACGTTACGAAAACCGCCTTAAGCTGCTGCTGGCTCTATCAGTCATGACCGTTCCAAGACTGAAAGTCGCCACAGCTCACAAATGGGCTGTGTCTCTACACGCCCACACTTAAGAGCTTGCTGATGGAAGTTGAGGCTATATATGAATATCAGATCGATGGCATTACCAACAGTGCAGTCTCATTATCACGTATCAATTTATACGTCATTATCGTAGCCTCACTGACGAACCTCATTATCGTAGCCTCATTGACGAACCTCATTAACAGAGCCTCACAATATACGCTTCCGCTCAATCCTACGAGTGCTATAAACGTATCTATTTCCGACAATTTTCTTCGTTTCTCATCAGTTTGAGCGAGTTCCAACGTTTTAAAAACTGGAGATGTGAATCCATCTTCAACAGTCAAACAAGTATGCATGACTGGTATCAACAAAATGTTTCTCAGCCTTATCGTCCATCATTTCGCCTTTTTTTTACTTGCTTATTCCCCAGAAAATTTCCAGCATGCGATCTTCTAGGCTGCGAGTTTCCTTCACCAACACTACTCGTATCTTGCTGATTAGATGGAAATCAGTCCTATTTATTCGTCAACAATTGAACTTCTCATAACGACACAGAACTGGCAAAAAATAAATTGTATCAGGTGGCAATTTGACGAATTGAACTGTTGGCCGTTTCGCACAATACCGCCTATCTTGTATCCAGGCAGTTATGCCATAATAACTGCTCTTGACCGCCCGAAGCTAAGCTTCGGGTACGGCCATAATTTAAATGCTTGTAAGTTATTCAGAGTAAATTCAGTACCATGCGCTTCGAGTTTTATGACGTATCTCCGGAATTGGCACCATTACATGAGGTGTGTAATACTGAACCCGACCATTATTTTAGAGCATCTCGAATATCTGAGACTCTGTTGAAAATTTATAGACTGTAATTAGTCTTACCTCAGCTGCAAATACTGTTTCCTACCTCAATTATTACCAAAGCTGATGTGTATATCCTCCATTCCATTTCCCCCTAAAATTCAAGCACCCAATAATACTTATTCTCTTCTCGATTATTCTCTCATTTCCACCATTATATATAAAGATAAAAAGAATTCAATCACTCCATATTTCACCCAATAAAGTCATGCCCATTGCGCTGAGCTGGCTGGCATCGGCCTCAAGAATGGAGTTGGCCCCAAATTCCCACCATCTTGCAATCAACATGTCAGATCAGAATAAAGGAACAGGACAAGCAGAACCAAGCACCTCGAGGGTTGAGACAGCACCATTGGAAGAAGAGCAGGAAACGGCTGCCGTGGAAAGGCGCTTGACGGATCCTGTCGAAGATTCTAATAACCCATCCGGCCCGTATTGTAAAATGTTGGAGAGAGAGCTTCGCCAGATCAAGAAAACTGTCGATGAGAAAGACGCCAGGATTGAATATTTTCAAGATCGTTACAATCAGAGCCAGAGGGAAAATGTGGTTCTCTGAGCGCCATGAGCAGCGTTACAAAGAAGATCTGCAGCTTTGCGAAAAAAATCTAAATGATTACAAGGAGAGGTTACACCAGTCTGTCCACAACGAGGAACAAGCCCGTGTCCTTATCAAGAAGCTTGACGATGAAAGTCAACTTGCTGCCGAGCGTGATGCCGCAATCGCTGACCGTGACGAGCAAGTGCGAACTGCCAATGAACGTACTGAAGCTGCCGTTGTTGCACGTGATGCCGCAATCGTTGACCGTGACGAGCAAGTGCGAACTGCCAATGAACGTACTGAAGCTGCCGCTATTGAGCGTGATGCCGCAATCGTTGGCCGTGGTGCCGCCAACGAGCGTGCTCGAACGGCTATTACTGAGCGCGACGCCGCCAAAGAGGGTGCCAAGGGCTTTGAAGCTGCCACCGAAGATCTTTGCATTACAAATAGGTCCCTGAGAGCGTTTCTCTATCAGCAAAGTAAGAGAGAACTTGATGAAATGGTTCAGAAACTTTCTGCTCAAAACGATATTCCAGCTGCTCTTAAGATTTCCCTGTTCTTTACCTCATCCCAGACTGGAACGGTCCAAGCGACAAACACTTCCAGGCCCTATTTGCGAAGAAGGTCTGCAAATTTCTGATAGGCACCTTGCTATTGTTCTGTCAAGCTGGTGGCGCATGAAGTTATTAAGCAAGAAGCGGTCACAACCACTGCGGTTGAGCAGAAACTGCTTTTTTTATGATATGAAATATATCATTCCTTATCTCTAAAATAATAGCCTGCCAATCCATTATCTCATAATCTGTATCACATTGTTCCTGGTTGTTTCACAGGTATGAAAAAACCAGAAAGTTGGATGATTTCCCGTCACTGTTGATGCCAATCACATTGCACAAGTGTCACGTGACCTTTGCTTTATATACATAAAGTAACTTATTAAAGTTAGAACGTATCTCTAACTCTTTTTTTAGGCCAGAAATATTCGCTAACTTTTCGTTGTATGAAAAGACCAGATAGATAAAGTTAGACAATTTTCCGTCTGTCAGACAAGTCCAACACACAAAAAAGCTTCAGCGGTTATAACACCCCCAACATAAGATGCCTACGTTGGCAGAAGCCGATTTTTTTCAGGTGCCCAAGCCATTCAAAAACCCGAACTTTATATCTTCGGGCAAACGGCTGAAAAACCTCAAAGCTGCTTTGATTGAGGAACAGAAACGTTTAGCTCAACTGCCTCCACCTCAAGATAAGGCCACATATTTCTCATTGGATGCGCCGCCTTCGGTTATTCCTCAAAAGCATTATTGTGATATAACAGGGCTTCCTGGAAAGTACAAAACCCCGGCCAGTGGGCTGCGATTTTACAACAAAGAAGTATATCAAGTCATTCAGGAAGGGGGCCCAGGACTCGATCAGCAGTACTTGAGCCTACGAAGTGCCAATGTCGTATTAAGATAAGCTTGTAAATAGGCATTTGATATAATTAAGAAATGCATGAGAGTTATACATACACGTGACATTGGTGTCTCTGATGTTTGGCACTTCTGCTATCTAACTTATCTCTATTACTCAGAAACAATCTTCCAAGCCACGTACATGTCCGAGATTCTACATCAATATCTGCTTTCGCAAACAGCGCTGCAGGACTGGCTTCCCAGATCCAAGCTTTCGAAGATCAGTAAGCTCGATGACGCGCTTCTCGATGATATTTATCGACATATGACCGAATTGGACCAATATGCTCAAACTTCAGTAGGGGCTGATATTGACGAATTTGCACAACAACTGGCTCCGTTGGTCAACAAGGCTGTTGAAGATGCTGCAAACCAGCAGAAAATGAATTCTGGAGACGATCCGTTTTTGGATGAAAGTGCCGAGACCACTGCTGCAGTGATAGATTCCTCGAAACTAGACGAGTTCGCCGTTGCCGTCACCAACGAGCTGCTAACGCGCGCACAAAAGTACGATACCGACCGTGAGACCGTTCTTAAGAAACTGGAATCAATTGCTGCTAGAGCGAACGAGACCGATGCAGGGATACCGGCTGAAACGTCTAAAGCCGTGGTGAAAAATACCAAGAAAATGAAGGCTCTGGAAAACAAACTGGACGACGCTCTTTCTTGAGCTATCACATTCCGCCTTGAATGACTATTTATTCTAACGTTTTACAATGCACTAAAGGACACTTTGATTGATCTGCTACTAGACTCGGCTCCCGGGCAGCTTTACTCCGCTGTAGTAAGTCTCTATAATGCTAGGGTAGCATGGTTGCACCGAGATTGATGCCTTTTCGTCTCTCGCTGACCCGGATAATAATAGAGCAGCCAGCTCTCTGAAAAAAGCTCGGCTCAATGTTGTGACATATGTCCACAATATCTGCTGGTATGTGTCATGTTTGGATGAGGATACCAGATATGCACCATCATCATCAGAAAGTTCCGACTCACCCGAATCAAGACTGGAATCTAATTCAGCCTGTATATTCGTATCTTCATCGTTTTTGTCTGCTTTACTGGTCGATTCATAATGCACTTGATAAATACCCATACCGTGGGAGCCCGACAATTGTCTGAGAGGAACATGGTACTTTTTCTTCTTCGAAGGCGATACGAAGCGTGGATTCTCTTGAATCGACGATGTATCAACATGAACAGGTGGAACGCTCTGCTTTTTGAGAGTGGCGCTCCACCTTTTCTTAAATAATGCCAGCTCGCTTTCGGCTATGCTAAGTTGTTCTCTGGCCTCCAACACCTGGCGTTCTTTGTTGGCCAGGGTTATAAATAGTTCCTGCAAATTGGGCTGTGGATTCACAAGGTGCGATGATAAAGAGAGGTGGTCCAGCATTCTTATAGGAGAGCCCGGGGACGTGACGTTGGTGAGGGCGTCATCTCGATCAGTCCATTGACCAGTGGAGGACGAGTCAGATGACGGCGACCGCAGTCCGCCACTGGACGGTGGAAACTGAAATGCCGGACCCAATGCCATGTGTGTAGACTGTGCGCCTCTGAAGCGATTGTTGCACACTAGTGGCGGTGCAGACGTGGGACATGATGTGTCTGATAGCGACGGCTTATGAGTGAGCCGATGTGATGGCTCACTAGAAATCTCCAACAGCCCGGAGGAGGAGGGCCGTTGCACCGGAGAGCCTAGACTAAGCGGAGATTCGGTATGAATGCGCCTCAGTTTTCTGACTCTGACAGAAGTTGAGGTTTCGCTGTCGTCGAGATCCGAATCGGAATCACTGTTGTTTACGTGAAACCGATTCGCCATCTGGACTCCAGCCATGGCGGTCTTGCACTTGGCGGTTTGATCCGTGGCTACTTGATTAATTCAATTTCCTCTATTAATCAATATTGCTTGCAGCAAATTTGTAGCAAATATGTAGCAAGTTGGATCTGTTAGCAATCTGGAAGGCTGGTGTGGCTTTGAGTAAACAACGTTAGTATTTGAATTTTTCCTAGTGTGGCCAACTGCGAATCATCCCACCTCGTCGACATCAGGAGATTACCCCTGAATATTGATCGACATTATGGTATATCTTGCGTGACTCTGCAACGGAAATATGTAGTATCGGGTGACTATGCGTGAACTGGGAAGCCTTCGCAGTTTTTCAGGAACAGGCCTCGATTAATTGCTAGCGAGCCAGAAGGATAAAGCAGGGTCTTTAACAAAGTATTCCATGACTATTATGCGTATGAACACTGTATTAGATGAATTATTCGTCTAAAGTTAGGAGGGAATAATAAAAAAATTGAATTCTAGCTAAACTACGTTGTACCTCAGTCAAATAGTACCACTGGCTTGATCACACTTCCGTCCAACATTCCAGCTACGGCTTTTTTGTAATCGGTCACGGGGAACTTCTTGATGAGCTTCTCCAAAGGCAACTTTCCTTCCCTATACCATTCAATCATTTTAGGGATGTACTCTCTCGGCACCGCGTCTCCTTCGCAAGTTCCTACAATCTGTTTTCCCGCAGAACCGAAAGTAAAAGTGACAAGAGGATAGGGTTCTTTGACGGAAACACCGACAATGTAAATCTGTCCTAAAGGTACAGTTGCATCAACTGCAGCTGACAATGCTCTGATGTTCCCGCTGCACTCTATGGCCTTGTCTACGCCGTCCTTGCATATCTTCTTTATTTCAGCTACAGCGTCAACTCCGGGCCCCAAAACAATTCCATGAGTAGCTCCAAAATCTTTCGCCAGTTCTACTCTATCCTTGACGAGGTCAACTGCAATTATTGTCTTAGCTCCAAGAATATGAGCACCCACGACTGCACCAAATCCGACTGCTCCTAGTCCAAATATAGCTACACAGTCGTTTTCAGATGGCTTGGCGACGTTTACCGCGGCACCGGACCCTGTTTGGAATCCGCACCCCAGCGGCGCAAAGAGCTCAAGTTCATTATCGGATTCGATCAAGTCAGTTACATTGACCGCCGCATCGGCTTCTGCATTAACCGTAGAGGCAAAAGACGACTGTGCAAGAAATTTTGCGGTATATTCCTTGTCACCTTTTCTATATCGAACACTCTGATCAGTAACATTTATGGCATAGAAATTCAGGCAATATGCAGGATGGCCTCTATCGCAATTACGGCAATTATGACAACTAGCAAAAGAAAGCAGAACTTTGTCTCCTACCTTGAATCCCCGAACATTCTTTCCTATTTTCTTCACAATCCCGGCTCCTTCGTGTCCGAAAATCCGAGGGAATTTGGTTTCCGGAAAGTTGGCTACCAGGTCACTGTGACAGATTCCACAAGCTACAATATCAATCTGAATCTCACTGTCCGCGGGCTCCACAAGTAGCAAGTCTGTCTCATAGATCCAGTCGGCATCATTTGGAGCAGCTCCGTGACAGACAATCGCATTCACCATTTAATATGATATTCTTTCTACACTTTTAGCCGTAATCGGGTAAACCTTTGTTATATATAAGAGAGCCATTGGTTTAGCGGCTTAGCAAAAAAAGCGGGGTAATTTGCTAACGGTTTGGTTCCTTCCCTTTCATCTCAGGACTAAAGTCTGCTTCTTTCTAGCAATTTTATTTAAATAAATAAATAACCTGTTAGAAAATCATATTTAATAAAAAAGTTTATTATCGTTCTTTTGGTAGACGTCCATTTGTTTTTGAGAGGCTAACGGGAGGAGGGCTAACCGGACCGGAAGGTCCTCCGGGTCCGGTTAACCCGAAAAAAGCAAGGCGCCACAATCACAAGAATATACAATGATACCACAACATTGGGAGCTACGAACTACTGGGCTGCCACTTCTAGCAGGGACAATTGCGGCCCCCTTGGCCCACTTTTTGAATGGCTCCCCATTGTAACTTGGCCTTCGCATCTTAAACTTGGTAATTAGTCACGATGGAATGAGATATTCATATACCAGTCATGGCTATAACTCTTTTGCTGAAAAATATGATGTTATAAGGCATGGACTTGATGACAATAGAATTGCTTAGATTGAAATGCACGGCATGATTGAACCGTTTCAAGATGGGATAGTTTTTAATAGGTCGCTTAACATATTTCTGTACTACCAAAAACTGGTGCTAAGACATCAGACAGCAACTGAAGCTGTAAAGACAGCCATGAACGAGAACACTAGCGAGTAATTAGTATTATATAATGCGCTACATGTAATTTCCAGATGATAAAGTTGAAGTAATGAGTATATGGTCAATGTGGCGGGCTACACCGTGCAGATTAAGGATAGGGGGAGGGCGATTCTTTCCTCCCTTTGCTGCACAGTACTTTTTGACTATTTCCCCACTGTTGCTGATCAAATTTTTTCTTGGCATTATTTTGGTCGCAGGTTAGACTTCCTTATTCCAGCGGTCTACTAATCATGATTGGAATGGGATATTCGTATACCAGCCCTGACTATAACTCTTTTACTGAAAAGTATGATGTTATAAGACAAGGACTTGATGACAACAGGATTGCTTACATTGAAATGCAAGCTATGATCGAGCCGTTTCAGGATGGGCATTGGCAGATCTATGACGGAATGCAAATGCTAAGATTTACTGAAGGCTCTGATGGTAGCAATGTTATACTTAGTGAACCGTACAACCTGAACGGCTATGATGAGAATGAAGATTATCTGGCAGTGGTCACTGATGCGAGAAAGAAGATAGAGCGGAATAGGGAAATGGGTTTTACATGTGCGAGGTAGGACGTTACACGCGAAAGCGATAATACGTTAGTTGTGTGGTTCAGTTTAATGCTGTTCCTGCGAACTACAGGCCGTTAATCTCGCCTACGAGCAGTTGCGGGACTCTCCAAGTTTCCTTGATTATATGTCTTATGCAATATATCTAAATTCTTACACTTATTTAATAATGCAAATGCAATCGTATATTCGTTTCTACGCGGTGTATCCCTCCTCTAATTTCTCAACACTATCTATCAACAAATCCCTCTCGCTCATTTCATACTGCTTTTCTGCCACCCCCTGCCATTGCCATGCTTCATATGTCCAATTAAGCTGCTTATTCCAATGCACCAGGAATCCGGCTCCACTGTCTGGAGAAATGGCCCCTGTAGTGGTGGGCCTGATATATATAAGTCGCGCAATGCGCGAATGAACCAGCGCCATTGCACACATCGTGCAGGGCTCATGTGTAGTATATACATGTAAATTCAAGCACAGATAACTGCGTTGAATGTCCTGTTCTGACTGGCCAGCATCTGCCATTTGAACTCGTCGACTGTCAGCCTCACGATTAGCGGCCTCCATTGCTAATTCCATTATACTATGCGAAATAGGGCTCCCTGACTCGCTTCGAGAGTCACCTTTCACAACCAGAACCTTATCATTTAGAGGATCAACAAGAACACTGGAAATGATGGACTTTCCGTTTTCTCGTTGTCGGTGCGAATACCTCGCAACCATCTCTAGGTATTTCAGTGCCTGACACTCCTCCGTCTCCGAAAACACCGTCTTTACTGCCTTTGGGTTACCTCGCCAAAGCAATGGCCAGCCTCCTTTTTCACTCCATTCTGAATTTTGTGTTTTGGTAAACCCTGGGTACCTTGATACTTGGTGAAGAGTCAAATCAATGTCGCATTTTCCCTGAACGACCTTATCCTGCAATATCTTCCGCAGACGACTTCTATCGGCAACGCAAGCTTCACTACATATAATTATTTGAAGCTTAAGAGAGTCTGGAGAAGCGTCTGGATCATTTATCGGCACCACTCGTTTGACATGCACCAGAGAATGCGGATCAGAAGGAAAAACGGTTTTCAGATTACTGCAAAGTCAGCATTGACAACAGCATCGATCATTCGAGTACTCAAATAATTACCTCAGAATCATTCCAGACTGCTTCGCAGGCACTACAATTGCCCATATGTTCACTATTGTTAGGATCTGTTTAAGCACGAGTTCAGCCTGAACATACTCTTCTCAAACTTCACAAGCTCACCACTAGACTTGATTTGTTTCAGCCTTCGACCAGCAGTATAAGTATCAACTTCAGTATCATCGTCCGATATTTTGATCTGCGGCATTGATATTTAACGGCCAGTTGACAGTTTGAATTTTGAACGAAAACTGTCACGTGATGCCGTTCCCAAATTTACGAAACCTCCAAAATTTTTTCCTTCTTATTCAATTGGACTGAGGATTTGCCATACCAGAATATTCAAGAGTAAGTTTCAGCAGCTACACCCATTGATAACGTGACGAGTGATTGCAGGACAACCATAGATAGCATAGATAGCCTTGAACTGCATTATGTTTTGGAACACAGGGCTACTTCTGTGATGTTTGAAGATGGAAGATAATTGCACACGGGAAATTGAACACGTCTGCCGGCCCGAAACGGCTATTTCCTTGACCGAACGCGACTTATGCCGTTCGTGGAAGCCCGTGTGTTCTCGTTCTCCCTGTGCTCAATATTGCTTCTATTTTGCAATCACGAGTTAATCACTCCGACTGTTTCAGTGCTTTCTTCGTGGCAAAACTATTTACTAACTGTTGTTGTTAGAAGCATGCCGGCCGCTCTAGAAGATCCGACACAACCTCCTCACTATCGACCGGACATGTCGATGCCCGATCTCGGGCCTTACACGGTACTGTTAAAAGACAGAGAAACCACGGCTACAATATACCCGATTTCTTCCCCGGAACAGCTTCCTCTGGGACTTCTGGCATTTCTGTGTGACGAATTCAACATGGAAATCGAACGCGGCGATACTTATCCGCTATTCGATACCTTACACATCGAGACATTCCAAAACTACTGGTTCGGTTCGTATGCTGGTGTCATGTTGATTGGAGATGCTCCTGACATTCATGAACGCAGGCAATGGGAGAAAGAATGCCTTGGTACTTTCTACATAAAGCCAAACTACCCAGGACGATGCTCGCACATCTGCACTGGAGGCTTCTTAGTTAACGCTGGCATACGAGGCAAAGGTATTGGACGCACACTGGCCGAGTGCTACTTGGATTGGGCTCCCAAATTGGGATATACTTATTCGATATTCAACTTGGTTTTCGAAACCAACACAGTTGCCCGCAAGATCTGGGAGGATCTCAAGTTTAAAAAGGTGGGAAGAGTTAAGGGTGCAGGCATTCTTAAGGGCTACGACCATGCAGTTGATGCCATAATATATGGCCGAGACCTTGTAGACCAAGCTGATGACACAATCGGAGAGGTTCGATTCGACAAAATTAAGTATTATCTGGAGACTGGACGATATCCTGCACGCTCAGACCGTCAAGAAAAGTCTCGTCTTCGTTCGTCTGCTGCCCATTATCGATTACAAGATGGCAAACTGATGCTCAAGGATAGGGAAGTGGTGGCTGACAGCGAACGTCAGTTGGCAATAGCCACAGAAATTCATTTGCAATCTCATGCTGGAATTAATAAAACTACATCTCAGATTACAGAGCGTTATCACTGGACGCGTATTAAGGAGACCGTTGCGACGGCCATCAAGAATTGTGCCGAATGCCGTGAGCAAACTCGTCCTGCTCCAAAGAGAATACGCAAGGATTATACTGACAATGACGGCGATGTTTCTTCAGTAGCCGCTCATGTTACTGGTACCGGTGGCATTCTATCTCCCAAGCAGGAACTCCCGGATGAACTACGACGAGACCAGTCGTCGCTACTTGCAGCTAGTCTGGACTTGGGTCCAGACGTTGATAGTGGTCTTATAGCTGCAGTGGCCGCTGCTCAACAACAAGAACGGGCCCATGGATCCCAGAATGCTCATTTTGGGCAGCGATTCCAGCACAACGATCATCAACATTCTCATTATCCGAGCCACTCGGCACATACGAGACAAGACGATATCCCTGTTGACCCCCAGGTGGAAAGTGCATTTGAAGAGCATGTACAAGGCGGCGAAGAGATTGCTATTGCGCGTGCACTTATTCAGGCCAATGAATCGGCTCATCAAGATGACGAGGAACATGAAAACCTATTTTAAGGATGGCAGCATTAAAAAAATGATTATTACTGATGTAAATCTTTAAATAAAAGAATGCTATAATGTGACATATTACGCCCGTTTGAAAGAGGGAAGATGAGATAGCAGGAATGTGACCCAAACGTTCGTGTCTTGTCGTCGCTCTTGTAACTGTGCTGTGCGAGCTTCCAAAGAAATAACTTTACCGGCAAATGAATCTACTGCCTCATCGACATCCCGTATTTTCCTCTCCAGTAGCGTTGTTTCATACTGTAGACGAGAGCCTATTGCCACGAGGTCAGCGATTCTCGCGTGCAACGAGCTCTCCTTCTGAGATCGTTCTTGCAATGTGTACCGTGAATTTCTGACCTGAAATGCGAGTTTTTTGATTTGATCATCACAGTCCTTTAAGCACTTTAGTTGCGTGTCGCACCCCTCAGCTAGCTGATTTTCGTGCAACACAATTTCCTGATCATAGTATGCGATCTGCCTCAGATGCTTTGCTATATTAGCTTGACTAACGTCATTAAACGTCCATCGATTGACCGTCTCCTCAACGGTGCTGAAGCTGTATCGTCTATGAGTGTTGAATCTTTTCGTGGACCTCTCTGATGGTCTCCAGTCTACGACAATATCGTCAACAGCAGCGAGTGACCTATCTAGCTCTTCAAGAGAACTCTCGTCATCCAATGAAGATGCCGATAGTGATGCAAAGGGATTGTCCTCAAGGTCGCTGAGCGCTACTGGATCGTCATGCTCATAGTCAAGGTCTTCAGGCATGAGGAATTTTCGTCCTGTCTTTCCGTATAGGTATTTCTCCTTCATGTCATGGCCCCTTCTACGCAGTCTGTCCCTTCTTCTCACATGACGAGGATTGTCCGCAAAATGAAAATGAGAGTGGAGCCCATGTTCAGTCGGATGACTATCGCCGTCGCCCTGCACATCCTCCTTCTCGTTGGAAATAGAGAGTTGTAATGGATCAATGGCGTCATCGTGACGTATTGAGCGCGGCTGTGCCACGGGACTCTCAGGTTCATTATTATGGAGGGTAGGCGACGGTGGCCGTGTGTTGGTGGCGGAAACAGGGGCAGCTTTAGCAACTACTGGGTCTCCTTTTTGGCGTCGAATGGGCACCACTGAACGAATCATATTCTTGCCAAACTCCAAGTTTCCTCCGTGTTCTTCCGAAGAGCTCAATGACGATAGGGGTATGCCAGTGTATTGGCAGTATGCATACGGAAGTGGCCAGTTGGGCCTCATTTCTCCTTTCCCCTTCCACAAATAACGAGCTCGTGATCCTTGCAAATTGACGATGAGCTTATCGAAATCTAGGGTTTCGGCGTCGTTCAAATTTTGTACAGTTTTGCCAGATACTTCCTTCATGGCTGAGCGTACCATGCCCAAAAGTTCAATATTGCTACTCTTATCAGTCAATCCCAAAAGTTTGAAGTAAGTTTCACTGTTGATTCGACCCGTAAGAGCAAGATTCTCATGGCTTTGGAACTGCTTGAGGCACTGGATGAAATCGGCAGCATCAAAAGGATCCTTTGGTGGCTTGGAACCAACGGCGGCCAAACGAGCTCTCACAGCAGTAATGAAACCAACTAATCCAGCGACCGTAGCAGAACCAAGAGTACTCTCCTTGGGTCGTGTACGATAAACTACCTGACCCCACTTGTCCCACCACGAAGAAATGGCACTGGTAGTATAATTGCATAGGAGACCATCGACGAACTTCGGCTCCAAAAAGCCACAGTAGAACAACACTAACTGGACCAAAGTGATTAGCTCCAGCACAGCAAATGTTATAGGTACGCGATTAGAAATTTTGAATAGACCCCGGAACTTGTCCTCTGAAGCATCAGAGGGATGCAACACAGACAGCATGGCTCTAGTTCCACAGCCCGTTCTCCTTAGCCCTTCATTGACCAAGAAATTATGCATTGAACTTTCCATATCTCCAGAAGGAATAGATACCAAGTTCAAATTGGAGGGAAAAGAGGACAGGTTTGTCACAAAGAGTTTGCCCAGCTCTGTCTGCTTGGGGCGAAGATGCATGCGTAGAATATCGTCAAAGTAGGACCTGACAGACGCAGGCCACATGTCTTTGTCTTTCGGTATTGAAAGAACATTGACGACAATGTGATGCTCCGGTTTTCCTGTATATGCAGTGACTGTGAGGTTCATTCTCCTGTCGCAGGCCCACTGTTCGACAACATAGAGTTCATAACCGACAAGATCCACATGCTCATCAACGACTCGGCAGCCAACTGCAAAGCGCAGCTGGTTGAAGGCGATGCTATCAGTGAAGAAATAGTTTTCATAGTCGCCTGAGACAGCGGTGTCGGTGACAGCAGGCGCAGGTTTGCTGGGCCTTTGATTGTCCGAAGTGCCTGCACCGCCACTCTCCGACATGTGATCTGCAGCCGACAGCGTCGGCTCCAAGCGCAGATGCCTCAGAGGGAGCTGAGAAGCGACTCCAGGCTCCATGGGAGCTGTTTGGCAGTTGTGGGTTGAAAGTTAATGCAGGCTTTGCTGCCACGGCTGGCAAATGCAATGCCCTTAGAAACCAAAGCTTAAAATAAGAATAAAGTATGCGATGACTGTCACAAGCCAAGGCTTGTCAAGTGAAAGTATTTCTCTATGCAAGAGACGTATGTAACTTGAGTGTCTGTTGATTTATTTGTGCAAATGTATAAATGGTGAGACCATGGATCTACAATCGGAGTTGCAGCCGCAGCAGGAAATTGCCGATATAACCAGAATGGAAGAGCAAGAGCAGGAGGGAGATGGAGGTATTTACTGATATTTAAGAGGAGATGGTAAAATAGGATAATACTGAGATACTTTTGAGTATTTATACAAATATTTATACAAATATTTATATACTATTTAAAGAAAATACAGTAGAAATCATCGATATTCCAGTCTTAGACACCTAAAACACCTTCTCAACGGCACTCGTTTATACCTTGACCCCTCATGTCTTATCTCTGTCTTGTCATGCCTTATTACCCCAGCACCATAAGAAATAAATCACAGTATCACCTTCAACCCTCTTATACTTTATCAGCTCTTTACTGCACTCTGTCTTGTCGTAATAGTCAAATCACTTCTCCTGTCGCCAATTTACCCTGATGGCTTATCTCATTCTGCTTGCACCATTCCAACCAAGCTTAGGCCCAAATTGCCAGCTAGGCCACTGACAAAATGTCATCAAAAGAAGCGATATTCCGTAAGTTTAGTTGTAATTTTGCGTAGTTGTTCGGTAAAAGCTGTTTTATTCTCCTGACCAGTCGGCATTCGCTTTTCACAGCATGCTAGGCTCCGAATTGAACAGCCTGCAGCCAAACCGCCAAAACCATGTATCATCCACTAACTTCCAGGCTCGGTCGACATGTCGCTAATACAGCTATACGTAGCCTCTGAAATCGGGCGTCCTGTCGTCTCGGCATTGGGCGAGCTTGGTGTTGTTCAGATCCGAGATGTATGTGCTCTACTCGCTGAAATTTGTATCCAAACGCTAACATTCAGCTCAATCCCGACGTAAGCGCGTTCCAGAGATCGTTCGTCAAAGAACTGCGCCGTTTAGATGGTGCTGAACGCCAGATTCGTAAGTATTTGCGCCAAGCTGTGCTCGGTCGTGACCCTCCTAACTCCGAACAAGGCTACTTTCGCACCGAAATTGAAAAAATGAACCTCTCAGTGGCTCATGGGCCTCTAGAGGACATTCACGCTGCTCCTACAGCGAACGAAATAGACATGCTCATTTCCAAGACAGATGCTCTGGAGCAGACCATCTCTCAAATGTCCGAATCGCATGAACAGCTGGTGCTGCAACGCGCCAGACTTCAGGAGGAACGCCAAGTTTTAATGGCAAGCGGCCAGTTTTTTGATCGTGCTAATAAAAGGCCAGTGGAATTGAGAGGGTCCCTCGAGATACACGATTCAGATGATGAGGCCCCCTTATTGAACCAAGTCGAAAGCCAGAATACAACTTTGGACGAAGAAGACAGTTTGAATGCTGCTGGCATACTTAGAGGCTCAGCAATTCAACGGTTAGATATCCAATTTGTCGCAGGCGTCATTCCACGCACAAAACTTGGTGCTTTCGAACGAATCCTTTGGAGATCCCTCAGAGGTAATCTGTACATGGATAGTTACCCCATGGAAGAGGCCCTTCATGATCCCAAGCTGAAAACAGAAGTATTTAAAGATGTCTTTATTATCTTTGTACATGGGGACCTTTTGGTCAGAAAAGCAAAACGAATAGCTGAGTCTTTGGAGGGAAAATTGTACCATATTGACGAGAGTTTTAGCCTCAGGAGAGATATGCTCTACGAAACCAATGATAAAATTGAGCAAATTAATGCTGTACTAGAAAGCACCACTGCATTACTAGTCACTGAACTCTCAGTAATTGCCGATCAACTGGCTACTTGGGAGATTCTCATCAAGAAGGAGAAGGCCATTTACCACGCATTGAACTTATTTAATTATGATCACAGTCGAAGAAGCCTGATTGCTGAAGGATGGTGTCCCACAGATGAGATCCCTATCATCAATAGAGCTTTACGAGACATCACAGAAGAAGCAGGCATCAATATTTCCTCTGTTGTTAACGAGCTGCAAACAAATCGGACTCCTCCAACCTACCACCGTGTTAACAAGTTCACTTCTGCATTTCAAGCCATATGCGATGTTTATGGAGTGCCAAGCTATAAAGAAGTTAATCCAGGTCTTCCTACTGTGATTACTTTTCCATTCATGTTCGCTATTATGTTTGGAGACATTGGCCATGCGATTGTTCTCACTCTGGCAACTTCAACTTTGATCATCTTCGAGAAGAAACTATCTAAAATGAGGCGCGATGAAATATTTGACATGGCCTTTTCTGGAAGATACGTCCTACTACTAATGGGTTTGTTCTCCATCTACACGGGTCTACTTTACAATGATATTTTCTCCAAATCCATGCATATTTTCAGCAGCCGATGGAAATGGCCGACATCCTGGGATGAAGGTGATAAGATTGAAGCTACTCAGAATGGTGTCTATCCTGTTGGTATCGATCCAGCCTGGCACGGAACCGAAAACAATCTTATATTTATGAATTCGTATAAGATGAAGCTGTCGATACTAATGGGAGTCATACACATGACCTACTCTTACATGTTTTCATTAGTAAACTACCGATATTTTCATTCTTGGATAGACATTGTGGGCAATTTTATCCCTGGCCTGCTGTTTATGCAAAGCATCTTTGGATATCTCTGCCTGTCAATTGTCTATAAGTGGTCTGTTGACTGGTTCAAACAGAACAAGAGTCCCCCTGGATTGCTCAATATGCTGATCAATATGTTTTTGTCTCCTGGGTATATTGATGACCAGCTCTATCCTGGGCAGAAGTTCGTCCAGACTGTACTGCTTTTGATTGCTTTTGTATGTGTTCCGTGGCTGTTGCTTCTCAAACCTCTGTACCTTCGCAAAGAAAATCTAAAAGCTCAAGCTCAAGGCTACTCCGATATCCATCATCAAATACGGGCAGGAAACTTTTTGGATATGGAGGAGGACGCAGGTGAAGAGATGATTATTCAGGATGTTGCAGATGAACACGAGGAGTTTTCTTTTGGTGATGTCATGATTCACCAGGTTATCCATACCATTGAATTTTGCCTTAACTGCGTGTCACATACAGCATCCTATCTTCGATTATGGGCATTATCTTTGGCTCATAATCAGCTGTCATCGGTGCTATGGTCCATGACTATCCAGGGAGCTTTTGGTAGTACTGGAGTTTCTGGAGTAATTATGACGGTGCTTCTATTTGGCATGTGGTTCACGGCCACAGTAGTGGTACTGGTCATGATGGAAGGTACGAGTGCTATGCTTCATTCCCTTCGTCTTCACTGGGTTGAATCTATGTCAAAATACTTTGAAGGTGAAGGATACGCTTACGCTCCTTTCAGTTTTGAGCGGTTGCTTCGAGATACGCAGTAAAGTGCGGCTGTGACATCTGTTGCTGTAGCAACGAAAAGTAAACAAAATCATAGCATCATCATTAGACAACAATACAAACATAACCAAACCGTTAAGTATCAGAGAAATAAAACCGAACGAGCAAGGTCATGTCGGCCACTGTTGAAACCCATCCAGGGGCAAAAAAGCTTGCTCATAGGAAGCGCGATGGCATCGAATCAATAATTTCCAGGCCTCCAGTCATGGTGGAGCCAGCATTATCTCAATTACGATATATGATTCTCGTTGATAGACTGCACGTACCAGAAAATAGCGAAGATGGACAATGCACATACCGATCAGCTGTATGGTCAATACTATTGCGAGCGGATGTGGCAAGGTCGAACGAATATCTCAAGGCAGTCAACTGGGGACCAAGCGATTCCCATTCCAAGATCAGGGACGACACTTTCAGAACATATACCAAAGATGCTAATTTCAGGAGAAAAGTCAGCGAGGATGCTCTTACACGGGTGCTCAATGTATATTCTTGGAGACAGCAGCAGAGAAGTGCTAGCCAAGTGTCTGGTAAACGAGTCGTATCCAGGTCACAGCAAACTTATGTACAAGGCATGAACGTTCTTGCAGCCCCTTTTCTCTATGTTTGCAAATCGGAATCACAGGCATATTTCATGTTCGAAACACTGCTGGCAAGAGACTGTCCGCGCTACGTCACGGCTACACTGGATGGTGTGCATTCAGGCGCAAAATTAATGGACATCTGCCTGTCAGTGATTGATCCTCAGCTGTGCCAGCATCTTCACCGCAAATTTCTTCGTCCCAAGATATATGCATTTGCCAGCATTATGACGTTATCTGCATGCACCCCTCCTCTATCTGAAGTGCTGGTTCTGTGGGATTTCTTATTTGCCTATGGCGTTCATCTCAATATTCTTTTTGTTATCGCGCAAATGATTCTCATTAGAGAAGAACTACTGGTGCATTCAAACCCGATGAGTCTCTTGAGGTCATTTCCCCCTTTAAATGCAGAAGAAACCATAAAAATGGGCATTAGTTTTGTCGAGAAGTTGAATGACCACCTGTATGATCTCGTTAAGAGACATCCTTATGATGATACCGTGGATCATGAAATAGACCAGCTACAGTCAGCGCTCTCGCTTGTTAGTTAATCGTAATATTTCTCATATATAATAAAACAAGCCTTATTTTGCTCTTTTTGTATTATACAAGTATCTCCATATCGAAATTTTTCTCATCGTATAGCCCGACCAGAATAGTTTTGTCTGAAAATAGTCGTCCGCCTAACTTCTTGAGGGCCGCTAAACAGTTTTGCGCGGTATCAAATCTGACATAAATTCTTGCTCCATATGATAAGCTAAGGGCGGGTTTGCGAGGTATTTTGACCAACACAGGATGGTTATCGTTAAGTTCAGTGCATACAGTTTTGATTTGTTCGAGCACATCGTAATAATCACCGTCATTATTGAGCTCGTCCAGTGTCATTATATTGAGTAACTGCAATACTCTTGTGTCAATAGCAGGCCCGCCGCGATTGGCACGCTCAGCAAGCTCTTCCACACTGCTCAGAGCCAACTCGGCGGATTGCGGCAAACCGATACACGATTTTGTTACAGATAAAACGTTCCCCCCTATCTCTGTGCCTGTAAGTCCGTCACACACAGCAGTCGAGATCTCCTTTTGTTTGAACTCAGCAAAAGCTATGCCTTCTGAAACGCCATCCTTATCTTTGACCAGCAAGAAAGAATCCAGCTCACCAAATGCTACCAAAAGCTCATTAACTTGCGACTCCTCAAGAAATACAGGCAAGTTTGTGATGGTGATTTTTGTGGATGAGTCTTTAACCAGTTTTCCACCAGCAAGCTCGTCAGTCTTCTTCTCTGGAGACCCAGTAACATCCGTAGGAGCAATGTAGTTAGATGGCCGGTTTATGGAGTATTTAATATCATCACCCAGATCTTTGCCGTCCAACGCTAACACCAGCGTGGCAATATCATTGGTCGCCAATACGACGCTCACAGTCTTACCGTCAGAAGATATAGCAGTTTCGGTAATAAAAGCCGTCTTGGGCAATAGGCCGTCTTCAAGACCCAATAAATAAGCATTCACATGACCGGCAACCGTTTCACTTGTGAGAGAGTTGCCGTCGTCAGAAGAAACAAATACAGTCTGGGCCACCTTAGCTCTGGTAGGAATCAACTTCAAGCTATCAGCAGCAATGGAAACCACATTTGAAATCTGCGTTACCGACTCGGCACCATTTGCCGCTGCAGCAGTAAGAGCGTTTCGCAGCTGATCCATATCGGGATGAGGATTCCCTGGAGATGGGAAAATCCCCGACAGCTTTGCCATATCAGCGGTGATTGCCTCGTATCCCTTAGGTCTCACATCCCATTTCGAGTTGGACCGATCCCACCTGTTTATCGGCACGACGTCTTTTAAATCGCCTGTCCTTGGATGCCTTCTTGGACTTCGGCTCCTCCTCCGATGCGAGTCTCTTCTGTAACCGTCTCTGGGCTCCCGGCGCCTATCAGAGTTTCGTCTGTCATATGAGCCTCCATTATTTGAGCCATAATCAGATCTGCCTCGCTGGTTATCTCGAAAGCCATGCATACGGCCATATCCACTGCGCTCCTGTCTCGGCTCTCGGCCATTACTCCTGTCTATTATTATATTAGTTAGCATCTTGCATCCGTCAGCAGATACAGCTCAAGCTACTTACTTCTCTCTTCAGCTTCTCTTCGTGCCTCGGCCAAGAACTGTTCAGTGTAGTCGCTCATAGTGGATTTGGAAATGACGAGTTGAAATTTTGCTTTGTGGGACCCAAGACAACTATAGCGAGCTGAAAATGGAACGAACAGATAAATAAACAAATAAAATAATAAATAATAAATAATAAATAAATTCATACGTTGATTTGAAATACAACTCTATAATAAATACAAAAAATGCACACAGTTTACAGGAATAAATCTTCCTTTTGTCATTTATAAGACAGTCTAACAATTTCTAAAACTCAAAATTCCGCACCAATCACCATGGCCAACAGAGCCATTCGCACAAACATGCCATATCTCATTTGTCGGAAATACGTGGCGCGTTGGTCATAGTCGACCTCCTCCTTGATTTCGTTGACTCGAGGAAGAGGGTGCATAACTCTCATTTGAGGTTTGGCCCTCCTCAAGACACTGTTGTCAACAATATAAACATCCTTGAGACGTTCATATTGGTCCAGGTCACTGAATCGCTCCTTTTGGACTCTAGTGCAATATAGGATATCGGTAGATCCTATAATGTTGTCCGAGAGAAGCTCTGATTCAGCAATCAACATACCTGCAGATGCAAGTTCATCTCTGATCTCACGGGGCAGAGCAAGCTCAGGCGGGGCGACTAGCTGGATCCTCACTTGGTATAACTTGAGCAGTTCACACAGCGAATGAACAGTTCGGCCGTACTTGAGGTCTCCCATGAAAGTTATAGTGATTCCATTCACGGTACCCATTTCTTCACGGATAGTGAACAGGTCCAAAAGAGCCTGTGTCGGGTGTTCCTTTGAGCCGTTACCAGCATTCAGTACAGGAACAGGAGAAAACTTGGACGCAATGTTAATACTAGAGTCCTCCGGATGTCGCAAGACAATAGCATCTGCATAGCACGCCATAGTTCGGATTGTATCTTGCAAAGTCTCTCCCTTCTTAACACTGGAAGAAGCAACAGCAATAGGCAACACTTGGCCTCCAAGTCGCTGCATTGCAGCATTAAACGACGAAGATGTTCGAGTTGAAGGCTCGTAGAATAAGGTAGCCAATACTCTTCCTCGAAGAATGTCCAATGATCCAACTCGTTCAACTGCCAATCTCATCTCTTGAGCGGCAGCAAAAAGCAGATGCAGATCAGGCCGATTAAATTGCGCTACCGACACGATGTTTCGTCGCAAGAAAGGATTGTTCTTCAGACTATCTGTCAACGCAGAAGGAACTGCTAATTCCTTGACCAACGGAGCAACAGCCAAAGCACTATCTTGCTTTGGAACCTCCTCATACTCTTCAATATTTAGATCATGCGTAGATAAAGGAGCCACATGAGCGGGGGACGCTCTTATTTGTGTATTGACCGGACTAGCACTGAACGACAGCCTTCGTATCGTGTCTGACTGGGTGATATTCCTCTTCTGAATAGGAGACAGCGGTCTGACCAAACCACCATAGCTCTTCGAAACCGTGTTTGATGGGATTCTGTGGGCAGAAACATCAGAGCCCAAAGGCTCGGTATATATCAGCTCTCCTTCAAGGCAAACTGCTTTACCATTAAAGGTAACCCTTTCAACAGCACCGTAAAGTGGCTTTTTAGAGTAGTCGGCCCAGCTGGACGTGGTTTTCAATGAAGCGGACGGCCTATCCAAGTCTACCTCAACGACACAGCCAGGTTGATCATGTAACTCAAAGATTCGTTTAGGATTGGTATGGAGACGAGCAACAACATCCTCAATAGTCAATTTGCCATCCCTCACAGCTGTAAGAAGTAGAGGGAGAGCGTCTGCAATACCTTCACCCGCAACTACATCCCTACCCGTATCGTTGGCCAACTTTGAAGGCAGGGATCCAACAGAGAATACATCAATAACATCAATATTACTCCAGAGAGCTTCCTGATCATCTTTGGTTGGCAAAGATTTGCACTGAGGGATGTCCTCCTGGCAGAGAAATAGTGCATGAATGGCAACATCACAGGTAACTCGCAAGCCTTTCTCCTTTGACATAGATATCAAATTAATATCTTCCTTGCTGCTAACATTGTAGATATGAACCGGACGATTGTGCAAGCTCGCTAAAAGCAAAATAGAAGCCAAATCAGTACCACGAGCATCTGTAACAATAGGCTTTGAGGATGGCCAAGCATTGAAATGAGCACCGACTTTAGCAACTTTGTTTACATTGTTCGAGAAAAAGTTGAAAGGAATGACAAGAGACCCAACATCGTCAGTCACTTTCCCCAAATACTGAGAGTTTGACTCTGTTGCAGCAATAGAAAGATTATAATCAGTGAAGCCATTACCATTAGCGTTTCCTCGAGCAACAGCCAGGGTTCTAATGTCAATTACAGCACCATTCATATCCACGGGAACCACTCGTATCATTCCAAAGCCGGAGGCAAGTGATATTTTAGTGGTGGTAGCAAAGTCATCACTAGAAGATAAAAGCGATGGCACAAAACCATTGATATTGATCAATGTAGGCAATTCTATAGTTCTGTGAGACGTTTGAGCATCGTTCGAAGTAACCACAAAGTCACGTTCTCGACAAATAGCTTCGATCAAAAGTTTCGCACATTTAACGTTCGTTACCAAAGGTACAGCATAGTCCACAGCCATACGCCGAGTTCGGTAACCCTTCGACATATAAGAAGCGGGCCTCCGGAATTTATTGCTGGAAGGCAAATTGATGTACAAGTCGATCAAATTGTTAGCCAAATGCTGCGTCATAGAGTACTCCGACTTTTCACTGTCTTTGTCATCTAAAAGATCAAGATACTGAACTGGAATACCATGTTCTTGAATAAAATCGGCAGTTCCTGAAGTAGCAAAAAGCTTGTATCCAAGGTCGTAAAGCTTTTTGACTGAAGGTAGGAGTTCCATCTTTTCCTTGAAAGAACCGATAGAAAACAATATATTCTTCTTAGGCAGTTTGAAGCCCGTGGCAATCAAGGATTTGATATAAGCCTCGAATTTATTTCTGCCGAAACAAGCCACTTCACCAGTGGAAGCCATCTCAACTCCAAGAACAGGATCTGCGCCTGCCAGTCGAGAAAATGAAAACTGAGGTACCTTAACGGCGACGTATTCCTCTGGAAGGTTTTCAAGAGGATATGGTACAATCGGCGAGCCTGAAATCACCTTCGTCGCTAGCTCAATAAGATCAACGCCGACAACTTTTGAGATGAAGGGGAAAGAACGAGAAGCACGAACATTACATTCGATCACCTTGATATCATTATCCTTAGCGATAAACTGGATGTTGTAAGGACCGCTCACGTTGAGAGCCTGTCCAATCTTTGATGTTGCAATAACAATTCGCTTAACAGTTTCGGGATCCAAATCTTGCGGAGGAACAATGAGCGTTGCATCTCCAGAGTGAACACCGGCATTCTCAACATGCTCAGACACAACGTGCATCACAAGTTGCCCATCCTTAGCAACTGCGTCCATTTCAATCTCTTTCGCATTCTCGATATACTTCGTGATCACGACGGGATAGTCTCTGGAAACCTCAACTGCCTGATTTAGATAGCTAGCAAGGTCATCTTTGGAATAAACTGTATTCATTGCAGCACCTGACAGCACATAAGATGGCCGAACTAGGACAGGATATGAGACTTTTTCAGCAAACTCAGCAGCCTCTTCAATAGATGTCAGTTCTTTCCATGCTGGCTGGTCTACTCCGATCTGGTCGAGCATTCTCGAAAACTTATACCTATTTTCTGCTCTGTCGATCATTTCTGGAGACGTACCGAGTATTCTAACGCTCTGCCTGTGCAAGGTCAGGGCTATATTGTTCGAAGTTTGTCCGCCCATAGATATCAAAACACCTGACGAGCTTTCAAGTTCATAAATATCCAACACTCGCTCTAAGTTGATGACTTCAAAATAGAGCCTATCCGCTTCATCATAATCAGTGGAAACAGTCTCAGGATTGTAATTAACCATAATAGTCTTAGATCCTTGCTCTCTCAGCGTTCTTATAGCACGAACCGCACACCAATCGAATTCGACAGAAGACCCGATACGATAAACACCAGAACCTAGAACCATAACGCCATGATCGTCGAAATTGATATCGTGAGAATCAGCATTGTAGGTAATATACAAGTAGTTGGTGAAAGCCGGAAACTCTGCAGCGACAGTATCAATCTGTTTTACAAATGGTAAAATTCCCGCCTCCTTTCTGATCTGCCGAATTGAGAGCTCAGTAGAGTTGACAAATTTAGCAATTTGACGGTCCTCAAAACCAAGTTGTTTTGATTCACGAAGAAGCGACAGGGGCAAGTTCTTGTCTTCATATTTACTCAGTTTTTGAGCAAATTTGACGAGAGCACTCAGTTTATTTAAAAACCATTTGTCAATCTTCGTCAAGGACCAAACTTTATCAACAGAATACCCATTTTCAAAAGCATTTGCAATTGCAAACAGACGTTGATCGGAAGGAGTTTGCAGTTCACTGTCAATGTCTATCGACATCAAGGCCTCAGTGGCATTGAATCCCAAGTTATGATAATCAGTTGATCGGATGGCCTTTTGTATTGCTTCTTCAAAAGTGCGTCCGATGCTCATAACCTCACCAACTGATTTCATACTGGATGAAAGTTCCTTGGAAACTCTAGTAAACTTTTTCAAATCCCACCGAGGAATCTTGACAACCACATAATCCAGAGAAGGCTCAAAACAAGCACATGTCACCTTAGTAACAGCGTTCCTGATCTCATTCAAAGGAATATTCAAACCAAGCTTTGCCGCAATAAATGCCAACGGGTAGCCAGTGGCTTTAGAAGCAAGTGCAGATGATCGCGATAAACGAGCGTTCACTTCAATAATGCAGTATTCTTTTGAAACAGGATTCAAAGCGTACTGAATATTACACTCACCAACCACTCCAAGATGGCGAATGACGTTAACAGCTGTTGTTCGAAGCATGTTATAGTCAGCATCAGACAGTGTTTGCGAAGGAGCTACTACAATAGAATCACCCGTGTGGATACCAAGGGGATCAAAATTCTCCATATTACAAACGGTGATGCAATTGTCAAACGCATCTCGGACAACCTCGTACTCGATTTCCTTCCAACCCTTCATAGATTTTTCAATCAAGACTTGCGGTGAAGCAGCAAAAGCTTTGTTGCATATATCTATCAACTGCTGTTCATTTTCAGCAAAGCCAGAGCCGAGTCCCCCAAGAGCATAAGCTGCACGAACGATGACAGGAAATTGTATCTCTTTCACAGCCTCTAGGGCTTCCGAAAGTGACGAAGCAGTAGCTGACTTGGCACATTTTTCGCCAATCTCTTCCATAGATCTGGCAAAAAGTTCTCTGTCTTCAGTAGTAATAATTGTGTCGATAGGGGTACCAAGCACTTGGACACCCAGTTCTTCAAATTCATCTTTCAATTGAATTCCTACATTCAGCGCAGTTTGCCCACCAAAGGTGACATAGATGGCATCGGGTCTTTCATACTTGATAACCTTGCGCACAAATTCTGGATTAACCGGCAGAAAATAGACTTTATCAGCCAGTCCTTTGGAGGTTTGAATTGTAGCAATATTTGGATTGATGAGAATTGTGTAGATACCTTCTTCTTTCAGAGCTTTGATAGCCTGGGAGCCTGAATAATCAAACTCACCAGCCTGACCAATAGATAGACCACCGGAGCCCAAAATCAAAACCTTCTTGGCTCTGACAGGAGGATGAGCAGAAACGTTGTTAGCAATCTTACCACCTGGCAACTCAATAGGTTTTAGCTCGCCAGTGATTTGGTGCTCTTTCACAGCCTTGATGAACACATCAAACAAGAACTCGGTATCGCAAGGACCAGGTGTAGATTCTGGATGAAATTGAACTGAGAAATAAGGAAGAGAATCGTGAAACACACCTTCGTTAGAGCCATCGTTAGCATTCACAAAAAGCTCGTGATATCCAGCAGGTAACGTTTCAGTGTCAACAGCGTACCCATGGTTTTGCGAAGTGATATAGCATCTTCCAGAAATCAAATTAGTGGCAGGGATATTATGACCACGATTTCCAAATTTCAACTTGAGAGTTTTGGCACCGGCAGCCAGAGAAAGCAGCTGGTGGCCCAAACAAATTCCGAACACTGGAGTCTTCTTTTGCTTAAGAACGACGCTGAGACGTTGAATAAGAGATTTCAAATTAGCCGGATCACCAGGACCATTAGATACAAATAGTCCATTGTAAGATTCCTGCAAAAAGTCGTAGTCGTATGGAACCACCTTGAGCTCAACCCCACGCTTAACAAAGCATCGAATTTGATTGAACTTCATACCAGCATCAATTGCAAGGATTCTCAAAACTTTTCCAGACTTTGTTTTCACTGCAGTTGACGGGCTGGGCTCATAAACTACAGGCTTGGTTATAGAGACCTCAGCAACGAGATTCTTGACATTAGGATCCACATACTCAACAGAAGTGAAATTTTCCCGCCAAGGAATTCCAGCAAGAGGGTTCTCTTTAGCTACACTGATTCGCGCAAGGGTTGATCCTTGGGTCCGGATGAGCTTGGTAAGACCACGAGTATCTACACCGTACATGGCCGGAATACCTTCCTGTTTGAGCCATTCTCCAAGAGAAGATTCAGCAAGATAATGAGAATATTCTTCAGTGTAGGAGGCAACGACAAGTCCGGCCACGTGAATACGGCTGGATTCGAAATACTTGGGGATCTGAGGAACCAAGTCGTCCTTGACGGTGCGAGAAGGCACACCATAATTTCCAACTAGTGGGAAAGTGATAACAAGGATCTGGCCTTCATAAGAAGGGTCCGTGATTGACTCTGGATAACCCACCATGCCAGTTTGGAATACAAGTTCACCAGCAATTGGCTTAGTTGCGCCAAAAGAGTAGCCTTGGACACTGATCCCGTTCTTCAACTCCAAGGCCATAAGCTTATCACCATCCCGAAGAGGAGGAAAGATAGGCAGAGAAGGCTCATCGACGGTCATTTTAAATTCTATGTGTTAGGAAGAGGGAAGCGGAGAATAACGGCAGACAGAGACATGACATGGCAGAAGCCAGAACAAAAAACCCATATTAATAGGTTCAAGTGAATGCCTATTAATATCCTATGAATCTAGCTGGAAATAGACGCGTCGACATGTGCAAAGATCCTCAATATGCCGAAGAAAACATTGGTTCTTACCTTGATAGTTGGAGTTGCCAGAGGGAAAACGCGATCCAGATATATATTCCGAACAGAGCTCTTCTTTTCCCTTAACTGGATAAGTTCCTCGATGTCTCTCTAGAGTCAATAACTCGTTGTTTCACCAAGGTCCTAATTCCAAAGCCGAGAAGGAAGTAGAGAGAGAGTCCAAAATATTCTGAGCCTGGAGTTCTGAAATTTTTTTCCGTGAGCGAGAAAAAATTTTTTGGAAAAAAGAAATACCGAACGAAAATGGATATGGTTTGAACCGCAACGAAAGGGAAAGGTTAGAAAGAAGAAGAGAGAAATAGGAGAAGCAGTGATTATATAGTAGTTGTATGAAAGAGAAAAGTTTGAGGGGCTCTTCCAAGTAAAATTATTCAGGCCATTGAAAGTCTGGATCGAAAAAAACGATCGCAAACCTTAAAATCATTTAGCAATAATGAGCCAAATAACAATAAATATAATAAATATAATGAATAAGCATGATAAGCAACACTCAACTCCTTTTGTATGCAATTGGTCTGGCAGCAACTTCTTGAAGTAAAATAGCTCATGCTGGTTCACAACTCTGGCAGAGCGGGCATATTTTTCCAGGTGCGGAAATTGTGTGTCTTCACCGCACCTTCGTCATTGCCATTAACCAGCCTCCTGAGTCTTTTGCAGCAGTTTTTTATGAAGGCAAGTTTATTACCGTTCACATCACTACCTGCGTCGGCCTCAAGGCTCTTCTTCTGAACGGCTAACTTGTTGAAAATTTTGGCGACTATGCCATGAAGCTGATCTAGACCGTGTTTAGAATTTTTACTAGTCTCAGCAATATTGTCTAAACACCAGTCGGCAACCTCAAGCGCCTCTTTAGTAGCCGCGAGCTCACTCGTTTTACCCTCAAGCGCCTCTTTAGTAGTCGCGAGCTCACTCGTTTTACCCTCAAGCGCCTCTTTAGTAGTCGCGAGCTCACTAGTTATATCTTCAAATCCGCTTTTAAGCTTGCCATTGCTTTGCCGATATTGAGATGATTCCTCGCTAGCTGCGTGGACCCTTCGTCGATCATCGGCCTTCGTTGCTGCAAACTGCTTATTGGCAGAAGCAAGACGATCACGCTCAGCGACAACCTTGTTATAATTTTCCGTAAGACTGTTATAATCTTCCGTAAGACGTTGAAATGAAGTCTCATTTGAGATGAGTTCGTCGTACCGCTTCAATGGCACTTCCACAGGTTTTGGCCTTTCTTGAGGCCTACTTTTTTTTTTTCTTGACATGTTGATGGTTTGATGGCAAGTTGGCTCGACTTGAAACGCCGGGGGTGTGGGCAGCAGGATAGGCATTTCAAAACGGTAGCGGATAATAACGTGGCATCTAGTTACCGTCGGGTTTTATATATTGATAACTTGGGGGGAAATTATGGCATACTATGTCTAAAGAATAGCAATTATGGACTGGATGAATCTGACAAGGCACCAGCAGAGACACGTCCACTTTTGTAATTGCCACGCTAGACAGCGGTGTCACTGCAATATTGATGATATTAATGAGCAAATTGAGCGAGCAGTACGCAATGTTCACGAGAAGGCGCGAAATACACGTTGTATTTTTGTAAGACCGTGGCCACCTGTGACTGGTAATGGTAACAGTTGGATGGCCTAGACTTAGGCTACGAAAACTTGCTGTCCATAATTATGAAATATAGAAATGGTTATTATGGTAAATGATAATCGTCTTGGCCCCTACACACAAGTTCATAATACGCCGATTGTTTTTAAGTGGGTGTCATAGTAGGTTTCGAACGACAATTCAACGTCAAAACTATAAGAACTTAAAAGTTATGGAGCGAACTGTGAAAAGTAAAAGGCAAGACCCTATCAGCATGTAATGAGTGTATGTCACGTGAGCTCGACAAACATAGACTCTGGTTCTCTTTTACAAGATGTTAGGTTTGCAGAAAACCTTGTTGAAGCAAATTCTCGAAACGGTTGTGTAGTAATGCCTATAGTATTCCCCAAACTTCCATGCTGCGGCTGATCTGCCGATGCACAGCCGTACGCGTGAACCTTTTGCACAGTTGAGGCTATCGTGTCAACTTCCCAAGCCGATATCACCAGCGAGATTTCTCAACAATGCTGATTCGCACAGTACTGTTTTGTATACTGACTTATGCCAATGTTGTACTGAGCGCTGTAATTGGCATTGATTATGGCCAGGAGTTTGTTAAAAGCAGCCTGGTGGCACCAGGCGCTCCGTTTGAGATGATTCTATCTCCAGATTCCAAGCGTAAAGAACTGGCAGGCATCACTTTCAAGCAGTCCGACAAAGATGTGGAAAGAGTGTACGGCAATGCTGCCAGCGGCTTGTTTGCGCGATTCCCACAGACGTCGTTATTTTATCCTAAGCAGCTACTGGGCAAGTCGTTGGAGCAAAGCTCTGTATATCTAGATCGGTTTCCCGCAGTTGATCTGGTGGATGCGCCAAACAACCGCTCGGCTATAGCATTGCACCTTAATTCAGGCAACCTCACAGTCGAGGAGGTCGTTGCTATGCAGTTTGACGACATAAGAACCAGAGCTGCTGCTTTGTTGGCGTCGACGGGGTATTCTTCTGGCTCTCACGTCCGAGATGTCGCCATCACAGTTCCTCCCCATTTTACTTCTGCGCAAAGGCAAGCACTAAGTGATGCTGCGGAAATCGCTGGGCTGCGTTTGATTTCTTTAGTCAATGACGGAGTGGCAGCTGCTGTCAATTTTGCATCTACAAGGCAGTTTACCGCTAAGCCCGAAAACTATGTCATATTCGATGTTGGTGCTGGCTCAACAACCGCCACGCTAGTTTCCTTCTGCCAGAAGGATATTACAGTCGATGAGTCGACTAAGATGACAAGACCCGGGACTGTTATTGGTGTACTTGGAGTCGGATATAATGAAAGCATTGGTGGCCAGTTGTTTACTTCTCGCCTCAGAGACATTCTTGTTCAGAAGTTTGTCGACTCCGTTGGCAAAAAGAACAAAGTCTTTGAGCAGGATGTCGCATCCGACCCAAAGGCTTACAATAAGTTTTGGAAAGAGGCTGATCGTGTGAAAAATGTTCTGAGCGCTAACAGTGAGGGCGTAGCTTCGATAGAGTCTGCCGTTAAAGATTTGGATTTCAGAGCGAAGGTCACTCGAGAAGAATTTGAGACTTCCCTTCAAGATTACAAGGCAGACATCGTTAAGCCGATCCTAGACGCTATAAATAGGCCCTTGGATGCTTTACAGCGACCGGTTAGTCTGAAAGATATCAACTCCATAATCCTAGTTGGCGGCTCCTCTAGAGTTCCTCTTGTACAGCAATTGGTGGTAGAAGCTCTCGGAGGAGATTCTTCGATACTTTCCAAAAACGTCAATGCTGACGAGGCACCTGCTTTGGGTGCGACCCTTCGAGGCGTCGGAATATCAAAGATATTTAGGTCCAAAGACATGCAAGTCATTGATAGAGCCATTTGGGATTACCATCTGGAACATGACGATAAGAAATATCCCATTTTCCCTCGTGGAACTCCGCTAGGTAGCGTGTTCACTGTCCCGCTCGACAAGGATAAACTTTTGAAGCTGTACGAGAATGGTCATCATATTTCAGATATTGATATCTCAGAAGTATCGTCGTCTATCGAAATTATTAAAAATGACAAAGTCAAGAAATGTATCGATGACACTCAGATTGCTGCATTTGCTACTTTTAAACTTAGGGTGGATGGGACTGTTTCTCTAGAGGAAGCTTCTGCTCAATGCCTGGCTGAAATCCATTCCATCAGCACTACTTCTTCTTCTGCATCCACTAGTACAACACTTTCATCCACGGGGACTGCATCTACTGATACTGAAGACACGTCGTCTGTCTTCACTGAATCGGAACCAAGTAGCCAATCACAGGATGCTGACCCCAGAACCACGGAGACTCCAGTTACCTCTGTAAAGCTATCCAGAAAATCACTGAAATCTAATATCAAAAGTGTTGGGCCCAAGGGGTTGAGCTTTACTAGCCGAAATGCCGCAGTTGGCAGACTAAAGTCGCTGAATAGGCAGGATATTGTTCGTCTTGAGAAGGAGCAAATGCGCAATGATATTGAAGCTCTTTTTTACCAGGTACGAGAGTATATGTTTGACAATGAGGTTGGCAATGATCATGATTTGCTCAAGTTGAACGAGATCGGAAATTGGATTGAAGAATCGGCCCCAACTGCTGACGTTGCTGCACTAGCTACGAAGGCAGCAGAGGTGAAGAAGTTTAGGGATGGAATCATGAATCTGAATGAGCAAAAAAATACACAACCTTCTGAAACAGAAGATGGCGTGCACGGAGCATCTGTTGCGGAAGAAACACCAGGTGTTCCAACTTCTGCGGTTCTTGCAGAGAAGGTGAAGAAATACGAGGATACTTTATCGGAAGTCATTTCCGTCTTAAAAGAGATTGGAACCGATATAGACGCTGATATACCCGGAACAGACTTGTTGGGAATGGAAAGCTACCTCGATTTAGCCAAGAAAAGTTCTGGTGATGAGCAAACGCTAATTAAGATGCTCGACGAAACGACAAGTACATTGACTGGCATAGTCGACGCAATGCATAAGGGTGATGTTTCTAAACTTGCATCTTTGAAGGCACTTGCTGAGGCACGAAGAGAAGAAATCAAAAAAGGACATCAGAAAGCAGAACCTGAAGGCGTGTCTAAGCTGATGGATGAAGCAGCTAAAAGCGTTGAAGTTGAAGAAAAGATGAAACAACAAGAGAAGCATACAACTAAAATTGTCCATGATGACTTATAAAAATAGAAATTAAAAACATGACACGGGCCATGAGGGTATTTGTATTTAATAGAGATGTATATAATATATGCTAGCAGCAAGTGCAAAAAGGAAAACTCATGTAATTGATGGAAGCTTGTTTTCTCCACCAATTTGATATGAACTGTACTAAAAATAGCCGGTCCGGAAATGAAAGAGGTTCCAGGCCCATATGAGTCATGTCAATAGGATCAATTAAGACCGCCACGTTAGTAGAATCGGAAATGAGGTTCGTTAACGCATAATCTGACGTGTTAGCTAGCATGTCTGCCTGGTTTTGAATTCTGACCAGACCGCCGACTACGTTGAAGAGTCGTCTAGTCATATTATGAAAGTAGCCGATGACCACCACGGGGATATTAATTTCCATATTATTATTGTTCGATCTGTCTTCGAGTGATTCGTTTTCAGTATTATCGCTTCGAGTGGTAGAGTTGATGGATGCGTTATCGTTGATATTGTAGCCCTCAAACAGGCCAATTGCTTCAGCATCACTTTCAAACTCCACGCCAACAGGTGAACCCGCAGACGCCCACCAGAGGAGACCATAAATGGTGTCTTCGTTATAAATATTTTTCAGTTTATTCAACCACTTGTTTCCCGATCGGAAGTGGTCCAGAGAAGTTGCGTTTTCAAGCTTTAAAGCGCGTACCAAATATTCGTAGCGAATTCCATCATTATGCGTAAATTGTTTAGCTACTGATGCATTCCGTAGAGTAGAAGACATGAGCGGCTCTAAAATCTGGCATTTGCCATCCTCAGAAACGACACAGGCCACATCCCATAGTTCGGGGCGATCCAATAGCACCTTATCAGTACTCGAAGCAATATAACCATGGGCTTCGTCCATGACTGCGATGTCAACCAATGTAACATTATACAGAGGATTCACCGGTACCTTTCCCGACGAGTGAGTAGAAATTGAATCTTTGATGTCACCAGGAATGGCCGATAACAAAGATAATATATAGACATAGTTGGCCAAAGAGGAGAAATCCGTAGCACTAGACCACGAATCGAGCAACAAAACTCTCTTTCGTAATATGCACTGTCGCCAGAGATAAAATATATTAGGCCCATACTGGTTGATAAATTTGACTGTATCATGTAGAGGGTGATTAATATGCAGCTCAGGACTACTGAAACGAGATCTTTGCCGGAAAAATTCGTCCAATTCCTGGTAAAGAGCTTCTTCATTAGACTCGCGGGCCTCAATAAGTCCCATGTAGTTGGCCAGAAGGCCATTCAAAGTATCTATGAAGGTCCAGTGTTTGATGGAGTTATCTGAAGCGTCGCCTCCGAATACAAGCCCCAAGGAATACATATGAACGGAGTCTCTGTTTAAGTTTCCAGACAAGTCGACCGACCCAGACAGTTGCCGATAAACGGCCAATGCGCGTAAATTTGTTTTTCTGTGCGGAACAGAAAATACTATAACGTCGTGCTGCTTTCGATGGAGACCTGAAGGCATGGCCTTGAACTCGAGGTCCGAGTCGTCAAGATCCAGCCCAGCAGCAGGATCCTGCCTACTCCATACAAGCACGCTTCCTTGGCGAACTTGGAACTTGACCAAGAATATCGCCAGAATCGGGGTCTTTTCCGATCCCATATTGCCGGTGGACTAGCAAGCGAACTTATACATGAGGCGGGGTTCGTTTTGGGATGTTTTAGCGTGAGACGATCTGGAAACCCAAATGAGATTTGTGAGAGCTTCTATGGAATATTTTCATATTTTCGTAAATTTTGTTTCACGTTGAACCCGTTGGTTATGCAATGACGTAAATCCAAGGATTAGAAAACTTGAGGCCAAAAAGGAAGACGATGCCGATATTAGACTACCATAAGAATTATAATTATAGCCACCATAACTCTATTTCAGGACATAACTGAACCACTAGCAATCTATAAATCGCGCAAACAAGTTTGCGCGTCCTTGGAGAGAAAAAATTTCTTCGGCCAATTTCCTAGTTGAGTCGACGGCGTTTACGGTACAACAAGATGGAGGCGTTGGGCGCCGCAGCGCCGCCTGGTCAAACGGCTTCTTAGATAGCTGATAATGCATTAGTGCGAATATTACGAGGATGGTCACTGGAATTTAATCAGCAATTTATCTATTAACTTATTAGGTTATACCGATCAGAAATGGCCCGTTTTAAGGCAAATCATTGAAAAAAACCCCCGTCAAATATCTCATGATGTTTTCCTGGCCCTGGCCGATTGGAAAATTGATCATTTTGTTATCTTTTCGCCTACACTATCGCCCAATCAAATGCCCACAAACCGTTATGTAATAGATATGATCTTCAAATTTTTACTCTTCTCGGCTGGCCGATATGATCGTCCACGGCCACATCCCATTTGTATATATATATATAAAGGCGTTTGGTGCCTATAACACTCTTAATATTCATAGAGGCCAATAGAAAATGACGTCTGCTCCTTTACCTCAAGGCGCTGGCTATGGCGTAGTCGTGGGCTTAGGCTTCGCTTTCGCTCTAGGTATGATTCTCACCACGGCCTCACTGCGAAGATACCAGAAGGAAATTGTCACTTCTGAAGAGTTTGCAACAGCCGGTCGATCCGTTAAGACTGGTCTGGTAGCTGCTGCCGTAGTATCGTCATGGACTTGGGCTGCTACTTTAGCTCAGTCTACTACTGAAGGATACCTCGAGGGAGTTTCCGGACCTTTCTGGTATGCTTCGGGAGCTACTGTCCAGATCATATTGTTTGCAACAATTGCAATTGAGCTCAAGCGCAAGTCTCCCGGTGCACATACTTATTTGGAAATTATTAAGGCCAGATATGGCACGACTACACATTGCGTCTACATGTTCTTCGCTGTTGCGACCAACATTCTCGTCACGGCTATGCTGCTTACAGGTGGATCAGCAATTGTAAATAGTCTGACCGGAATGCATACTGTGGCAGGCTGCTATTTGCTCCCACTCGGAGTCATGATTTATACTCTGTTCGGTGGTCTCAAGGCTACTTTCTTGACCGACTATATCCATACTGTTGTCATTATCGTCATCATTCTGGTCTTTGCCTTTTCCACTTATGCCACAAATTCAGAATTAGGATCTCCTGGTAAGGTCTGGGATCTTCTTACTGAATTGGCTAAAACGGAGCCCATCGAAGGAAATCACGGTGGCTCCTTGTTGACTATGACTTCGCGAAGCGGTGGCATATTTTTTGTCATAAACATTGCTGGAAACTTCGGCACTGTATTCCTGGACAATGGGTACTGGAATAAAGCAATTGCTGCTTCTCCTGTTGCTGCGCTTCCTGGTTATATTTTTGGTGGTTTAGCGTGGTTTGCAATCCCCTGGCTCACCGCTACTACTTTCGGCTTGGCTGCTCGGGCCCTGGAACACTCTCCGTCATTTCCCACATATCCTAATGTTTTGACATCTGAACAGGTCACATCTGGTCTTGTTCTTCCTAATACTGCAGTAGCTTTGCTTGGTAAGGGTGGGGCGGGTGGTGCCTTACTACTAGTGTTTATGGCTGTGACATCTGCTTCTTCAGCTGAATTGGTCTCTGTTTCCTCTATTTTCACCTACGATGTCTACAAAACATATATCAATCCTCGCGCTTCTGGAAATAGGCTGATATTCGTTACACATGCCTCTGTCGTGGTATTTGCCCTGGTGATGTCTTCTTTCTCAACTGGCTTGTACTATGGAGGTGTTGGCATGGGCTACCTTTACCTGCTCATGGGTGTCATAATTTCTGGTGCCGTCATTCCAGCATCGCTCTCTATTCTTTGGAAAGGACAGAACTGGCACGCTGCTACTTTCACTCCAATATTGAGTCTTATTTTTGCCTTGGTTACTTGGGTTGCCATTACAGAAGGTCTCTACAGTAGCTTTACCGTCGATACATCTGGTTCAAACATGCCGATGCTTGGGGGCAATGTCGTCGCACTTTGTTGCCCTATACCTTTGATTGCTATATTTACGCTTATCTTTGGCTGGGACAATTATGACTTTGATCTTCTCAAGACTCTTAAGACAGTTCGTGATGTCATTGCCGATGAAGATCCTGAGCAACGAAAACCGGAATATCACAAGAGTGAGGAGGTTATTCTCCGAGAAAAGAGGGACGAGGCCGATGCGATTGCTCTTCTTAATAAGTACGCCAAGATTGCCCGTATTACGTGTGTGGTTATGGCATTGGCTCTGATAATACTTTGGCCCATGCCCATGTATGGCTCTCACTATATATTTTCCAAACCATTTTTTACTGGCTGGATTACAGTCGGATTTATATGGATATTTTTTTCTGCTTTTATGGTGATCATTTACCCACTGTGGGAATCGCGTTATGCTATTTTCTATGTTCTGAGAGGCATATACTGGGATGCGACCGGCAAATCATTCAAGCTACGTGAATGGCAGAATGACCATCCTGAACTTCTTCACCACGGTTATTATGAGGATGAAGAAGGCGAAGGCGATATTGCTGACATTCAGAAAGAGCCCACAGCTACAGTAACAAGCCCAGAAGGAGTAGGGAACCTCTGAACCAACCGTCATTTTAGTTAATACGTTTTGTTTGCTTTGCCGTAGTGAGGAGAAAAGTACATTAGTACATAGGAATTATGGGTATTATTTGAATGTTGATACAAAAGTTAGGTTTTCATATTTTGGCAATATAAAAGTTACAAAATGATTGCTCGCACCGTATCAACGCAGTGCTCATGAAATTAGTATCATTATTGATGAAAAGTTTGGATCATGGCCGTCCATTATTACTGTGGACCCGATTCTAGATCCGTTGGTCTTACAGTGTGCAACGCAGGCTTAGTGACGTGAGTACCGTTCTGCTCGTCAGCCTCACGTTGACTCAGAGCTTCTTTCACAAATTTGCCGAAGTCAATATCAACATTGCGCCATTTCTTCATCCACGGATGCTGGAGTAACTGTGAGTAAGTTGGTCGCTGCTTTGCGTTTTTATTCAAACACTCTTGCACAAACTCCCTAGCTTCCGGCGAAAAACGATCCTCAGGCAAAGATGGCGGATCGCCGTCAAGAATTGCGCTCAGCTGAGAGAAGATATTCTCATATGTTTCCGGTGGATACGGATAACTACCCAACGCAGTCTCTAGAATGCTTAGGCCCAGGGACCACACATCACTTTCTACAGTGTAAGTCATACCCTGACTTCGGTTGACAGGTCTGATTCGCTCAGGTGCCATATATGATTGACATCCAATATTAGTTCGGGCAATAGATGCGACCAGATTGCCAGAAACGCCAAAGTCACAAAGTTTCACCTTTCCGCTGGTTGAGACCAAAATATTTGTAGGCTTCACATCTCTGTGGATTATTTTGTGCTTTTCCTTAAGCTCCTTTAAGCCCTGAATAACTGCATAAGTGATATAAGCAAGATAAGGTTCTGGAACACCATGTGAATATATTTTGTCCAATGATCCGTCCATGCACTCCATGCAAACGTAAACTGCACCCTCGACAAAAAAGGCTCCATAAAAATCAACAATATAAGGCGATGCGCATTTATGCAGTACCTCCAGCTCCATGATGATCTGAGCGAACTTCTGCTCGTCCAGCTCCAAACGAATTTCCTTCAGTGCCATTATAACGTTAGTGGGCTTGTGCAGCACTTTGGTGACGGTGCCATAGTTGCCTCTACCCAGTTCACCCAAGGGCTCAAGCTCGTCACTAGAAATGCGAAAAGAGGTGCCTGTTGAAAATTGAATACCTTTTGAATTAAGCGAGGCTTTACCAGCAAAGTTCAATGATCCTGAGATATCCACATATCTTTTATAGGAGCTAAACTGACCCGCCTGCCTGTTTCTATTTTGGGGCAACCCCGTTGGAAGTTGGCCCGGTCTATTTTTGCGCTTAATAGATCCTGAAGTGTTGATAGAAAGGGCACTGCCAGGAGTTGAAGTCGATGGTGGGTTTCTTGAGACAGCAGTAACAGGCTCACTGATGCTTCCCCCGATGGGTAAAGCATCCATAGGCTTTGGTATATTTAGTCCCCCAGCACCACGACGCTCGGCCAAAGATGATTTTGAGGTGGTGAGTTTCGGGGTCGAAGAAGCGGCAGGGTCAGCATCTTTCGAATTACTCAAGTTCGGAAGGTTAGCTAAGCTCATATTGTTACTACCGGGAGAATACTGTTTTTGCTGATTAGACAAGGAATTAGAACGCGACTTTCTCTTATTCATGAAGTCGAGCATTTTGCCATGAACGTCACCACCAAGAACCGCCTCACTAATGGAGCCGTAAGGCGAACCGCCGGAATGCGTACTTGAAGGCGATGAATAGCCGATGGATGATGAGGAACTGGTGGCTCGTCGAATACCAGGGAATTCCGGCATACTCTCCGATGCTTTCCGCTGGTTCAGGGTCGTTAGCGGTGAAATCGCCGCGTTTCCACTGCCGCTACGCTGCTTATTCTGGTCACCATCGCCATCATTTATATTCGCAGACGCCAGGGTTTCCGATACTTCGTCCACGGCCTCCTCGAGAGTCGGCCGGGTAGAAGAGCTCATTGCAAGGGTGACAAAGCAAGGGTCCGTCGATAAACAAAACTACCAGTTAATACGCAGATCCGTCAGTATTTAGTCACGCTGCACTTGTGCCCTTTTTCGGAATACTATATGCACGTCTTATTCGATCTCTATCGGCTCGTCTGTTCAGGGCTGTCTATTCCATTTGATATACCCGTTGGGTCAAATAACAAGTTGTATCTGCAACGGGAGAACGTGATCGACCTGTTTTGAGAAGGGTGATATCCAAAAAGAAAAAAATACTGCAACACTGAAAAAAAGATAGTGGGAAAAAAAAATATACGGAAAGACAAGTTTACGGGAAACACATCGAATTGTAAATAAGGGCACTTCGGATACGAAACGAAGGCATTAAAGGAAAATGGTTAAAAGACAGAGAGCTGCGCTCCTGCCGACTAATGTGGCTCTGTTGCAGAATCTGATAAAAAGAGACCCAAGGTAAGTGGAATCATAGGATACAGTAGCATCCTGTACTAACTCCAGCTCTTATAAAGAGGAGTTTCTGCTTCAGTATCGGCATTATAAGTCGTTACTTGGCATATATCTTAGTAATCCTCAGGGCAACAACGGTTCTCAGGGTGAATTCATCGACCTCATCTCGTTTGTCTCTCATCTATGTACTTGTTATCCGCAAGAAACTGCGCAATTTCCCTCTGAAGTCGCTGATCTGCTCAAGTCCGGCAGCGATGAGCTCCCATATGAGCTTAGGGAAAAGCTCGTGCAATGTTTGTGCATGTTGAGAAACAGAAGTATCATCTCTTCTGAGCTGCTTATTCAGAACCTGTTCCCTATTCTTATCAAAACCAGTTCCAAGCAGCTCCGATCGCAGATATATTCTTCTCTCATTGCTATGGTAAAGTCGGTGAACCACGGCGCCAAGAACCAGAAAGTTAACCGGACTTTGCAGGCACTGTTATTCGATCTGCTATCTGAAGAACAGATGTCCGGGCTCTGGGCCACCAAAATCACCAGGGAACTTTGGAGAAGAGGCATATGGGACGACAGTCGCACAGTTGAAATCATGTGCCAAGCTGCTTTAAATCCTAATATCAAGGTGTGCACTAATGCGGCACGGTTCTTCTTGGGGGCCGATAAAGAACGGGAGGAGGCTGCCGAAGAGGAAGACGAGAACGATGTCGATACTCATGAAAATGCCCAAGAACTTAAGCACAAGGCTCTTGTTAATAAGAAGAATTCTCGCAAGGCCAAGAAGGTCGAAGCTGCTCTCAAGGTGATGCGCAAGAAAAACACCGACCATCACAGTGCTACGTACCTCAATTTTTCTGCCATTCATCTGCTCCGAGATCCTCAGGGATTTGCCGACCAACTTTTTTCACGCCATCTGGCTGCTGGAGGCAACCGCCTGAAATTGGATCAGAAAATTTTATTTGTGAATCTGACGTCGCGGTTAGTTGGCACACACAAGCTGACTCTGTTGAAGCTGTACTCGTTTCTGCTCAAATATCTTACCCCCAAGCAACGCGACGTCACTCAGTTCATGGCTGCTGCTGCTCAGGCGTCTCATGAGTTTGTGCCTACGGAGGATATTAGGCCCGTTGTGCGAAAAATCGCCGACGAGTTTGTCAGTGACGGAGTAGCAGCTGAAGTGGCTGCGGCCGGACTAAACACTATACGAGAAATCGTAGCCAGAGCACCACATGCTATTGATCAGACACTTTTGCATGACTTGACTGAATATAAAGGGTCCAAATCAAAACCTGTCATGATGGCAGCTCGAAGTTTGGTTTCGTTATTTCGTGATATTGATCCGTCCATGTTGAAGACCAAGGATCGAGGTAAAGCCGGTGTCATGGCTATCAAAGAAGCCAAACAGGCTAATGGAAATGTCCCAACGGCCAGCGAGGATGGTGTTAAGTACGGGTTGGATAGAAATGCCATCAAGGGCATCGAAGGATTGGAACTGTTGGCTCGCTGGAAACAAGAACAGGGCATAGAAAACGAAGAGGACAATGACCAGGACTGGGAAGTCGATCAGAGTGCCAGTGAGGACTCGGAAGAAAGTGATACTTGGATAGACGTTGACTCAAATAAAGATATTGAATTGTCAGACTCGGACGATGAGGAGCCGTCGGCTAAGAAGAGCAAGCTTGATTCTGAAACTGCTGCTCAAGCAGCCGTTGATCCTGAGTCATTTATGAATATTGCAGCTACTACGATTCTCACGCCGGCAGATTTTGCAAAGATTGATGAACTTCGAGCCAAGGCAGAACTGGACAAGACGCTCGGCCGGAAAAAGCAGAATGATGAGAGTGTTGAAGCTGCTCAGCTGATAGGCAATACAAGATACAAGCAGACGAAGGAAGAAAGGATTGCTGCCGCGAAAGAGGGTCGTGAGGACCGGGAATTCGGATCTAGTAAAGGCAAGAAGCTTGCTAGTAAGCAGCACTCGACCACGAATAAAGAGAAGGCCAGGAAGAAGAACTTCATGATGATGATTCATAATAAAGGTGTCCAAGGCAAGGCACGCAGAAGTTTAAGAGACAAGCAGAAAGTGCTTAAACTTCATAAAAGCAAGCAGAAGAAACGTAAATAATTGTATAGTATATTATGTATAATGTGCATTGTAACGTGAAGTTATAGTTTTGAAATTCGCATTGTAAACTTCCATCACTATACCAATGCCCGAGGTAAGCCATAATTTGCCAAGCAACACGAAACTTACAACTAATAAAACACAGGAAAAGCTAAACATCGAGGCAGAAGATTTCTGGGATGACAGCTCACTACTTGAGCAGTGGGACAAGAACGTGGAGGAATACAGAAAGTATCATGGAGATGAAGAATCGAGATCGGTGAAGAGGGTCAAAGAATCAGCAGAGGAAAAGAAAAGGACAGACGAAGACGCCGGTACTCGCGATAATTTAAAATTGGACTCCCAGACAATCGCGATAGACAGGCTGAATGTTGAATCGGAAGAGAAAATGTGGCGTGCTGAAATGTCTTTGCAGGAGCCGTCGTCATCTCATGCTGCACCACCTGAAATATCGCTTGCTGGCTTAGATGACAACGTCAAAAACCTTGTCATGGCATGGTACTGGGCTGGATATTATCAGGGGCTTGCTGTTGGGCAAAGGGAGAAGCGGAATGAAGCAGACGAGACGTAGGATAACTGTGAGATGCGTGATCTAGGACAGCATTGCATCGTCATTTGCTACATTGTCAATATTCTATTATCGCATCTATTTGCTATGCACTTTGTTCTTGGTCTTTACTATCTTGGAAGATTTTGGCGCTAAGCCGAGAGATGATTTCTGTTTTTGAATAGCCTTGCGCTCTCCAAAATGCTCCTTTTCCATGTCTAGAATCGATTCTCTCTTGGCTGTTGATACCTTTTTGAGACAATCATTGATGATCTGACTATCGGTGACCTTGTCATACTTTTCCATCTGTTTTCCCACTCTATTCTCAATATTTTCGATACGAGAGACGTCTCTTTCAGTGACAAGTGAAATACTGTCACCATGCCTACCCGCACGAGCTGTTCGACCGACTCTATGCACGTAATCGTCTGCATCAGCAGGTATGTCGAAATTTATTACAAGCTCCACCACCGGGATGTCCAGACCACGACTTGCAACGTCTGTTGCTATTAATACACGAGCAGCCTCAGCTCTAAATCGCCCTAAAGCGTTAATTCGCTCTGTTTGAGGCATTTCTGAATGTAACGAAGTGGTACGCACACGCATCTTCTGCAGTAATCGGCGTAACACTTCGGCAGTCTTTGTACGATTAACAAACACAATGGCCGACTTATTTTCATTCTTGGATGCTGTTAGAATGGCATAAATGTATGCTTCTCGTACATAACCGGGCACAAGCATATACCATTGACTCAGAGTGTCAGGAACTGCTACATTATCGGGATTTACAACCTCATGCAAAAACGGTTTGCGTTTCCCACTGGTAGCAGACTGGTCTTCTAATGATCGCACGGCGTCAGTAACTGTGGCAGTAAATAATAAAGTTTGCCGCTTGGAAGGTTCAGGCAATACCTGTATGCATTGTTCAAGATGATCAGCAAAGCTATCGCTCAGTAGGCGGTCAGCCTCGTCTAGAACCAAATACTTGACTCTTTTCAGCCCGGAAATCGTCTCGGCGCCCGAGTTTTGTATATGATCTGCCAACCGGCCAGGCGTAGCTATAACGAAATGTGGTTTTCTTTGCAGCTCCAGCGCCTGGTGTATAATGTCGACTCCTCCAACCACCACAGCGATCTTAATGTTCATAGATGCACCTAAGGCAGCAAACTGCTCGGCCATTTGTAGCGCCAGCTCTCTAGTAGGCGTCAAAACCAGCCCGCATATACCGTACGGGTCTTTGGACCACTCTGTCAGCATGGGTGCAGCGAATGCTATAGTTTTTCCCGAACCAGTACGGGCTCCTCCGATACAGTCTCTGCCTGCCAGTATGGGAGGAATGCATGCCTTTTGAATAGCCGAAGGGGAGTGGATTGCCATCGAAGACAAAGCTTCACAGAGCCATTTGGCCACTCCTAGCGACTCAAACGACATGGCGGTGGTGAAGGTTTGGCTGATGATTTCAAGCTAAATTTTTCCCGTCATATATATTTTTTTTTTCCACCCGATATTTTTCCAACATCCCAGCTTTGCCTCATGAGCAACACCAGTATCGAAACACAACGGTCGTCGGCGGAAGAGCTGGAACGGATTGAGCAGGCGATTGCTGATCGCATTGCTTTTAATCCGAAACTGCTTCCTGATACTGAGAGTTTGTCGTCCGGTTCTGCATTGAACGGGAAGAGGAAACGGCCATTAAGAGATACACTGATCCAACAGCATGAGATTGCTCGATTTCTCAACAGGTACCAGGAACAGTGCAAGTATTTGATACGGGCGTTGGAAATGGATGAATCGTCAGTGGCTGAAGACGACAGAGCAACACATCCTGCCGTGATGAGGCAGGCTGATATTGCTGCCTTCAGGGGCGTACCTGGAGCAGCCACCACTCAGGTATTCGACAAGTTTTACCGGGACATCGCTGGAATTCGTGAATTTTATAGAAGGTATCCGAACGATGATCCTGAAGATCTTTCTGGTGTATACAAAATGAGAGGTTCCCTGATCAAAGAGAAGCTCCAAAAAACAGGAATTGCTCCTGAGGAGGCAAACAGCCTAACCACTGCCGAAAAGCTTCTATCAGCTTCTTCTGCAGATCTAAATGTTGAAACGGTATTTACTGGTGAGGAATATTTCGGCAGATTTGTCGACCTTGTACCATTTCATGAGGAATTCATCAACCTCAAGTTTGTTAAGTCTCTTCCATCCTACACGGAATATTTGGATATTTTCTATACTTTTGACTTGGAATCCCTCTATAATAGCCAGAGATATAGCGACACGGGCTACTTTAATTACATTGCAGGTCTCGATAACTATTTGGTTAACTTCTGGAAAAAAACTAGGGTTTTGGCTCAACCCGAAATAAGCTTGACTGTGATAGAGCGTGATTTTAACGACAGATTTGATAAAAATCAAATTTCCTGGACCAAAGTTATAGTGGAGGCCGGAGATTCTGAAAACCCGCTCTTCTGCAAAGCTTGTGGCAAGTTATTTGCTACAGAAGGTGTGTACAAAGGCCATTTGAACGGCAAACAGCATAAGAAGAACACACAGGCTATTGGCCACTCGGCCGAGGCAAACAGTAACAGTTCTCCATCAAGCACTGTTAACTTGAGGTTTAAAACTACAGTGTTCCATGAATATAGAGTCAGGGAACTGAGCTTGCTCCTAAAGAAAACAATTACAGATACAAAGGCAAACGTCGAAAGAAAGCAGACTCTGACCGATCGTGAACGTCAACTAGAAATTGAGCACTTGGATACTGAAGTGTTCGGAAATGCAAGCACTGACCCTTGGAACAGCGATGCAGAGCAACATGATGATGATGAGTCGGATGATGAGACACAGGATAATCCTCTTAATCTTCCTCTGGGCTGGGACGGCAAACCTATTCCTTTTTGGTTATGGAAGCTGCATGGTATGGGCATAGAATTTGTTTGCGAAATTTGTGGAAATTACTCTTATATGGGCAGGAAAGAATTCGACAAGCATTTTCTGGAACCAAGGCATATTCATGGTCTCAGATGTCTAGGAATAGAACCAAGCCCACTGTTTAAAAGCATCACCTCTATAAAAGATGCACAGGAGCTATGGGCTAAGATAAAGAAAGAGACTAGAATGAAGGACGCCAAACGGGAAAACGTGGTGGAGATGGAAGATGCTGAAGGAAACGTCATGTCCGAAAAGGTGTATAATGATTTGAAGAAACAGGGTCTTATTTAAAAAATGGCCAATAATTTATTGCATAGGCAGAATATTTATAGATGTCATAGATTTTCATGAAGCTTAGCTTGAGAAATCTCATATATGTATGACTGATTATAGGACTGACTCGCTTCTGGTTTTTGCCTGAAATCACAAAAAGCAAAAGAGATGTGTATGCCAACCAGGTCGAGCAGACTTCTGTCTCAGGTAATCAGAAGTGATGATGGAAATTTGGGGATTACTCGAAGACTTTGAATACCCGGGAATCCGTGTATATACCGGAATGTGAATATTTACTAGTCTACTTCGTTTTTATGAAAATTCCAGCAGTTGTGCTAGGTTGAAACGTTGAAAATCGGTGCCTCTCAGATACGGCGATCCACAGGCTCACTAAGAATCGACAAGGCCACTTCTCCCGCTCAAAGACTGTCCAATTGTAATGATCCATTGTCAAATAAGACACTTGGTAAGCGACGTGTGACAAATGATGGGCTCTCCAGAAGAGCTGGAAAGGTCGCTCCTAGGAGGCTACCGTTCGCAGGTGACGTCCGAGTGCCAGGCTATCGAAGTATATATGTTTGCGGAAAAGCTGTCATAGGCGCAGTGCCTTTTCATATGAAGTTCAGGGTCATCCTTCGGTGCTCTGTACGTAGGATGGGCAGGCCCTTTGTGCTGTCGAAACATAGCAAAGCCTCGCTGAGTAATACACAATCCAAACTCGCCATTGTCAGAGAGCTGGCTCTGCTGAACTCTGCAGACTTCTGAGCCGAATTTCAGCGTCAGCTCAATTCTTCAGTGCAGGAATCATCACTTCAATCCTGGCTCCTTGTGCTCCAAATCTTTCCAGGGACCATATTTCTTGTCTCCGGTATATGTAGGAGCATAGCAGGGTATTTGAGGCCAGAAGTGTTAGATGGAGGGGATTTGCTTGTACGCGACCGAATGCAAGAACCGGATAGTTGCACGTAATCCGTATAGCTAGCTCATGCTGGATGAGTCGTGCGGCATGAAATGCCACTCTCTATCACGAAATAGGGAAACTGCGATAAATGTATATTTGAATTAATTAACTATAATCTATCGCCCAGACAACCAGAATAGGCATAAAGTCTATGGACAAACATAGAAAGGGCCGGTGCTCTGGCCATTTTGTTGTTTGCCGACATTTACCCTGAAGCCAGCAATTCATATTGTGATGGCCGTTGCCTTTCAGCCTGAGCTTCTAATTTTATCACGTCTCACCATCACAATAAC